>JAMPIV010018446.1:0-590000 GCA_024509875.1 Oreohelix idahoensis
AATATCAGCCAAAGTTAATTTACAATGGATATATAAAGGATTTCATAAATGGTTCCATGCAGCACTACGGTGATCAGGTTAGTTCACGTAGCCATAACCGCTGCAGGAAAATCTGTCATCTTCGTCGATACAAAACACGACACTAGCATATCGAAGCACCCAAAAGTCAAGCTAGGCCTAACCGACGAGAGATCATCAAAAATACGAGCTGGGTTTACCTGGAGTCCGAATCATCTATATACTGACATAAGGAGAGTCTCTAACACAAACTATCGTAGAGACACTATCTCCTCCAGAAGAAAAAACCACTTCGTAAGACATTTTTTCTTGACGAAGGGACCAGCTCTTGAAAAACGTACCCGCCATTCTTAGCAGTACATCGGAACTCATCACGACTTGTTAAGACAACTCATACTTCCGCTAACAAGAATCTAGTCCCTCATACCCATCCAAAATATACAATATAGGACTGATTCTACTTGTACTAATAATATGTAATACATATGAATTCAGGCCATAAACACAATAAGCAAATTAATATATTTTCTGGCCCTAAAATTAAGTACAAACGCAAGCGTACTATTCTTGCGCTGGATCGATATCCAGACCGATTACTCCTATAATCAAAAGTGTGAATCAAACATGGATTATCTCGCTTTTACAATAAACAGCATTTTCATACACAGATGGATGCATGACTATATTTTTCCCATATTAAATAACCATATCGATTTTTTTTGTAATATGTGCGTCAAAAATATGCACGCAACAGATTACCACACCCCTCGGGAAAAAAAAATGGTACATTTTTTTTTTTGAAATACATCTAGGAGCAACATACAATAGGCTCACAACGCAGCAATAACAATGCGCAGATGATAAGCATAAGTTTTATGACCTTAGAGAAAGCACTTCTCTAAGTATTAATATTTCCAGAGAGGTGTCACCAACGCATACTACAATATTAGCAATGACACAATTTCCACATTAGTTTATACATAAATTCCATCTAAGATATATTAACATCATGATCATCAAAGACGAAAAACATTGAAAAAATCAGCGGTGAATAAATATCCATGAACCGCTAAGTAGTGTTACAATCAATATATGATATATTACATATGTGTACACATTTCAACATAGAAACAATTGTATCAAAGCTGTATAACAGTTATGAATCATGTGGGCATCTAGACAAAATATCTGCCATCACATTTTCTGACCCACGGATAGCTCGCACCGAAAAATGAAATGGCTGTAGAGCAATCGCGTATCGCGTTGATCTCGCGCTCTTCAGATTTTTACTCTGAATAGCCGTAAGAGCTTTCTGGTCAGTTTCCACAATGAAATGCGCGCCCAGAAGAAATCTTTGTAGTTTAAGGATTGACCAAACCATAGCCAATAATTCACGGTCTAGGACCGAGTAATTCTTCTCTGCGGCATTTAATTTCCGAGAAATATACATCACAGGATGCAGAGTTCCAGAGTACTCTTGCATTAGTGCAGCTCCAATCCCGGTGGATGAAGCGTCACTACGAAGAATAAATGTCTTATCCTTAGAAGGTAATACTAGGATAGGTGAAGTAGAAAACATAGTTTTAACCTTATCCAAAGAGGATTGACATTCTTGAGTCCAATGGACTACATTAGGAGACCCTTTCTTTAGCAAGGAAGAAAGAGGTGACATAATGGAGGACAGATTCGGTATGAATCGTCCATAAAATTGTATTAGACCTAAGAGACTTCGTACTTGCTTTTTAGTCTTAGGAATAGAAATGTTAAGTATCTTACTTGTATTATGGTCTTCTGTTTTTAGGAACCCATGACCAACACGGTGTCCTAAGAAAGATATTTCGCTAAAACCAATACATGCTTTCGATGGTTTCGCTGTCAGGTTATGCTCGCGTAAGATAGACAATAGTTCATTTATACCATTATAGTGATCGTTCCAAGTATCACTGAAAAGACAGATGTCATCAAGATACGCAATGACATCTGAGCGATGAGATAGGATTCGACGCATCATGCGTACAAATGTAGCAGGGGCGTTCATAAGACCGAAAGGCATGAAATTCCATTGGAATAGACCCCTAGGCGTCGAAAAAGCAGTAAACGGTTTGGCGTGTTCGGATAGTGGAACTTGCCAATATCCCTTAGACAAATCGAGTTTAGTAAAGAAGTGAGAATTCGATAGTCTCGTAAGTAGCTCTTCTAGTAAAGGCATAGGTTCAGCATCGAATTTAGTCACTTGATTCAATTTGCGATAATCCACGCAAAGACGTATGTTATTGTCTTTTTTCCGTACTATAACCATCGGCGAAGAATATGCTGATGTGGATGGTTCAATAATTTTTAACTCTATCATCTCATCTAACTCTTTCTCTACCTGTGCTTGGAAATGTATCGGGATAGGATACGGTCTGACTCTTATAGGACTATGGTCAGTAAGAATAATGTCATGTTGAATGACATCCGTTTGACCAGGAATGTCAGTAAGGACATCCTGAAATTGTTCTAACATAGTAGAAACTTGTTTCTGCTCTCCTGGAGATAATTCTGGAGAAATTGCAACATCTTTCCATGATTCATTAGAGTGAAGAGGAATCATTGGAAAAGGTAAATTTACATCCGAGAAACTCGTTTCCTCATCCTGTATTACTGACAGAGATGAGTACTGTCCATGTTGGACTGGAAAATCGTCCGTTGCCTGGAAAACAGGTTGTAAATAATCAGGACGTTCATGGAATTCCGTGAGCATGTTGATGTGGAAGGTTTTACGCTTCCCGTCAATATCGACGATATAGTCAACATCGGAAACCTTTGATATTATATCGTACGGACCTTTCCAAGAAATGAGAAGTCTATTTTCCCTACAAGGTAGCAAGACAAATGCTTTGTCACCTGGACAAAGTTGACGCAAACATCTCTTTTTATTGGCAAATTCCCTTGCCTTCTGTTTCGCAAATTCAGAAGAAGCAGTTGCCAATTTGCATGCTTCAATAATCTTGTGTCTAAGTGCGATGACATATTCATAAGAGGATTTTGTGTCATCGACAATATTATCAGCAGTTATAAGATCATGAAGTAAGGACATAGGACCTCGCGGTTTCGCGCCAAAGACAAGTTCAAAGGGAGAAAATCCTGTATGTTCGTTGGCGACCTCTCTATATGCAAAGAGAGCCGCGGGTAAAACCCTATCCCAATCCTGAGGATGATCTTCTGTTATCTTACCTAGTAGGTTTTTCAGAGTTCTATTCAAACGTTCCACCATCCCATTGGACATAGGATGATAAATACTACTCAGCGATCTCTCTATCTTCAGAGTCGACATTACTTGAGACATGGTATCCGATATAAGTTGGGTACCATGGTCGGATAATATTTCTGCTGGAAACCCCAGACGAGAAAATATTAACCAAAGAGCATCTGCGACATCAGCAGTAGTTATGCTCTTTAGAGGAACAGCCTCCGGCCAACGTGTGCACATATCAACACACGTCAGAATAAATTGGTGTCCTCTAGCAGACTTTATCTTAAATGGACCAATGATGTCTATCGCCATTTTTTGAAATGGCCGAATGGGAATGTCTGCAGCCTGAATAGGTGCATCATGGCGTGGACCTCTGGATTTAATCTCTTGACATACTTTACAAGATCGACAATAGATTCGTATGTCCTTATTCACAGCAGGCCAAAAGAAAGATTGAAGAACTCTAGCTTTAGTACGGGAAAAACCCATATGTCCAGCACACTGCGAATCATGAGCGTGCTGTAAAATTTTAACTCTCATATTTTTAGGCACAAGGATTTGAGAATGAATGGACTTAGCGGAGTCTTGTACCATACGTACAAGTACGCCATTCTTCATCGTAATCCAAGATTTACGATTTGTATCCTTATTCGGATCACCTTTTGTTGCCAGAGTAAAGAATTTCTTTAGAGTAGGATCATCTTCCTGCTGTTTAATAAAGGAATCGTGTGAAATCTCCAAGGGATCATCTTGGATCTGCGCATCATTATCTTCAGAATGTGAAGATTGTGGCATATTGAGAGCTTGAGCCCTAGTGATTACTGCATTAGCAGATTGCATATTAACATTTTCCCAATTAGAGATTTGCTGTGGAGTGCATTCTTTCACTCCATGAATGCGACCGATGATAAGATCAGCGATCGGATTCGGCAAGAGACATGCTTGCACCTCTCCTGTAAAGAAAGGTGTAGCAATATTGATAATGGCAGTGGAGTACTTCTCCAATGTGCCACCAAATGTTACACATTTGACTATATTGCCCGTAGCTCGAGAAGGATTTACGAGTGATTGCCTCACTCCAATGTAGTGCACCCCGAGTCGAAAAGAATTGATACCGGAGTACCATCTATTAGGCCCCTATTAAAGACAAGAGCACCCCTTCCATTATGCGCAATTGACGCATGGAGAGCGGGAAGTGGGTGACCGCAGCTTAAAGTAGAAACTGTGGTTGGATCGAATAATGTTTTGCATTGCGAACACTCAGATGCTCTAGCAAAATCGAAAGCGGAATTTGCTACACTATTGGAGTCTTTTTTATCATTATTCTGATTATCGGTGTCGTGGAACTCCTGTTGTGCAGAGTTAGCCTGGTAATAAGATTTACCATGTCTTTTGTGTTGTGATCTACCTCGGTTATAATTGTCTCTATAATTATTATTGCCTCTGTTATAACCCCTATTTGGGTTTGAATCATAATATTCATGATCATAATCATCATGCTCGTTATATTGAGTATCCCTGTAATATTGTTTCTTTTGTCTCCATGAAGCACTTGGGTAGTTCCTATAGCTACTCCCTTTCCGAGAATTTCTAACATTATGGGTACCCCTCGCGTGTCGAGGACTATCAGCCCGATTCCAGTTCTTCGAAGAAGAACCCTGATTTGAGTGGTTATCTTGGTTTTGATATTTATTCCAATTAACCTTTTTATCAAATTTATTTTTAGCTCCTTGGAATTTGTGTGAGTAATTCTGATTATATTCTGTTGCCGAAGCAACTGGCATACTCTCTTTAATGTTAGAGTTACTAAGAATCATGTCAGGGTGTGCCGTGGCATACTGGTCACAATATTCTTCCATTTGCTTTATTGTACTAGGTTTACGCTCATGTAAGAACTCTAGGAATGATTTATTTACAGAAGACATGACCTTGTCTCTTAGCAATAAATCTGTAAGACCATCAAATGTTTTCTCTGTTTTGGATAATTCAATCCATCGTGAAAGTGTAATTCGTGCTTTTGAGATGAAATCTGAGAATTCTACACCTACCTCAGGTCTCATTGTTTTAAACAAAAGACGGTAACCTTCCTCAGACAGCTGATATCTCTTTATCAAAGCTGCCCTAACAGCATCATAATTGTCTTTGTCGGCCTCTTCAACAAAATATAACTTACTCAGAGACTCCCCTTTTAGATTTTCAGACAACTGATTCACATACTGTGATTTGTCAACATTATGAGATCGACAAGCCCGTTCAAATCTAGAAAGCCAAAATGTTATGTCATCACTGGTAGGGTTAAACGCTGGTACTTTGACCTTGTACACAAAGGGTTTACCATTACCACCAGATGCCTGATTAACATTACTCATACATGTCAATTTTAATTTCTCTAATTCAAACTCATGTTCTCTTATTGCTTTTCTCTCTTCAGCTTCTCTATCTATCTGCAGCAGGTTCTGCAGCAGCAGCAACTTCTAGTTTTTTCTGTTCTGCAGCAGCAGCAACTTCTAGTTTTTTCTGTTCTGCAGCAGCTTCTAATTTCTTCTGTTCTGCCTCAAATCTCCTTTCCTCCACTTGCATCTGCAATTTCTTAAGTTCAGCAGCAGTATCAGCTTCTTTTTCTAATCTTTTTTCTTCAGCTAAGGCTTTCCTTTCTTCTGCAGCAGCTTTTTTTTCTTCTATTTGAAGTTTTCTCTCCTCAGCCGCAGCTTTTTTTTCCTCAGCAGCAATTTTTTTTTCTTCAACAGCAGCAGCAATTTTTTTTCTCTTCTGCAGCTAATGCTTTGTCATATTGAGCAACAGCCCATTGTTCTAAGTCTTTTCCAGTCTTATCAAAAGATTTTCCTAGTGTAATGAAATAATCTAAGGTAGACATATTGTCTTCTTAAATCAGAAACCTGAAAAAGTAAATAAATTACTCTCTTTGTTAATGGGAGACAAGTCTATACCTTAGACTTAGTCTTAGTCCAAACTTGTATGGTTTACAATAACCAATGATAACTTGAGTACCTGTGGACAACAATAATTGTATCTCAAATACTGTGGGGACAAGCCTTACAAAGGTCTTGTATACCTCACTGTAATCAAAGATCACTTGAGTACCTGTGAAAAAAAAAATATTTCCCTTTACCAATAACTTTGGGAGACAAGCCTTACAAAGGTCTTGTATACCTCAATGTAATCAAAGATCACTTGAGTACCTGTGGAAAAAAAAATATTTCCCTTTTCCAATAACAATCAGAAAGTACTGATCTGTACTATACTATCAGTGTATACCACTATACGTCATATGTCAACTACAGACATTACAAATGACAAACAAGAAAAGACAATCTGAAAACATTTGCAGAGATCAAATTAAATTAAATAGGGGAAATGAAAAAAATGATCACAGAACCTGTGATGATAACTGCCATAAGATAACAAGACAAATAACGCTACAGTGTATAAACATAAGGGTGTAAAAAAACTGAAATGAAAGGAAAGATGAGACCTACAATTATACAAACAAATCAAACAAAACTAAGGAACACAAAAAATGTTACAAATACAAATATGAAACAGTCGTCACAACTAACCAAATATTTGCAAACTATGTTGCAAGCAAATTTCAATTAAGAAATTGCTCCCTATCGAACGCCAGAACAAGACCAATATTACTCGGTATTTCCTGTTCTAGTCACACAGAATATAAACTAATTTAATACACAACAAATAACATGTAAGCATAAATAGCATATAGCATACAATATCATTTTATGTCATGAATGGAATGTGTTGCCAGTATAGTGTTGTAAAGTAGGCACAGTTTATTTAAATAATACTAACTTGCCACTTTATTCAGTAATAGACTTAAGTTTAAACTATTACACTGTCAATTTTTTCTCTGTTGAGCATATGAAGATCCCACGATGAACTATGCACTTTATTCAGCAACACTGCGATTCTTCTGTACATTGAGAAATGTCAACAATATTGCTCCAGATATTTTCTACACTTGATACCACTGTCCTGTGTAATACTGTCTGTACAGCGAAAAACTGTCAACAAGTGCTGACCTAGATACAGCATCCTATCGGTAATACAGGTCAAGCTGTCCTACTGGTGTTGATGTGTTCAAACAAATGTTCTTTCAGCTGTAAACTGTGATTCTCAACACAAAACTGCGTAAGCTGGACCCAGGAATCTGGCTCGCCACTGTAAAGACGTTATTTCTTACTACACCTGTAGTACACCACTGTAAAGTATCAGTCTGTCTGCTCTGTAAGGAAGAGTGGTGTGTTGTTGAGATCAGGCATGCTCCAGTCTACCCAGCTGTAAATGGGTAACTCACCCTAGTCCTGAGTTAGGGAAGGCAAAGGCTCCAGGGGAAGCAGGCCCTAAACTTGGTCACTTCAGCCGACGCAGGATGGTGTATGTATGAAGTAGTAGTGTAGAGTGTGATTACCGCGAATGGTGTACTGTTCGTGTCCTGACCAATATAATCACTCATACACATGTGTCTACAAGGCACCAATGCAGACTGCTGGAATCTTAGTTTACTCAATTTATTCAGACGTACACACTGGGACATACGAGTACATCAGGCTTTGTTGACATAACAATTTGTAGGTATACATAGCAGATCTGAAGTCATGACACATGCAGAAATAATGGGTAGTACATCAAAGTTCAATGTCATGATACATCATCTTATGAAACCACGAAAAGGGGTTTCTAGCAGGATTGAGATCTCTCTGTCACTGTCCGATAATAAGATAAATAATCTGTTCTCTTGGCAGTGATCAAAACAGACGATGACCGAAATCCAACATGGCTACCTTCCTGAGTTGTCGTTCACTCATTCATAGGAAGAATATCAGCCAAAGTTAATTTACAATGGATATATAAAGGATTTCATAAATGGTTCCATGCAGCACTACGGTGATCAGGTTAGTTCACGTAGCCATAACCGCTGCAGGAAAATCTGTCATCTTCGTCGATACAAAACACGACACTAGCATATCGAAGCACCCAAAAGTCAAGCTAGGCCTAACCGACGAGAGATCATCAAAAAATACGAGCTGGGTTTACCTGGAGTCCGAATCATCTATATACTGACATAAGGAGAGTCTCTAACACAAACTATCGTAGAGACACTATCTCCTCCAGAAGAAAAAAAAACCACTTCGTAAGACATTTTTTCTTGACGAAGGGACCAGCTCTTGAAAAACGTACCCCGCCATTCTTAGCAGTACATCGGAACTCATCACGACTTGTTAAGACAACTCATACTTCCGCTAACAAGAATCTAGTCCCTCATACCCATCCAAAATATACAATATAGGACTGATTCTACTTGTACTAATAATATGTAATACATATGAATTCAGGCCATAAACACAATAAGCAAATTAATATATTTTCTGGCCCTAAAATTAAGTACAAACGCAAGCGTACTATTCTTGCGCTGGATCGATATCCAGACCGATTACTCCTATAATCAAAAGTGTGAATCAAACATGGATTATCTCGCTTTTACAATAAACAGCATTTTCATACACAGATGGATGCATGACTATATTTTTCCCATATTAAATAACCATATCGATTTTTTTTGTAATATGTGCGTCTAAAATGTGCACGCAACAGTAACATAATTTGGTTTTAGGGAGCCGCTCTGGTGTAATGGTTACTACATTGCGCTGGCGATCCGGTGATCCAGGTTCAAGCCCGTGCGAGATCATTTGAATGAGTGTCGTCGACTCGGACTTGGACTTTATTAATTCGGGCCCCTGGCGAAGACATTTGAAGATGTGTCGTGGATCAGGGACAGGTGGCTCCTGAGCCGACCCAGCTCTAATGGGTACCCTCCGAAGACGGCAAGTATCAGCCGGAATGTCGAGTAGACACCTGTCCGAGTACAGGGAAAAAGGGATACACAAGTAAAAATTAGTCTCAGGTTAGACATACTAACTGGAGATTCTCGCCTAGAGTAATAGCGGGCGTACGTTAAAAAAAAAAATTCCGTTTCTAATGTTATTTTTCTATGCGTAAAACAGGGCCGTAAAGGTCTCACCGAAATGAGAAACTTCTATTTAAAATATACAGCTCAATACAATTACTGTGCCTTTTATATTTGAAGTATGTATGACAGAAAATAATAATCATGTTTCTTTTATCTTTTTACGAGCAATAATGTATATATGTTTGAAAAGAACGTGCTGCGAAAAAACAGTAGTAAGAACGTTAAAAAAGGATGAGTTAGACTATTCTTTCTTGGTGCGCCAGGTTGGAAAGGGAAAATGTGTCTCATTAACTTGCATCTTGCTAAAACTCAAGAGCAGAATAAAATTACTTTGCGATTCTATCATAAGAAATAAGAGTATTTTGGTAAACCTCGGAAGCAAAGTGAAATCACTCTCCCGGTGGAACAAGAAGGAATAACAGTACTTTACGTGGCTTGCATTTGCAATTACTGTACGAGGATAGTCACTTAAACCAGTAGTCATTAACTTAAATGAAAATTTATTTTCACTCCAATATCAAAATATTATAGTTTGATTTTGACATTTCATAAGTTTCCTAAACAGTTACTAAAAAAGTAATTTGCAATAACTGTAAACAATGCACGAGGGTAGGCACTTAAAGCAGTAGTCGTTAATTTAAACTAAAATTTATTTTCACTCAAATATTAAAACATTATAGTTTGATTGTTTGATGTTGACATTTCCTAAGTTTCCTATACAGTTGCTAGGAAAAATTCGGGCAACGCCGGGTGCTTACAGCTAGTTTATATATATATATATATATATATATATATATATATATATATATATATATATATATATATATATATATATATATATATATATATATATATATATATATATATATATATATATATATATATATATATATATATATATATATATATATATATATATATATATATATATATATATATATATATATATATATATATATATATATATATATACTGAAGCACATTAAAAACGCACCACCTGTATAATACAAGAACAGAGTGTGAAATGTAAATGTAAGTGTGTACAAGTTTACATATTTGGAATCTTTATTCATTTTCCTATGAATCCATGCTGGTCATTAATTTGTACATTTGATTGTTATGAAATTCATTGCATTCTGTGCAGGCAAGGGAGAAAACCAAAAATACAAAAAAATGCACGTGCGTTATCCTGCTGGAGAAGCTGCAAGTCTGGAAAAATTTTGAACGCAGGAGCAACCAGTGCATCCAGAACCTCATCTCGATATGTCACAGCATTAACATTTCCACGGAAGACGTGAAGAGGCAAGCGATGGTGAAAACTGAATCCTCCCCAAATGTGAATACTGCCACCTCGAAATCGGTTGACACAGCAATCTGCAAAGCGCTCTTCACACCGTCGCTAAATCCGCATACGTCCATCTGCAAAGGATATGTTGAATCTGTTCTCTTCTGTGAATAGGACAGCATTCCACTGCAGTCTAGTCCATCTGATATGTTGCTCTGCCCATTGCAGGCGCTGCTGACGATGTCTGTGAGTCAAGTTTGGCCCAATATAAGGTCGTCTTGCAGTAAGGCCTGTATCTCTGAGTCGTCGTATAACTGTCATTCGAGAGACTTGCCCATGTCTACCCACTATTGCTCTTGCTGTTTGACTTGCCGGGAGAGTCAATTCCTTAGGTGACTCAGCACAATATGACGATCTTGCGCAGGGGTAGTAACTCGTGGTTGGCCACTCCGAAGTCTATCCCGGGCACTGCCAGTGGTTCCGTAACGTTCATTGAGACGTACAATAGTGCTGTGGTGGCAATTCATCCTTCTGGCAATGGCCCGCGAGCTCATTCCGGTCTCCAACATACCAATGGCTCGTTGGCGGTCGTTTTCAGATAGTCGTGACATTTCAAGCACATGTACTGGGTGTTTTGTCTCAACGGCCTTTTTATACCGAGTATACTGTCACAACGCGTACACATTTTCAGGGTCATAGCTGTTGAGAATCGTGTTGCACGTGTAACTTTCATCGTTTTCATGTAGTCTGTACACACACCCATGGGTTGAATCTTGCACTTTCCATTCCAGCAGCCATTCGCTCTCTACCTCATGGCAAACACGGGGAAAATCCATTCCCACACTTTTTTTTTGCCAGCTTCTCGGCATCGGTATATATAATAGTGGTGCGTTTTTAATGTGCTTCAGTATATATATATATATATATATATATATATATATATATATATATATAAATATATATATATATATATATATATATATATATATATATATATATATATATATATATATATATATATATATATATAGTTCAAAAAAAGAAACGCATAGCTATCAGAGGGCGCGTTTTATGAGTTTTTATAAGTAAAATTTGGTACAAGGGTATATAAAACCAGCCTCAAATGTTCTTTACAGTGTCAAATGCACGTGTTGACCTGAATGGCGTTCGTTTTTATAATCGTTACAACGCAGTGGTCAATAGTGTTTATGATGCAATTTTTGACCACAGCTTATGTTGCGCGCACGTGAAAGCAACAAAATTTTGGGTGAGCACTATTCACTGACTACGCAACTGAAACCCTATAAAGGATAAAGCTACACACACAAAAATTCAGTTCATTTTCAAGCAGACATTTATGGCATCTCTATCGATACATTTAAGGAACATTGCTATTGGCCGACTGCATGCAGGCGAAAGTCAAAGTCAGGTTGCCAGGCATCTAAACGTGCATTAGAGTACCATCAGTCGACTTTAGCACCGGTTCCAAGCCACTGGCTCAGTTGAAGACCGGTATCGCAGTGGACGACCCAGAGTGACAACAGCAGCGGAGGATCGCTTTATTCGGCTTCGTCACCTCAGAGACAGGTTTACAACAGCTTCCTAAACTGCTCAGTCATTGCCTGCAGGACGTCATGTGTCTGATCAAACTGTCCGGAATAGACTGCATCACGCTGGACTTTGGGCACAACGACCTCACCGAGGACCTGTCCTTACGCGCCGCCATCGCCAAAATCGACTTCTTTGGACCAACCAGCATCGTCCTTGGGCAGCTGACAATCAATGGAGACGTTTCTGGTTTAGTGACGAATCTTTCTTTTTGATGCAGCGTCATGATAGACGGCGTAGGGTCTACCGTAGGCGAAATGAACGTTTTGCCCAAAATTGCGTTGATGAAGCTCCGTCGCACGGTGGTGGAGGTGCAATGGTGTGGGGAATGATCAGTTACAATGGAAGGAGTCAATTGGTGCATATTGAAAGAGGCTTGAATGCTCAACGATACGTCAATGAAATTCTTCGACCCCATGTCCTTCCACTTTTGGCTGCCCAAAAGTCTGTGTTTCAACAGGACAACCCCAGACCCCATTGTGCACGGTTGACAACGCAGTTCCTGACTGCCAACAACATTCTCACCCTTCCCTGGCCATCACTGTCTCCAGACATGAGTCCGATTGAGCACCTGTGGGATGAGCTGCATAGACGTGTTTGTCGACGAAACGTTGCTGCAGCCAATCGTCGTGGTCTTTTCCAGGCACTCCAGGAAGAGTGGGCAGCCATCCCACAGGCCCACATCAGACGTCTGATCGCATCCATGCCCAGGAGATGCCAGTCGCTGATCGATGTAAGAGGAGGCCACACACCATACTAACGGGAAAGCCTGTACGCCAAATAACTCTCGTGACCCAGATGCAAAATAACTGTCAATTGATTGCTTGAAACCCAAGGTATTCTTGTGTGCAATTTGAACAATTAACTCATTAAATTAAAAAAGTTATTGAATGTCAAAATTATGTGTGTTCCTTCAGTAGCTATGCGTTTCTTTTTTGAACAGTATATATATATATATATATATATATATATATATATATATATATATATATATATATATATATATATATATATATATATATATATATATATATATACATACATACATACAAACATACATACTTACGTACATATATACATACAAACATACATACTTACGTACATATATACGCACATAGATACACACATACATACAAATATACATACATATATAAGTGCAACAGTTTATGCCCTTCTCTCGAGGGTATAACTACGCAAAAGGCACATATCTTGTACTAGGTGCGGTGATTGTCCCAACCTAGGGCCATACACGACAATATTTGCTCATGAAATTAATTGTTTTGTGTTATTTAAGTAGCTTATCTTGTTTAATTAATTTTTAATTGAATGTGTTGTTGGTTTTACTTGGGTAAACAACAGTCGCAATTGAATTCAGACACTAAAGACATTCAATGTAAAATTTAAGAATCAAAATTCTATACGAAGTATGAAAACAACTGTATGAACAACTCAACTATTCCTATCACATGGGGCGTGGTTCACTTTAATTCATTTGATACATTTCTTCAATAGAGTTGCAGGTTTTTTTTTGTTTGCTTTGAAAAAGTCACATGAACGTAAAATGTCCATCATAAAGTAACTGACACGACATGGACGTCACCTCGATGAGTACTGCGTGAACTAAGTCATCATGCTTCTTTGTAACGGGTTGCCTCCCCATAGCTCTGCAGGAGTGCTCCAAGAGTAACTGATGTGGGTCTTCAAAGGTGTCTACATTTGCACAAGATTAATCATGGCAGAGTTGTAGATAGAACGATAATGATGCTTCAAACTTCTGGGAGTGTTCACAAGATGTTGAGAAAAGCGAGAACATAGCTGCATTAGATGAGCACGTTAATTCTAGCATCTGCCGACAACGTTTGTGAAGGATTATGTAATCTTATAATAGTTCGTTCAAGCCCCCAGCTAAGTTAATTCAGAGAATTGCCTGTATTATTATTTAGTAGCTCTGGTTGAGTGTATTTAAGAAATATGGATACAACACATTCAAAATGATTAAATCAACTTTAAATTTGGATAGATTTAAATAACACATTTAATAATTGTTACCGAGGCAGGGAGTTGGGGGTTGCTGTTTCTACAGAGAGTGTTAGATTTGTAAACTAGCTTGTCCGCTAGAGATTGGAATTGCTCTCCTACAGTCTTACAGGAGTTTATTAGGTTCTGGGACTATCCTCTAAGGTGTATTAGTTAGGAGCAGTTCATAAAGCATTATACTTTTCTTAACTGGCATTCCTTCCTTCCTTTCCAACATATATGTGCAGCAAGGTATATAAATGGACGACCTCTCTTTGGTCTCAACGTGAACTTTATTTAACTCAACATATATACATAATGGCGTGAAGGTTTTTCAGTATATTTCATTTCAAATACCATGGTACATTGCTCATTAACGTAGTATGAGGAATCGACATCGTATGAGTCAAGCTTATTCAGCTCCTGGCTACTTATTCCTTCAAATACCAGTTTGTTTTGATTACTAATACATAAAAGCAGTGTTCCTTCAGATATATTAGTTCATTTTCCTCAGTTTTATTTCAGAGCTTCATATTCTACCCAACCATTGGTGCTTCTACATGTCAAATTCACATCTCTGCAATTTACTCAAGATGCAACCTGCAGCCATGAGCAAAATCTATCTTGCCCTGATATGAAAAATCTAACAGGAATTCTGGTCACTCTACTTACTGTTCTCCTTAATTGGAATATCTCACATATCATAGACTAGGATTATGCCACTGCTAAATGATCACGTCATTTAATTTAATCGAAGAATCCTCGAAAGTTTGGCAGTCTAAGGACAACACGTCCGGACAGTATCAAAACTTATCTGCTTCTCCACTTTGGCCGGGTCAGCCAGCTGGGTTTTCAGCTCAAACTGGGTCAGCGTTGCGTGATCTTTATTCATCTCACGATTGGACAATAAATTTATCTACGCTGTCACTATTATGCTCCGTTCCTACTATAATTTTACGGTTAAATTTTAACTAATTTCTATCACCCAAGCTATAGTCTGTGTGGTAGAAATGAAAGTTTCTAAAATGACGCATTCCCTGTCACATATAGATCCCGGGGCTCCGCAAATGTATCCCATAGGGAGACATTTGAGTACTATCAATAACAAAAAAATATCATCCCAAAAAATTTCTAAGTCCAAAAATATTTTCAAAAGAAATTTTCAGGTTCAAAAAAAATTTCTAAGTCCAAACGTTTTACGAGGAAATTTAACGAAATTCCTTTATCTGAGCTCCTATGTCTATATGGAACTGTCGTCTATAAAGGGGCCTTATTGATGGACATCATGTCCAAAAATTTTATTCATCTTTCATATCACAACCTTATTTCATCAAATTTACCAATTGGCAACACTGGCCAACAAAATCTTCAAAACATTCATAAGGTCATCACTCAAAAAATGTGACAAGTGGCAACATTGGGAAATGAACAAAAAAATATCTTATTTGCAGAACTTAATTGCATTATCATAATCTAAATGCATGTTGACAACATATTATTTGTCATTGCGGGGAGCAGGGTGTAACATCATTTCTGTTCCTGTCATTGGTTCCATATCCCAAGGCTTCAAGTACTCTAAACAATGTTGAAGTTATTTTCTTCCTGATGTTCCATAATCATGGGTGTAATTTATTTATTTAGTTACCAAGTATTTTACACTTTATTCATTGAGATTTTGAAGGTGTCCACCTCCTTATTGTCATGTTGATCTTCTTTCCATAAAACAGTTTATCCTTCCTTGGTTATCCATCATGTTTTCTTTTCTAGTAAATGATGTAGCTGCTCATTGTTATGTAAAAAAAAAAACATCTCTAGGAATATGGGTGAAGATTTCTAAATTATAATGTAACCATTAACATGTTAACATGCAATCATATTTTTCACAATAAAAGCATTAAAACCTCATAGCTTATCCTTATTTATTTGTGTCTGAATGTTTCTGGTATTTGACATTTTCCAAATGGTAAGTATATGAATTCGGTCCAAGTCCATCACTGTAGAGAATGTTCTATATTGCATTTTCTCAAAATATGTGATGTTTGCCTCCACTATCCATACAGGTAATACGTCTGGTGGTGATCCTGTCCATTAATGATTTAGCCATTTCTAATTGTTTGAAATCTTTCTTTTTTTTTCGTGTTTTCTGTCAACACGTTACTCTCTTATGTGAGCCATAGTTTAAAATTATTTATTATTACTAGTCTTTTTCAAGAAAATCATCTGTGTACTAGCTTTGTTGCAATGATCATACATCAACTTATTCAATCAATCATCAACACAATATGTTTACAACATGTCATTGAATTAGTTTTCAATATCCCCATTTTTCTTTTCAAGACAAGGTTCCTGGCACTCTGGCTACTATGCATCCCTATTATCTTTGGTTCCATGTAACATTTTTCTTCTTTTTCTTTATGGCGTTACAAAATTCCATGCTATGGGGATCCTGTTTTGTTCTCCTGTTATCACTAATAATACATCCTTAGTGAACTTTATGGGCTGTATCTGTCAATATTTCTAAAAAACTCATCATACAATCATATATATATATATATATATATATATATATATATATATATATATATATATATATATATATATATATATATAATATATATATATATATATATATATATATATATATATATATATATATATATATATATATATATATATATATATATATATATATATATATATATATATATATATATATATATATATATATATATATATATATATATATATATATATATATATATATATATATATATATATATATATATATATATATATATATATATATATATATATAACCATCAACTCGAATGTCTCAATTCTGTAACAGTCTACAATAAAAATATTTTATATTACAGTATTTGCATTGTCAACACCAGTTCTGCCTTCGCAGGTCGAAGGTTTTTCAGAACTATATGGTGTTTATAACATCTGCTGCTACAGCCAGATGATCAATTTATTTTTCTTAAATTCATAACAATTTAAGTAAATTCCTATGGGGCATGAGGGTACATGTATTCCAATGGTAATCCGTGATTCAGCAATATGGGTGTCCAATCTAGGTAGTCTTTTATAATATTGTATCCATTCATTGTATATGGATCCATGACACGTCAATCCATGGGGTTACATTGTTCTTGGTCCATATATCGTAAGGGGCGATCCAAGCTCAGTATTGTCACAATGTCTCAATCATATTTCAATCCTCTGATTTGTTTTATTATTTAATTAAAAATACGATAACCATTTCATTATAATCATTGGCAAACAATAGTTATGTGCATTGCAATCTTATTATAATCAGGTTCACAATATAAGGCAAGTGGCAAAAATATCAAAAATTTATCTTCTCCTACATTGTGGAGGTATTACACAATCTCTTGTCTCTTATATATAATATATAATCAGTTCATTTCATTCCTTTATTATATTATTTTGTCCATAACCTCTGTGGTTCTATGGGATATACATACTCCCTTTGTATATCCTTTGTCCATGGGTGATCCAAATCTCGTATAGTTCCATTATGTTCTGGGTGCATCAGCATTCAATCTTTTTTTTTTCGTTTAATCTCCATTGTGTCCTTAACACCTCTGGTTCCATAGGATTATCATAATTCGTTTGTGTCTCTTGTCCAATGATAATCTATACGTTTGTGGTTCTCATATGCAGCAATCATATTCCTCCGATCTGTTCTATGTTCATAGATTCCAGAAAATTTTAATTATTTTCTCTGTTATTTCATAACAACTTAAAATTATTCATTATCCCATTCCAATGTGGGCATTAGTGCATAAACCGCACAACAAAACATTAGTTGTGTCAACATAAAGTTTCACCATAATAGAAAATGGCATCTTCATCATCACTAAACAGTTGCTTCATCCTCTCATGTGCCATCAGTGGCTATCATCCGGTAATGGGGGTGTTCAAATCTGGGGGTCAGCATACATAAATGCTATAGAAGGGTATTTCATTTGCTAAATCAGCATGTGCAAATGCTATTTTTAACATGGGGCAAAGGCAGCATCAACAAATAGTTGCAATTTATTCAATCTGGGGTCAGCATATGCAAATGCTCTCAAAGGATATTCCCATTTGCAAAAAAAATCAGCATGCGCAAATGTCATTGGGGTACTTGTCATAGGCAGTATCAACAAAATACTGCTGGAGTATCAGAGATCATGCTGATAGGGGGTATGACTGGCATAGGCAGTATGAGCAAAAACTAGTTGCTCACTCTGATGTGGTGATTTATTTTTCTCTTTTCTTCTATGTCATTTGCTAACATCAGGGCAGTCAATGTTATATGGCATTGGCCTATGTGTCATCAAAATGTGTGAGGGTGGCATGTAAACATATAACATATCCTATAAAAACATTCAAAATGTGTTCCCTTTTTCTTTTATGTCTTTTCTCTTTTCATTATTCAGTTTCATTTCTTTTCTGTTTGACTTCTTTTCTCTGCATTTTCTGTTTTGTTCATCTTTTCTGGTTTGCAAATTTTTTTTCTTTTCTTTTCAATATCTCAAAATTTCAATTCTTTTCTTTCAATGTATCACAATTACAGGAGAATGATAATAATCAGTGTACTAAATACTAGAGATACCACCAATTCTAAACAATAGGGCTGCAAGCAATAGTTAAGGTCAGAAAAGAATTAACATAGTAGTGGCTGCATTCAATAAGGAGTGAGGAGAGGGTACTGTAAGTTCTTGATAGATAGGGGCAAATTTAAGATCTCCTGATTACAACATTATTGTAATTTGAAGGGATGGAAAATGATTTGGATAGAAAAGCTCATAAGTCTAGAATGTCGTCTCAAAATAGTGGAAAGGAAAATAGTAAGTTAAGGAGGTGTGATAGTGGAGTGAGGAAAATCTTACAATAGTGAATTAAAGGTTGAATATACAATTTCTTTTGCAAAGTGTAATAATTTCCAAAAAAAAAATTTCGTATACATGCTAAAATAAATAAACCTGTGGAGAAAATAGGATATCATGCCATAATAATTACAGATGTCATAGTGGGGTCAGTGTGATGGATCGAAGTGATAGATAATAGATGAGTTAAGATAATTGGGAACAAAGATATTACTACCAGGTAAGAAGAACATTTCTCGTGCAAGGGTGCCTGCATGAAGATGCACTAAGATGCATGTAAAAGAAAACACTGAGCTCACGAACTGCAAGGACAAAAAGTCGAGTTAAGGAGGTGTGAAGGATGGTTATATCAAAATATACAGCAATCTCATAACAAAATCATTGTGACACATGTGCTATAGGTGAGGTTGGGTAAGTTAACATTCTAAACATCAAACACTGTCTGTGACTAATGAGTGTGTCTGTAAACTCGTAACACAGTATCTTGTTAGTTGTTTTTTTTTCATATTTATTTCACAAAACCATAAAATGTCTAATTAAGATCATCTTTGGGCTGTTCTTGAGTGTTCTCTGGTCATCAGTATCAGTATGGCTGGGAAAAACTTTCCTAGTTAGGCTTTGACATCTCATTAACTTGTTCTGTCTGTGACACGGTCAATCTGTTATTTTCTGAATTAGACAGGAAACAGTCTGAAAAGAGAGTACATGTGAAAGTTAAAACATTGTTAAACAGTAAGTTCACATTTGCGTTGACCGTGCATGGAATGGCATGCACATGAAGACTTGGACGTTTTTTTTTCAGAACAGCTTTGCGAGTTCTTTCGCTAGTTCCAGCCTTGCAATCTCCCGACTGGATAGGCGAGCATCATATTGGGTAGCAGTGGTGATGGGTGTGGTAAGCGACACTGCATTGGCTGATTGTTGGGGCGCTGAGGACATCGACGAGGGCGGTGATGGTTTCACTGTAGATTGCACATCTTTTGGTTTGGAAGTAGGTGTATGTTTCGCCTTGATTTTTCGTCTGACCTGGTTCTGCAGTATGTTAACACCGTGTACAGTTGGCACAGTAATTTGCACACTGTTGCTTTTGACAGGTTGGTGGTACGCTGAAGAAAATGGTACCGACTGTGATGTGGCCTTGGGGATGTGTGGCTAGTACCTCTCGGCTTTTTTTCGAACCATGCCTACGTTTCTACAAAATGTTTCGTCTGATATGGTTCTGCGGCATACGAGGAATCTTGGTGACAGGAGGTGAGTCATCAGATTCTGTTTTATAGGCGCGTTTGACACTGGAGCTGACTGGTATAAATAAGATGCTATCCGCATCACTAGTTTCAATGGTACTGGCTGTGTCTTGTAAATCAATGTCTGTTTCTCGTTCATATGCTTCCACCATTTCTATGTCATTTTGTTCGTTGGGGTGTGACAAAACAGCACTGGGGTTGACACTGTTTTCTCTCATTTCTTGTTCTGTTTCGTCTCCGTAAAGATTGGTGGTATATGGTTCAACAAACTGCTTGGGGATAGTTTCTTCAGGATCTACTCGTTCAGGGTGATCAGCTGTGTTCCTGTTGTATAGCAGTGGTTGTTCTTCACTAGTATTCCAACTGGAGCTGCCTGAACTGGGAGTGTGGTACGTATCGACTGACGAATGGTCACTGCGGGAGTAAGTTTGAGTGTGGATAAACGTTGACTTGGTATTGTCATCTCTTGATGTTTGAGGCGTGATTTCTTCTTTTCTAATACGCATGTCTCTGTCTTGGAGTCGATTACGCAATTCTGCCGGCGGAATATCTTCCTCGCTTTCGGACGAGTATCGTTGTTGTCTTGCTCGATGTACTGCATCGTTGGGGTATCTGGGTACGTGGTCGTACTGGTAGAATTCAGAGTCTGTCGTCTCTGACTCTGATAAGTCTGTCGACTCTGTACTGGATGGATTATAATGTTGGGTGGCTTTTCTGACTGGTCTGGTAGTTGTAGTCAGAGGTGTAATGGGTCTGTGATTATCGATTCTGAGTTGTTTTGCATGAGCTTTTGTTCTATGGTTTTTCTCTTCATTTCAGATAATGAAGTTTACAGGCGTCGTTTGGTCTGTAATTTTGTATCCATCTAACCATCGTTCGTCGAATTTTGAGCTGCGTACATGTTTCTTGTAATATACTCTGTCTCCTATTTTGAACGTTGGTAGCTTGGCTGATTTATCATGTTGTTTCTGCTTTTTGTGGAATGCCTTCTGCGTATTACGGTGTGCAATCTGGTGAGCTTTTTGCTTTTCTTTAAGAATTATTTCTATGGGGTCTTCTCCCATATATTTTCGCTGTGGACGAAGGAGGTTGTCTAAAGGAAAGTTTGGCTCCCTTCCGTATAGCATGTAAAATGGTGACATCCCTGTGGTATCATTCACATTTACTCGGATGGCTTCAAGAGCTTGGTTAATGTATAGGTCCCAGTATTGGTGGTTCCCCTTGATATATTTGCTAATAATATCATGTAGGGTGGCATGCATGCGTTTATTTCTGCCATTTGCATTTGGGCAATAATAACTGGTTGTGGTATGTTCGATATTCAGCTGATGTAAATTGGCTTTAAATAAGTTACCGATAAACTGTTTACCGTTGTCCGAAATGATTCGTTTTGGACAGCCATGCCTGAGAATGAATTCTTGTAAAAATATTTGCGTGATGGACTGCGATGTGGCATCACTGAGTGGGTAGCTTTCTGGCCAAACAGAGTATTGGTCAACTATGTGCAGGAAGTATTTCTTGCCTGATTGGGTGAGTGGGTAGGGACCTGATATATCAATGCTTACTGTTTGCATGGGATAATGGGAAGGTTGCATTTCTTGAAGGGGAACTAAATGTGGCTTCATGTTTCGCAATTTACATGTTCTACAGGTGGCCATGTACTCTGTAATGTCTTTGTACATGGTTTGCCAATAATACCTTCTCTTTATGACATCAATTGTTTTGTCTCTTCCCATGTGCCCGTTGTTATCATGGAACTGTAGCAGTACTTCTGGGATTAGATGTGCTGGAATGACTTTTCTTAGTGTCCCTTCTTGTTTATGATCGATATAATCTCCATCTGTTTAGTGTACTGTAAAATCTTTACTTTTTGTTGGATTTTTCTTTACATATGTGAGCAGCCTGACAATTTCTGGATCTTTTGCTTGTTCTACCCGAATGTCAAACTTATCTTGACTGTCTTCCTCTACTTGGGATGAGGAATTGGAGGTAGTTCTTGGTTCTGGTGAGGTAATTACATTAATTTCTTTAGCATTGTCGTTTATTTCCGAGGATGTGCCGTCATTTTTGACTCTTTTTGTCTTTACCTCTGTCTCTTCATCATATTTGATTCTAAATAGGAGATCTGCGCAGGTGTTTAATCTGCCATGGATATATTCGATAGTGGTGTCATAGGACTGTAAATTCATTGACCATGTTTGTAACTTCTTAGGCTGTTCTTGTGTTTTGGTGAGCCAGTAAACCAAAAGCTGATGATCCGTTCGTATAATGAGTTTAGTTCCCCTGACATAAAAGTCTAATTTCTGTACTGCATAGTGAATGGCGTATGCTTCTTTCTCAATGGTGGTCCACCGTTTCTGTGACTTTGACAATGCGTGGGATAAGAATGCAATGGGTTTCACATTGTGGATATTTGGTAGTATGGGTGTTTCATCTTCTAGTACTGGTTGTACCAAACACGCACCGATTGCGTTATCCGAGGCGTCGGTGTACAGTATCATGGGCTGAGAAATGTCTGGATGTCCAAGCAGCGGGATGGTGGTTAGGTCATTTTTAAGATATTCAAAAGATTTCTGGCATTCCTCTGTCCATCGAAATCGTGCATACTTGCGGGTAAGGGCTATTAATGGTTCAGCCGCTCTGGAGAAATTTATGATATGGCGCCTATAGTATCCACTGAACCAATAAAAGAACGTATTTGTCTGACTGTCTTTGTGCTTGGCATTTCTCTTATGGTCTTAACCTTGTCCTCGTCTAGTCTGATACCATCTCTATTGATGACGAAGCTTAAATATTTTGTTTCTGTCTTTAGAAACTCACACTTCGACAGTTTTAACTTTATTTGGTGATGCCTGAGTCTATCGAGGACTATTTCTACTTTGCGAAGGTGGTCTTCTATCGTGCCTGCGGTATGTATCAGTATATCGTCTATATATGCTAGGGCGAATGGTTGTAAACCCTTTAACACTTCGTCCATGAGTGACATATATGTTGCTGGCGATCCTTTTAGACCAAATGGCATGACATTCCAAGAGAACCTCCCGATGTGCGAACAGAATGTGCATTTCTGTTTTGCCTCAGGTGTCATGGGGATGCACCAAAAGCCTGACCTTGCATCAAGTGTGGTGAAGTAGGTAGACTTTCCCAACGTCGCAAGTAGATCGTCTATTCTGGGCAAGGGGTAGGAAATGACTTTTGTGATTTTGTTCAGGGCACGGTAGTCACAACAAAAGCGACTGGAACCATCTTTCTTGGATACTATCACTATAGGGGAGGACCACTGGGATCTGGATCTTTCGACGATTCCTGCCTGTAGCATTTCATTTATAGCCCTCTCCACCAGTTCTCTGTTTTTCAAAGGCGTATGGTAGGGTTTGAGATGTATTGGCTCCTCTGTTGTGGTTTGTATGTTTATTGTGACAGTATTTGTTCTGCCTAATTCCATGTCGTTGAGCGCGAACACGTCCTGGTGTTTTTCCACAAACGTTTTCAATCGTGGTCTATTTTCTTCTGTGGTGTTCAGGGTTGCTAGTAACTGGGATACCCTCTCTCTGAATCTATGGTCTGCTATGATATCTCTGGTCTGTCTTGATGCCTCTGTTTCTTTCCCGTAGTATTGGGGCATTTTTCTTGCATCTTGTGAAAATATCTGCTCCTGGTATGTGGCTTTCTTTTGAGTATTTCTTTGCCGTTCATTGGGCTGTGCTTGGTATTGTCTCCTCTGCCATCTGCTGTGTGCATTTTCATTTGTCACTGCATTTACTGTATATTCATTTTTTATTTTATTTCTGGGGTAGTCGTTGTTGTGCCATTTTTTCTGATTATTTCTGCCGTAACTGCGCCTTTCCGCGTGCGTTACTGTGTGTCTTTCTCTTGTGCTACAGGACTGTCTCCTTCCTGTGGGTGCAGTTTCTTTCTTCTTTCTGCTTTCAACCTTGCTGCTATAGTATCCTTCTGTGGTGGAGTCATATAAAAATTCTTCCTTTTCCTCGGGACATTCAATTGGTTTTGGGACTGCATCATATCCGCCTGTTTTTGCATTATATTGATACTCCATGGGGCATGTATCTCTGTCCTGTCGCTTCGGACATCCTCCTGGCAGGACAATTTTTGTTTCTCTGTTTCTCTGTAATATACAGCACTTCATCTTTTCTCTTGGTGTGCTGGGGCGCAAAAATGAGTGATTATAGTTATTTTCATACTGTGGCCTTACTCTTCCTATATATGGACTGGTTCGTTTCTGCCTTCTGGGTAGGGTATGCTGTGGTGTAAAATAACTGTGGCTGGTATTTCTGTCAATTTTTCTATAGGAACTATAGCTGTTTACTTTTTGTGTGCCATGGTTATTTGTACTGCGATTTCGTGCACTATGTCCAGTGAGAGTGTTTGAGACAATTTGTGAATGGTCTCTATTGGTTATAGTTTGTCTTAACGTTGACGTATCCACTTGTGCTACAATTGTGCCTCTATTTATAGTGGTAGTTTTTCCTGACATATTCAATATCATGATGGGGAAATCTCTGGACTCCGAGACTTCAGCGATCCCCTCTGTAATTTGCAACAATGGGTCATCGATAATGCTTTCTTCTGCTAGGGGCTGTATTTGGATTGATTGCCCTTGTGTGATGTACTCAGAATTTTTTACTCTGCCTTTTGCTATAACTAGGGAGTTTGGGGCTACCGTTATTTGAGCTGTGAGTCTTAACAAGGACGCGATGTGGATATCGTCCTGGAGATCGATGTAATTATTGTTGACTTTGATTTTCTGGAAGTCATAGTATATACGAACTTTGTGTTTGTTAAAGAAATCTCTCCCTAGGATAAGATTTCTAGACATGCCTTTTGTAATAACAAATGGGTGTTCACAATTTTTTTCACCTAAGGAAAATTTTACCCATGCTGTCCCAACTGATTTTAGTCTTTGTCCTGTGACTGAAGCTAGGTGTGTTTTGGATGGTTGAAATCGTACCAAATGTTGAATTTTCTTGAACAGCTGGAACCTAATAAGGCTGATGGATGCTCCTGTATCTACCAGTGCTCTATACTGTTGGCCCTGTATAGACATGATGCAGGAACTGGGATCCGGATGTATTTTAGTCCCATCATTCAGCATTTCTTCATAATGTATTATTCTGGATGGGCTCACTTGACAATTTCTGTTCTGTGTTGTTTCTTTTGTTTTGGACCATTTTCTGTGATAGTCACCCTCACTAACGGTCCTGTTTAGTGAGTGGCACGTCCGTTTCCATGACGCATGAGGGGTTGAGGTGTGTCTCTGGTATACTGATTTCTGGTGTAATTACGTCGGGGTGGTGCGGGTTGTTGTGGTTGGTAACCGCCCTCTCTTCTTAATGGTGCATTATTGTAATTTGCTCTGCAGGACTTGTAACTATGTCCGAACCTACCGCATGTAAAGCATCCATTTGGATTGACATTATTAACGTCATTTGGCCTCTGTGTGGGGGATCTGTAGTTGCGGGGCCTATCATCCTGTTGTCGTGGGCGAGTCCATTGCCTCCTGGCATGGTCAACCTCCATAGGTTCATGCTCAGTATAATCCCTATGTTCTAGTCGGGGTTCCCTACCTATTCTTTGTTAGAACCTTCGGCGAACATTTTCTTCTTGTATTGCTGCTTGGATTGTTTCAGCAATTGTCTTCGTGTCTTTTCTAAAGAGATGCATTCTGATATTGTCTGCTCTAAGGCCATCAACAAATGTCCCCACCAGCTGTATTTCCACATCAGGTGTGGTAGGTATTTCTCCACAAAACGCCTCTTTTGCCATATTGAGGAATCTATCTCCAAAAAGCAGTACCGACTCATCTCTTTCCTGTTTCATGCTTCTAAGGACCGACGAAGCGTGCATTTTATCTATGATTTCCCCATACCTCTGGGTTAGCTCTTTTGTAAGGGACGCGTAGGTCTCTGTGGTGTACTGCTGGAACCTCCTTCTTAAAAAATCAGTCACTAATGATTCAGAGCTTACCAGAGCGATTTTCTTTTTCTCGTCATCAGTTATTGCCCCTGCTATTGATGCAAATTTTTCCATGTCGGCCAACCATCTTCTGAATCTTTTCTTGTCCCCATCGAATGGCTGGACGATGGACCTGACTTGGGTGAATTTTGCGTAGTTGTCAGCTTTCTGTAGGGTTTCAGTAATTTGCTGTAGCGCTAACATTGTGGGTCCTTCCATATTCTGTTTGTCCTGGGGCTGCAGTGGTTGTGCCTGTGCGGATCGGTTTTGCGGTTGCTGCTGTTGTTCTACCCCGAGTTGTTGGAAATCTTCCATTAATTGGTCCATCTTTCGTTAATGCGTAGTCTGTTTTTCTGCTCTTTATAGAGGACTGGTCACTAGGCAACATATATTATGTGTTACCGAGGCAGGGAGTTGGGGGTTGCTGTTTGTACAGAGAGTGTTAGATTTCTAAACTAGATTGTCCGCTAGAGGTTGGAATTGCTCTCCTACAGTCTTACAGGAGTTTACCTGGTTCTGGGACTATCCTCTAAGGTGTATTAGTTAGGAGCATTTCATAAAGCATTATAGTTTTCTTAACTGGCATTCCTTCCTTCCTTTCCAACATATATGTGTAGCAAGGTATATAAATGGACGACCTCTCTTTGGTCTCAACGTGAACTTTATTTAACTCAACATATATACATAATGGCGTGAAGGTTTTTCAGTATATTTCATTTCAAATACCATGAATCAAGCTTATTCAGCTCCTGGCTACTTGTTCCTTCAAATACCAGTTTGTTTTGATTACTAATACATAAAAGCAGTGTTCCTTCAGATATATTAGTTCTTTTTCCTCAGTTTTTTTCAGAGCTTCATATTCTACCCAACCATTGGTGCTTCTACATGTCAAATTCACATCTCTGCAATTTACTCAAGATGCAACCTGCAGCCATGAGCAAAATCTATCTTGCCCTGATATGAAAAATCTAACAGGAATTCTGGTCACTCTACTTACTGTTATCCTTAATTGGAATATCTCACATATCATAGACTAGGATTAAGCCACTGCTAAATCAGCACGTCATTTAATTTAATCGAAGAATCCTCGAAAGTTTGGCAGTCTAAGGACAGCACGTCCGGATAGTATCAAAACTTATCTGCTTCTCTACTTTGGCCGGGTCAGCCCGCTGGGTTTTCAGCTCAAACTGGGTCAGCGTTGCGTGATCTTTATTCATCTCACGATTGGACAATAAATTTATCTACGCTGTCACTATTATGCTCCGTTCCTACTATAATTTTACGGTTAAATTTTAACTAATTTCTATCACCCAAGCTATAGTCTGTTTGGTAGAAATGAAAGTTCCTAAAATGACGCATTCCCTGTCACATAATCACTTAGGTTTTAACAGTTATTAAAATTTGAATAATTATTCAACAAAAATTGGTCATCATCATATGGTGTTAATGGGGAATTATATAAGGGGAAGTTTCACTTGGCAGCTTTTATTTGACTATTAGCTGTCAATGAGGTTTCTGCTCCCGCTGGTGTTTTGGTTCTTCCCAGATAGGTGACTGGATTGCTCACGTTCCTGGTCAAGAATAAGAGTTGCAGCACGTTCTAAGTAAAATCAGGGAGTAACTGCAAAGCTGGCCCCACGTCTCTAAGACCCGTCTGATGATGATGTCTAGCGACTTCAGGCCAGCTATACTGTAACGGTGATTTTTACTGGCTACTAGAATGTAGATGTAGGTCTAATGTTGTTGCTAAGATGTAGCCGTGTAATGTACCACCATAGACACTAGGGATGTCGAAGGCTGTGAAGTAAGGTGTCTTGTCTGGTCTGTTGCTTGCTGTGAGTATAGATGAGATGAAGTTGCACAGGTCTACAGTACATTGGTCATGAGGACATTACATTCACTCACGACGTGTACGTCATAGAAATATGAACTGCTGGTGACGTTTTTCATCATTTATTTAGGACGCCACAATGACAAGTACGTTGACATCAATATGTATATGTTACAGACACTGCAGGACATAGTAATCAGCATAAACAAAGTTCCTCAGTAATACATATATATATATATATATATATATATATATATATATATATATATATATATATATATATATATATATATATATATATAAAATATATATATATATATATATATATATATATATATATATATATATATATATATATATATATATATATATATATCATGTAAGCTGATCTCGATAATTCCAGCTTACAACAGCCTCAGCTCCATATCATCACTCTATGAGTGTAACAAACTCCACTCTGATACTAGTAGATTAGGTGTGTAAATAAGTCTACCGCAGGCCGCACGGGAATGGCGGGTTTATGTGTACAGTTCAAGTTGACCTTTGTAGGCATTTCCAAGTCTAACCTTGATGAATGTATAATCGCTGACATAGCTAAGTTCAAAAAGCATAGTAACTGTTCTCTGGGCCTAGAGAGACCCTTATACATATAAATCTAAGGTATGAGGATACCTGGGTGTATTTCCTATTTGAAGAGCCTCTCCTGCTTGTAGATAGTGAGCGAGCAGAGAACGACAATGTCAAAAAATCTAAGCTGACTACAGATTTCAATATTAGGAGAGCATTTACCTTGCTTCGGAAATAACACCACAACACACACGCCTCCAGGCGTTTAGAATCATGTAGGGAAAATCCTCGTTAGATAAACTAACATACAAGAGGACTTCCAATTCCCCATCGAAAGATCACAGACGCTGAAAATGCGTCTTGCTCTGCTCGTAACAACTGCGGGACCCCTGGACGGAAGTCTTTCTCAAACCGGCCTAAATTCTACACATGCGCAGAAGCGCTCGACCCCCTGAATTGAACTCAAACGGGCCGATGTTGGACACATACTAAGCAAAGATACTGACCAAATCGCGCCTTATATGGTCAGGGAATAAACATCAACTCTGGTTGCAAACATTCCAAGAAAAGCTGACCTATTCGAGCCATAAAGGGACAACAACCAGACATCGATCTAAAAATAGACCGGCAGTTTAAGACACAAGAGAAGGTAACAACCATTGTCAAAATGTAACCTCAGTTTATCAAGAGTTATGAACCTTTGATCACACAAATTAAAGTGTACAAATAAGACTCAGAAAAATTTATATAGACTCAGAAAAAATCTGTGCTTAACAGTTTACCGCACCCCCCGGGAAAAAAATGAAACTTTTTTTAAAATCCAAGAGCAACATCCAACTGGCTCCTAACGCACGAATGATGCGCGAATAAAGTATATCACGAAAAAAATATAACGCCTAATATGAGGCTAGCTCGACGCATGGAGCGACAGATGAGATTATATCTCAGATCCTAGAGAAAGCATTTCCCTAAGTATACACATATTCCAGGGAGGTGCCACCAACATACGCCACAGTGCTGGCAACATTATAATGCGAGCAACATTATAAATATACAAATTTATCTGACATTAAATATATTATCAAAGGATTAAACCATGGAATGTTATCAAAACAGCGGTGTCATATACTAATATACCGCATAATAGAGATGTACACATCTTAAACAAATAGTACATTACGTAAGCATGTAATAATATTATGATACAATGCATTATACATAATACTAATTAAGTAGATGTTCCCCGAAGACGTGGACATAATTAAGAGGGCACATCTACTGAGTCGTTCCAAGGTAAGTTAGCACTTCTTTAAACTTCATGGTTGATATAATGACAGATTCTCGCATACATCAATGATTTGCTGCGAAAATATAAATAACATAATTCTATATGATAAATGCTAGATTTGCTAATACAGTAATCAAAATACATTCTTGACTATAAATTGTGGCCATGAGAACTTTTGGCCCATATATTGCTAACTTAGCCTTCTTCCGTTATACCAAAATCGGTAACAGAAAAAAGAAATCATACAGTACAATGTTAAAATTCCAAAAAAGTGAGAACAGATGTGCTGATATATAATTATAGTAGAGAACTGTTATAGATCTCGACGTCTATCAGGAAATATAGGACAGAAGAGTTAAGTGGAATCATGTGGGCATCTGGACAGAATGTCTGCCATCACATTATCCGAACCTCGGATAGCTCGCACCTTAAAATGAAAGGGTTGAAGAGCTATGGCATATCGAGTGGACCTCGAGCTCTTCAAGTTTTTGCTCTGAATAGCAGTAAGTGCTTTCTGGTCGGTTTCCACAATGAAATGCGCGCCCAGAAGGAATCTTTGTAACTTGAGAATTGACCAAACCATAGCCAACAATTCACGGTCTAAAACCGAGTAATTCCTTTCTGCCGCATTTAGTTTCCTAGAGATATACCTCACCGGATGCAGAGTATCTGAATACTCCTGCATTAGTGCTGCCCCAATCCCAGTGGACGAGGCGTCACTTCGAAGAACAAAAGTCTTCTTAATAGTAGGTAACCTTATGATAGGTGGAGATGAAAATAAAGTTTTAATCTTGTCCAATGAGTATTGGCATTCTTGAGACCAGCGGATCAGATTAGGCGATCTTTTTTTCAATAAGGTAGAAAGAGGTGCCATAATGGAGGACAGATTCGGAATGAATCGTCCGTAAAATTGTAACAAACCTAAGAGACTACGTACTTGTTGTTTCGTCTTAGGGACAGAAATGTTAAGTATTTTTGAAATATTGTATTCCTCGGTCTTTAAGAGACCATGACCAACACGGTGACCCAGGAAAGAAATTTTACTAAATCCTGTGAAAGCTTTAGAGGGTTTTGCAGTTAAATTATACTCGCGAAGAATAGACAGCAATTCGTATAAACCCAAATAGTGATCTTCCCAGGAGTCACTGAACAGACAGATATCGTCTAAGTATGCTATGACATCAGTACGATATGATAGAATTCGACGCATCATGCGTACGAACGTAGCAGGGGCGTTCATAAGGCCGAAAGGCATGAAATTCCATTGAAATAAACCTCTAGGTGTAGAAAAAGCAGTAAGAGGTTTGGCGCGTTCAGTTAAAGGAACTTGCCAATAACCTTTCGACAAATCGAGTTTAGTAAAGAATGTAGAATTAGAAAGTTTGTTTAGTAGCTCTTCTAATGAAGGCATAGGTTCAGCATCAAACTTCGTAACTTGGTTCAATTTGCGATAATCAACGCAAAGGCGAATGTTATTGTCTTTCTTTCGAACAATAACCATGGACGAAGAGTATGCTGAAGTGTATGGTTCAATTATTTTCAATTGTATCATTTCATCCAAATCTTTTTCGACTTGTGACTGAAAATGGATAGGTATAGGATAGGGTCTGACTCTAATAGGATTATGGTCAGTAAGTATTATGTCATGTTCAATGACATGTGTATGTCCAGGAATGTCGGTAAGGACATCCTGAAATGTTTGTAACATCGAAGAGACTTTTCGATGTTCCTCAGCGGAAAGATTAGGAGAAACAGTAACGTTTTTCCAAGATTCCGTAGAATAAAGTGGGATCACAGGAAGAGGAAGATTGACATCAGATAAAGTAGTTTCCTCATCCTGTATAACTGACAGGGATGAGTAATGACCATGAGATACTGGAGAATCGTCCGTCGCCTGGAAAGTAGGCTGCAATTAGTCCAGTCTTTCATGAAATTCCGAGAGCATATTTATATGGAAAGTTTTATGCTTTCCATCAATATCGACAACATAGTCGACATCGAAAATTTTTGAGACTATTGTATACGGACCTTTCCATGCAATAAGAAGTCTGTTCTCCCTAGAAGGAAGTAGAACAAGTGCTTTGTCACCCGGATAAAGTTGACGTAGACGTCTATTCTTATTTGCAAATTGCCTTGCCTTTTCTTTATCAAATTCGGATGAAGAAGTCGCTAGTTTGCATGCCTCGATGATCTTTTGCCTCAGAGCAATGTCATACTCATATGGCGATTGTGTGTCATCGCTAATATTATCGGCAGTGATAAGATCGCGGAGTAAAGACATAGGTCCGCGCGGTTGCGCGCCAAAGACAAGTTCAAAAGGAGAAAACCCTGTGTGTTCATTGGGAACCTCTCTATAAGCAAAGAGAGCAGCGGGTAAAAACCCTGTCCCAATCCTGAGGATGATCCTAAGTTATCTTCCCAAGTAAAGTCTTGAGGACAGGTCAAGTGTCTCAAAAAAATTCAGGAGTCCATTAGCCTTGGCGCTCAACTAACCCATTAGACAAATGGGTGATAGATACTGCTGAGTAGCTTTTAAATATGTAAGAGTGAGACATTACCTGTGACATAGTGTCAGATATGAGTTGAGTGCCATGGTCTGACAATAATTCTCTGGGGAACCCCAAGCGAGAAAATATCAACCAAAGAGCATCTGCGATATCTGTAGTAGATATGCTCTTAAGAGGAATAGCCTCTGGCCAACGTGTGCACATATCGACACATGTAAGGATAAATTGATGTCCTCTAGCCGACTTAATTCTAAAAGGACCGATAATATCTATTGCCATTTTCTGAAACGGCCGAATAGGAATGTCGGCAGCCTGGATAGGCGCAGCATGTCGTGGTCCTCTAGATTTGATCTCTTGACATATTTTGCAAGATCGGCAGTAAATACGTATGTCCTTATTGACAAAAGGCCAAAAGAAAGCCGCAAGGACTCTCGACTTCGTACGGGCAAAACCCATCTGTCCAGCACATTGCGAGTCATGAGCATGTTGTAATATTTTGAATCTCATACTCTTAGGAACAAGAATTTGTAGACCAAGTAATGTTGTTCGCGTCGAGTCTTGTACCATACGTACAAGTACGCGGTTCTTCATAGTAATCCAAGATTTTTGATTTGTATTCTGATTTGGATCACCTTTTTTTTTGCTAGAATGAAGAATTTTTGTAAAGAAGGATCTTCTTCTTGTAATTTTATGTAAGAGTCACGTGAAATAACCAAGTGACTATCTTGGCTATACACTTCATTATTATTAGTCAATGAAGTTTGAGGTGTCGCCAGAGCTTGTGCTCTTGTGACCACTGCATTGGTAGCGTGCATATTTTGATCTTCCCAAGCAGCAATCTGCTGCGGGGTACATTCCCTAACTCCGTGAATACGACCGATAATAAGGTCCGCAATAGAAGAGATGGGCTGAGCACTTCATGGAGGTGCTAAACAGACCACCACCAACAGTAACACCTGATTTTAATAATGAAACATCCACAACCACCTTGCCAATAACTTGCGATGAATTCACGCTGGACGAGATCAAACAAGCCGTTAAAAGATTAAAAAATTTTAAAGCTGCTGGAGTTGACGAAATTTCAGGGGAAATGATTAAAGCAGTTAATGACAACAACCTCTTGAGAATTTTAGATATTATAAATGAAGTATGGAGAGAAGAACCTTCCACTGTTTGAAAGAGCCATTAGGGTAAAGTTTACCGAAGAAACTGTTTCCAGCGTCTACTTAGAATTTTAGATATTATTCTAACTTTACCCACCACAACAATGGAAAGGACAGTATTATTGTAAAGTTACCGAGAAAAGGTGATCTATCAGACAAACTGGCGTGGTATATCTCATCAGCTACCCAATGATGTTAGAAAGACTTTAATTGCATGCTGACGAAAAGATCAGAGAAGAACAAGCGGGTTTCAGGCCGAAACGATCATGTATTGATCAAATATTCACACTAAGAACAATTATAGAAGAATCAGTGGAAAGGCAATCGCCACTATTATCACCTTCGTCGATTTTCAAAAAGCCTTTGGGTGTCTACACCGCTGCTGATAGATACTGACAAGATCTTTTAATATGTAGAGTAGACATTACCTGTGACATAGTGTCAGATATCAGTTGAGTGCCATAGTCTGACAATATTTCTCTGGGGAATCCCAAACGAGAAAATATCAGCCAAAGAGCGTCTGCGATATCGGCAGGGGAGATGCTCTTATGAGGTATAGTCTCTGGCCAACGTGTGCACATATCGACACATGTAAGGGTAAACTGATGTCCTCTGGCCGACTTGATCCTAAAAGGACCGATAATATATATTGCCATTTTCTGAAACGGCCGAATAGGAATGTCGGCAGCCTGGATAGGCGCAGCATGTCGTGGTCCTCTAGATTTGACCTCTTGACATATTTTGCAAGATCGGCAGTAAATACGTATGTCCTTGTTCACAAAAGGCCAAAAGAAAGCCGCAAGAACTCTCGACTTTGTACGGGAAAAACCCATATGTCCAGCACATTGCGAGTCATGAGCATGTTGCAATATTTGTAATCTCATACTCTTAGGCACAAGAATTTGTGATAGTGTAGACGCAGTCGAGTCTTGTGCCATACGCACAAGTACGCCGTTTTTCATAGTAATCCAAGATTTTCGATTAGTATTCTGATTTGGATCACCTTTTTTGCTAGAATGAAGAATTTTTGTAAAGAAGGATCTTTTTCTTGCAATTTTATGAAAGAGTCACGTGAAATAACCAAGTGACTTTCTTGGCGATGTACTTCATTATTATTAGTCAATGAAGTTTGAGGTGTCTCCAGAGCTTGTGCTCTTGTGACCACTGCATTGGTAGCTTGCATATTTTGATCTTCTCAAGCAGCAATCTGCTGTGGGGTAATTCCCTAACTCCGTGAATACGACCGATAATAAGATCCGCAATAGGATTAGGTAGAAGACACGCATGCACATCTCCCGTAAAGAAGGGAGTAGCAATGTGAATTAAGGCAGTAGGATACTTTTCCAAAGTGCCACCAAATGTGACACATTTGATTACCTTTCCTGTAGCACAGGATGGATGTACAAGAGATTGCCTAACACCAATAGTAGTGCATCCAGAATCAAAAAGATTAGACTGGATTATTATTTACTAGACCTTTATGTAGGATAAGAGAACCTCTCCCGTCATGCGCAACTGCAGCAGGAAGAGCGGGAGAGGGTGACCACAGCTCAAAGTAGTTACGGTAGTCGGTTCGAACAAAGTAGTGCATTGGGGGCATTTAGTTGCTCTCCCAAAGTCAAAGGCAGAACATGTGATAGCGCTAGAGTTTTTATTATCATCAACCTGTTTACAGGCTCCCTGAGACTCTTGCTGTATAGAGTTTGCCTGTTGATATCTCTTTTTTATGTTGAGATCTACCGCGACTATTATTGCTTCTGAAATTATCATTGTATTCTCTATTGTAACTGTTATACTGGTGTGAATCCCAGTTTCCATAGTTATCATTATCATTTCCAAATTGATGAGAACATCTATTAGTTTGGTTTTGAGGTCTCCACGAAAAATAGTTTTGATAGCCTCTATTATTCCCTCTGCGAAAATGTCTATAATTATTGGGTGTAGAATAACGAGGACTGTCAGCTCGTCTCCAGTTCTTTGAAGAAGAATCACTGTGTGATTGATTGCCATGATTCTGAGCATAATTACGGTTACTCTTCCTATTAAAATTTTGTTGAGTACCCTGAAATTTACGAATGAAGTTTGGGCCTTATGGTGCTGCCGAAGCAACTGGCAAACCTTCCTTCACTTTAGAGTTGCTAATGCTTACGTGAGGGTGCGCAGTGACATACTGGCAACAGTATTCTTCCATTTCTTTTATGTTTTTAGGTTTACGCTCATGAAGAAAAGCAAGAAAAGACTCATTGACAGAAGACATAACTTTGTCTCTAAGTAGTAAGTCCATAAGTGCTTCAAATGTATGTTCTGTCTTAGACAGCTCAACCCAACGTGTAAATGTGAGACGTATTTTTGCAATAAATTCAGAGAATTCTACTCCAGTTTCTGGCAACATATTTTTAAATTGAAGACGAAAGCCGTCTTCGTGAAGTTGGTATTTCTTTAACAAAGCCGCCCTGACAACCTCATAATTGTTCTTGTCAGGCTCATCTACCATGCGTAGCATACTCAGAGATTCACCTTTAAGTATATTGGACAACTGATCAACATATAGTGATTTATCTATATTATGTGTTTTACATGAACGTTCGAATCTATCCAGATAGAACGTTATATCGTCACTGGAAGCATTGAATGTTGGTAGCTTAATCTTGAAAGTACTAGCATTAGACTTATCAGAAGATGACACCTTATTTGGATCATTAGCATTACCCATGTTCATCAACTTCAACTTCTCTAACTCCAAAGCTAAGAGTTTTTCTTCGTGGACCATTTTTGCTTTTCTTTGCTCGGCTTCTCTGTCTAGTCTTTTAATTTCAGTCTCAAACTGTAGTCTTTTATTTTCAGCCTCAACCTATAGTCTTTTTTTCAGCCTCAGCTTCTCTTTGTGATTTTTTCTTTTCAGCCTCTTTTTCGAGTCTTTTATTTTCAGCCTCTTTTTCCAGTCTTTTATTCTCAGCCTCAGCTTCTCTTTTTTGTTTCTCCATTTCCATCTGAAATCTCCTTTCATCCGCCTGCATTTGCAATTTTAAATTCTCAGCTTCTGCTTTCTTTTGTTCAGCTTCTATTTTCATTTTTTTTTCTTCCGACTTCAATGCCTTGGCATATTGAACAGTCGCAAATTCTTCCAATTTATCACCAGTCTTACCAAGCTATTTCCCTTGCTCAATAAAGTACTCAAGTGTAGACATAATGTCTAATAATATGAGTCCCAAAACCTGAAATAATAAATTAACTTATTTCAATCTTAATGGTAACAAGACTTAAATAAAGTATTTGTATAATCACATTACATTACCCCAATCTCTGTGGGAAACAAGTCTTTGGCAAAGAACTTGTATTATCAACTGTATAATAATACCACCAGTCAATTCTTTATCATAAGTGCACTACACAGCTAATAGTGCATGACCATATATCCATCAGTTAGTTATCATAAGTGCACTACGCAGCTAATAGTGCATGACCATATATCCATCAATATTGAATGATAACCAAGAACAATGTAAACAAAGAAGAAAGATCAAAAACAATACGAAAACATTCGCAGAAGCCAACTAAATATATAGCAAAACTAAAGAAAATATCACATAGAATGTGATGATAACTGCGAAAAAGTAAACAATACAAATGACGTCACAGTGTATAAACAACAGGGTGTATTGAACAAAATAAAAGGAAGGGGAGACCTACAAATACAAACAAAGTAAAACAAAACTAAAGAACAGAAAAAATATAACGAAAACAACGAAAAGGTACACTTCGTCACACCTAAACAGAAATAGCAACAAAAGTCGCTAGCAAATTTCACACAGGAAATTTGCAGAGTCAATACAGAACGCTGATTTAGGACATCTATCACGTGGTATCACCTATAATCAGACACCGCCCAACCGAAAAACCCGCTGAAATATAAACACATGTAAATAACGTATAACATATAACATGTAACAAAGAATGAGAAAAAGTACAGAAGGCTCAGTTAAGACAATATAAGGGTACAGTTCACAAACAAAACAGGCCACTTATCTTATATCAATCCTATCGTCAACACGGTACAGAACAGGTGGTAATCAGCATTCTAACGATTTGATGATCCAACGCTGATCACACATCTGGACTTGCAAGAAGAAAACTGTAAAGACGATGGCTACAAACTTGAACCTCTGATGAAGTACTGAAAAAAGTACGGAACTTGTCCTTTTCACATGTAGCAGCAACACTCTTCAATCGGCACTTGACCTTCTAAATACAGCAACTCGATTCATTCGGCACTTGACCTTCTAAATTCAGTAACTCGATTCAATCGGCACTTGACCTTCTAAACGTTGAAGAGACTGCAAAATTGGCAATTTATCTAGCAGCGCCGGGTACTTTCAGCTATATGGTACAGCAGACATATTGCAGGAAAAACTGCGTAATAAGCTGATATAGCCACTGAATGCATGAAGTGGCGACAGTTCACTGTATTTTGGCTTTCCAATGTTGCACGCCGAGTGGGTTATGGACCCCGTAATTTGCTGGATACCAGACAAAACCAGCTTTTGGCAACCAGAAATGTAACGGTGATTTTTACTTTCTACTAGAAAGTAGATGTAGGTCTAATGTTGTTGCTAAGATGTAGCCGTGTAATGTACCACCATAAACACCAGGGATGTCGAAGGATGTGAAGTAAGGTGTCTTGTCTGGTCTGTTGCTTGCTAAGAGTATAGACGAGATGAAGTTCCACAGGTCTACAGTACATGGGTCATGAGGACCTTACATTCACTCACGACGTGTAAGTCATAGAAATATGAACTGCTGGTGACGGTTTCCATCATTTATTTCGGACGCCACAATGACAAGTACGTTGACATCAATATTTATAAGTCACAGACACTGCAGGACATAGTAATCAGCATAAACAAAGTTCCTCAGTAATTCATGTATATATCGTGTAAGCTGATCTCGATAATTCCAGCTTACAACAGCCTCAGCTCCATATCATCACTCTATGAGTGTAACAAACTCCACTCTGATACTAGTAGATCAGGTGTGTAAATAAGTGTACCGCAGGCCACACGGGAATGGCGGGTTTATGTGTACAATTCAAGTTGACCTTTGTAGGCATTTCTAAGTCTAACCTTGATGAAGGTATAATCGCTGACATAGCTAAGTTCAAAGAGCATAGTAACTGTTCTCTGGGCCTAGAGTGACCCGTATACATATAAATCTAAGGTATGAGGATACCTGGGTATATTTCCTAGTAGAAGAGCCTCTCCTGCTTGTAGATAGTGAGCGAGCAGAGAACGACAATGTCAAAAAATCTAAGCTGGCTACAGATTTCAATATTAGGAGAGCATTTACCTTGCTTCGGAAATAACACCACAACACACACGCCTCCAGGCGTTTAGAATCATGTAGGGAAAATCCTCGTTAGATAAACTAACACACAAGAGGACTTCCCATTCCCCATCAAAAGATCACAGACGCTGAAAATGCGTCTTGCTCTGCTCGTAACAACTGCGGGACCCCTGGACGGAAGTCTTTCTCAAACTACCGTAAATTCTACACATGCGCAGATGCGCTCGACCACCTAAGTTGTACTCAAACGGGCCGATGTTGGACACATACCAAGCAAAGATACTGACCAAATCGCGCCTTATATGGTCAGGGAATAAACATCAACTCTGGTTGCAAACATTCCAAGAAAAGCTGACGTATTCGAGCCATAAAAGGACAACAACCAGACATCGATCTAAAAATAGACCGGCAGTTTAAGACACAAGAGAAGGTAACAACCATTGTCAAAATGTAACCTCAGTTTACCAAGAGTTATGAACCTTTGATCAACAAAATTAAAGTGTACAAATAAGACTCAGAAAAATTTATATAGACTCAGAAAAAATCAGTGCGTAACATATACCCTCACATGTTCTTGAAATAGTACACTCAACTAATATTACCAACTAGTATGACAAAAGAAGAGAAACGAATACCCTCTGAGTATTGGGTTTCCCGACACATACTTATGTGTCCCCATCATCCTATTCCAGCATCCCATCTATCTTCAACATTTGTACCCTCTCTTAGAATTAATCTTAATCCCAGTGGGCGAAAAACTATCTTTACACTTAAAATGAATAATTTAATATTTAACTTAAGTTGAAAATGTTAACAATAGAGTTTGAATATGTTTACGTTTACATCGGTTGAAAAGGCTGTAAACTTTCATTGCATTTAGAGTGAATGTGTTTTATATTTACACTGGTTGAAAAGGTTGAAACTTTCATTACGTTTAGAGTGAATATGTTTTACATTTACACAGGTTGAAAAGGTTAATAATATAACAAGAATGTACATCATTTTATTCATCATTCCCTCCCTGCTCCATAAAGAACTTGGGACTACCTCTGCTTTTGGTTCTTCATAATAAATTTGCAATAAAGCAGTCACCATCCCTCGCAGTAGTTGTTCATGAAATCATCGTTCTATATTCTGAGGTTGCCAGCCTCACATTACTTGGACCTCCACTTTCAATTTTCATTATTAATCTACACATGTTAATTTATACGCATTAGGTCACATGTTAATAATGACAAAAATATAGAATTCAAAATGTACAATTAACGCCAATCTTTAGGCTCACAGCCTGCTGGATCAGAGAAATAGAGGCACTTGTAGAGGACTCTTACACTTAGTCTGGGGTATTGTTATTTTAGTAATACGTTCTCACTTCGACTTGTGTTTCAATTCCCTCAAATTCCGGTTTTCCGTGTTAAAAAGGTGGAGTTTTTCTTGGGCGTTTAAGTCCAGAGAATGCTAAACAAGATCCTGTCTGGTACTATTCTTAACTCTGGCAAGGTCTGGTTGTCTTCTTGGCGCGAGTGAATTTTCACAGTGTTATAACCTAGCTGAAGTGTCAGGTTATATTGCTTGTCTTCCCTCGCATTTGTTTGTTACGATGTTAAGCAGGGAATCAATCGGAAGAGGTGTTGTGCCTTTATTCTGAATACGTGATTTGTGGGGTAATTCATATTATTTCCACAAGGAAGTGTCTGTGCGTTACTGCAGAGGCCATGTTTTCCAAATACGGAATGAAAACATACGATCCTCTCTCCGCAATGTTTACAAATAACTTCATACTACTTTCATATAAAGTAAGGTCTTTGCAACAAGGTGTACCGGAAACGGTTATGTCATTCTTGTTTGTCCCGAAATGTGTCGCGCCGACGAGTAATCTAACGACCCGTTGCTTGCTCAAAAAAAATTCTTCGTTTACCCATCTGGTCAAGGACGGCACATCGGCCTTATCAGCGATTAAACAAATTCGCTGGGCGAACTTGGTGCTAATCAGTAGCATGATGTCGAGCACACCCGAAATTTTCTTACATGATTGTCGGTTAATATTATCTCATCCGTCTCCTTTTCCAGCAGGGATGAACGGGTAAACAAACATACATGACGACTTATCACTGAGAGGATTGTAAGATGATTTGAAAGTACAAAATATTTGCTTGATAGAATGAAAATAAAAGTCCCCCCCCCCCTGATATGCACATAATGTAGTACGCAAAAAAAGTAAATAAATACTGCCGTAGAGGAAGAGAGATCGACCCAATGATGTAACAGTGGACTTTGTAGAAAAGGAGGAAAATCTGTAGATCGCTTGTGCTAAGGGAAATAATCACAGGAGTTTCTTTATTGTGGTTCTTCTGGGGAAGAATGGTTATACACCAGAGATGTTGCTTCCAGAAGTGAGGAACGACCCAGGTAATCAGGAGTAGTCGTAAGTGCCTTTGTGGTTTTAAAACTGAACTTGAATGGTTGGCTATAAACAGCAACTTTAACAGTCAAGGGAAATTTCAATAGTGCAGAGTATTTGGTAAGTCCAAATGGTTATAAAAGATATTCTTTATTTCGTTTCGTTTCCAAAGCAAGCAGTGGCAGCTCAAGATAAATTTCTGGTGGGGAAGAAATGAAAACTGCCAGCTTTAGCCTCTAAGGCAAAAGGCTTACGGCTCCTCAATACTATAGTCGTTTTATGACATTTGTGGAAATCCTAGCGAAATAAAAATTCGAACGAGACTTTAATTAAAACTAAGTCGAACTTACTAATAGTGGAGTAAACCACAATATAATCGTAGCAGGGGTTAGTTCTGGGTCACTAATTACCCTGGTTGGTAGGAGATCTCTAGACGGTTATTTTCTTATCCTAACCGTATGAGTCAAAGGCTTTTTGTTCAGTAATAGGGGATGCGCCAGGTTGCTCCACACCTCGACTAGAGAACGCCCTATGTTGGTTTGACTCTAGCTCTGAGATAACTGTCTCAAGCTCTGACTGGTTACTATGATGCATCAGTCTTTATACTAGTCTGGTACTATGGCTTGCCAGAGGAAATATTTCTCATTGGAGTCAAGACCGGAAACCTTCAAATGATTGGTCTTGGGAGCTAGTGGACTGTTGAAATAATCTTTAACCTAACTAACTACGAATCTAGTCCAAAATTATTGTTTCTATGTGATGATGACCAACCATTGTTTAAAGTTCTCTCTAAACTAAATGTTTTCCGGTCTGACTTGTATGGAGGCCACACAAGGTTTGATGACATCATGGGTTCATGTGTGTCATGACTGATGATGATATTGATTCTTGACTAGTGGTTTATTTATCTCTAACTAGTCATTCATAAAATACTTTACTATAAGGCTAACAGTTGTAGCGACGTAGTAGTCTACACTGTTACAATGATTATGTGACAGTCTTGTTACAAGTTCTTTAATACTAATATGATTATGAACATTAACATCTCCTTAAAGTCAAGTTTCTTTTTGTTGATATCGCCTTTAGTCTATTACATTCAACCATTGGATAGATGTTGTCGTTTAATACTGGTCGTAACTTTACATCTAATCTGAGTATACATTTTTATTATGAGTGCTCGGAGTTTTTCGAACACAGCTAAATGCATTTAAATGCCGAGCGATTCTTAATTACGTGTTCCATAAACACTATATTAAACACGTTATTTCTGAGAATTTCAAATTTACTAATCTCGCATAATGTTCGTTGTGTCTATGTCTATGAGGTCGTTATCAGCTGGTTTGATTTCTTTCTAGTCATTTTCACAGTTGGTTTATATGACAGAGCTTCAACAACTTGATGTTCCTCTTACGACAGATACGTGACAACTGACTGTACCAACAACCTTGGTTGAAAGCGAGCGTCTGGTAGCAACAACGAATATGATTTGAATTTTTTTAACATTTCCGGTAGTCTGGTTTCGAGACTACTATACACGTATTTATTAATGACGTCAAGGTAATAGGTCTGTCTCTTGAGCATGACTAAAAACAAGCAGCCACACATCATTCTCCCAGTTATTTAAAAAAAAAAAATATATATATACACATATATATATATATATATATATATATATATATATATATATATATATATATATATATATATATACACATATATATATATATACTCGTACAATCATTCTTTCCCCTTTTATTTCAACCCATTATTCCCCTTTATCAACAAATATTTTCTTCACATTTATCTATTGACTCATAATTATTTATACAACATACAACGTTAATTAATTCGTTAAAATTTTTAATGAACTAGTTGTTAGTCTCTACTAAGTATTGCTATCTTTTTGTTTTAAATGTTATGGTCCGCTAAGTTTGTTTGTTAGTTTTTTGTTGTTGTTGGTAACCACAAGTTTAAGATCTAGTGAAGTGTTTGATCAGTTCTCTTAGGCTCCTGCTCCTCAATCTCGAATAAAAGAACCCATTGTTCTACAACTAAACATTTCAAAGAGTCTACCCAGAAAAGTATGTCGCTCGATCAAGGTATAGTTTCACTAATATTTCTAAAGGACAAGTTCTAGTTTTCGATTTCCATTAGGTTATGAATTGTATGATTAAAACTAAACGCCCAGTATGATCGATTTCATTTTAGACATCCCAAGAGATGTGTAGAAATATAGTTTAATCGTTCTTCCTAATTCTATACTATATATACGATGCTTGACTTTAAGTCAATCACTTATAGTATTATCAAACCGTGTTTTAAAAATGATGATAGGAAACTCTTTACAGAGCGATACAACAGGAAGCAATCTGATCATCAGAAGTGGTCCCCCCGTCCGACAAGTGTTTCGGCCCTATATACTCCTTTACACTCTAAGGGGGGCGGGCCCACTTGGGTCATGACTCCCAAGCGTCTCAGCTTCCTGTTGTCTTGCATCAAAAATGAACCCATTTCACTTATGGTAGCAACTTTAAATTCCACAACTCCGCCAGCCGTGGAGGCAATTGTGAAAGTAACAAAGAGAAGACAAATTATTCCGTTCGTTCCGTCGCACACACTGAGACACCAGCGCGAAGTCAACGAGTCGCCACTGCGTGTTCCCCACTGGACTTTGATACTGACACCCCTTATAGTATACACCGCTTGTCGCCCCTGAGTCGCAGCCCGTTCACTAGTCCACCACAAACCTCAGCGTATTGTGGACTTAGAAAAATTCCTGGTGTTTTCTGTACCGCAGCGTTTATTGTTACGATCTCCATTCCCCATTGCGGTTGTTCCACAGCCAGCCTGATGCCTTTTCGGCAGTTTCACTAAGCCTCTTCAGGGCCCTTGTTCTCGACTGTCCCATCAGCCCCAACAGTTTCAATAGATCATACACTGATGCAGCCACAAGCCCTCTTGCGCCCAATTCAACAGCCATGACCCTTGCAGTGAACCCATCGTGTCTCAGATCCGCGGCCAGATCACTATACTTGGCCGCTTTGAACGAATGTTGCTCATCTAATCTGGATTCAAATGGCACGGTCAGTTCAATCAGTATGACCTGAAGCGTTGCTGCAGAATGAAGCACTATATCCGGCCGTCTCCGCGATTTTCGGATACTCTCTGGATATGCCCCTCGTCCAGGTAGGTCTACCGCCATCTCCCAATCATTTGCACAATCAAGAAGAGATGGTAAACTGCTACCAGGTTTATTCGGTTTGGGGTGTGCTGACTTTCCTGCCCTCAGAAAGTATGTGTTTGCGGTGTCTGGCCGGACTTTGCTATTCGCCTTCATTCCTGCCAGATCTATTGTCGCAGCAAGCTCATTTAGCACTTTGTTATGGCGCCAAGTGTATCGCCCTTGCCCTAATGACACCTTACACGCTGAGAGCACGTGTTCAAGTGTCTGCCTCCCCTGGCACAGGGGGCACTGATCATCATCCGACTTTCCCCATTTCACAAGGTTGGTGGCCGATGGCAGCAGGTCATACAGTGATCTGACAACAAAGCTGAGCCTAAGAGGTGCCATATGCCATATATCATTCCATGTCAAGGACCTCTGCAGGGCTCCTTCCCATGTAGTTCATTGGCCTTGTTGGACCTGCTGCACTGCTTTTTGCAACCTCTTATCATTCTCAGCTTCTCGTATCTCCTGAACTACCATGTCTCTGCGCTCCCTGCTTGATGCCTTGGACCACCAGCGGATGTCTCCATGACCAAATCCCCGTCTATTCGTTTGTGTGTATCCGATTACCTCCCTCAGTTTGAGTGACTCTTGGGCAGCATCAACAGCTTCTTCCACTTTCCACTTCCTTCCCGTTTTCAGTGTGGGCTGAATGGACTTAACCACGTCATCAGCTGACTCGCGTAGCATCATTGCAAGCCTTGCCTTTCCAACTTTGTACTCTTCAACAACTGACTTGAAAGGAAGCAGAAGTTTTGACTTTTTGCAGTACAGTGCTACATCTGACAGACCTGGTGGTACTCCTAGCCATTTTCTCATGAACTTGTTGACCTTCTGCTCTATGGCTTCCACTGTACTTGTGCTTATTTCATATATAAGCAGTGGCCACAGCAACTTTGGTATCAACATGAACTGGAGGCACCACAGTTTGAACTTCCCCAGGAGTCTGCTTTGGTCTATGATCTGTAGCCCTCTGTCTGCCATTTCTATTGTCTGTTGCACTGCCTTTGAGTCTTTTAATGAGGCATCGTACACCCTGCCAAGACTTTTAACAGGTTCCTCAATGACAGTAGGGATTCTTTGGTTGGAAACCGTGAATATGACCTCTGCTATCTTCCCTTTTCTGACTGATAGGCTTCTCGACTTCTTGGGTTTGAAGCTCATTCTGCACCACCTGACTAGTTCATCCAGGCGTGCTAACATCCTCCGGGCCTGATGTTCATCTGATGTCAGAATTGTTGTGTCATCCATGAATGCTTTGAGCGGTGGCATGAGACACATTCCACAGAGCTTTGGACCTATAGCCATTCCTTCAGCCGCATTGAGGATTACCTGCATAGCCATCACGAATAGTATCGGAGAGATGGTACATCCCATCGCAATTCCAACTTCAAGGCCAATCCACTTCGTTGTGTACTCTCTGGTTGAAAATCTGACAGCAAACCCTGCGAAATACAGCTTCAGCATTGCTGCAATCTCTTGTGGAACATGATACATTTCTAGGGCCTGCCACAACATCTGGTGTGGAACGGATCCATAAGCATTCGCTAAATCCAACCAGATTACATGGAGGTTTGTTCTGTCAGACTTTGCCTTTTGGATTGCTTCCCATATCATTGTGGCATGCTCTAGACATCCTGGTGTACCTGGGATACCTCCTTTTTGAATGGTAGTGTCAATGTACCCATTTGCCAGGAGGTATGTAGTGAGTCTTTTCGCCATCACTGAGAAGAATATCTTCCCTTCCACATTGAGTAGTGAGATTGGCCTGAACTGACTGATGTCTGTGGAATTTTGCTCCTTCGGGATGTAGACTCCGTTCGCCTTTCTCCATTCCTTGCTTACAAGCTGGGTTTTCCACGCACTCTTCAGTAAACGAAGCAGTCGTTTGAGCACCTCAGGGCATCTCTTATACACCACATATGGAACACCATTAGGACCTGGAGCTGACTTGCATCGAGCTTTCTGGACAATGCTTTCTACCTCTTGCACCGTTGGGGGCTTGGTGTTAAATTCAGCTCCTGGCTTACTCGGCCATTTAAGGCCTGCCATGCTGCTGAGCGGCTCATCTTTGCGACCATCTGAATATGTCATTCCAAGGTGTTCTTCCAGGTCTTCTTTCCTGATGTTTAGCGTACCTGACCGTGGCTGCTCAAACAGTTCTTTGGCAAACTTGAAGGGCTCCCTGAAGAATCTTTCCCTATCCATTCGAGTCTTCCTTTTCTTCCTGCACAACCTTTCTGCTCTACAAAGGGCATTATGTTGGCCTTCAGGTGCTCCCAAACCTGTCGTAACCCTTCCTTCTCTGCGGCAACTGCGTTTTTGAACAGTTTTCGGGCATGCTTCTTCTGTTTTCTGATTTCTTCTATTTTAATTTGTCTTCTGCTTTTCGTGGTGGGTTACTTTCCCTTGCCTCCCTCACTCCGAACACTTTGCGACAGTGCAGATATATTATGTCGCCGAAGATTTCCAGCTTCTTCTCCAAAGTTATCTGCTTTAGGTTGTTATCCAACTCTTTTGCCAAGGCTTCGTCCAGCTGTTCCCAAAGCCCTTTTGCACTGGCGGGTGGAAACTTGATTGCATCTCTCTTCCCGTCCAAGAAGTGTGTGAGATCATCATCAGGCAGATCAACTTGAATGTACTCAGCACTGTGGACTGACTCATGGCTGCGTTCTTCTAACGTCTTATCCGTCGAGACAGAGCGCTGTTGATCTCCCCCTGATGACCTCCCACACCCCTTTTTCGTTCTGTGGATTTTCATTCCTCTCTGAGTAGAGAATTCCCTACCACAGGCACATGGAAACTCCAGCCATTGTTCAGAGCTCGAAGTCCGTGTAACGGGTCTGGTCGATTCCAATGAGGCGCCTGTGGATTCATCATTCTCCCCCCCACCCCCCTTTCGGTGAATCCTGGGGGCATCTATCGTTTTTGGGTTCTATAGCAATTGAATACAGCTTACGGGGTGTGATAAGGGTGGATTTGTGCTGAAGTGGTAACTTGCCACCCTTATCGACACCTGGTGTTAAAGTGCAAGATGTAGGTGTCTTCTCTGATTTAGGATGTTGCTGTGTATGTGGTAGTGGAACAGTTCACAGGGTTATCACACAGGCAACATGACGTGTAGAGTCATAGAAAGGGTAACTTCGTTGTATAAGTTTCTTCCATTTATTGCACGCCACAAAACAGTCATGATACTTATGACATCAACATAGTTAACGAGTTCAGCAAGATGATATGGCACATTGAAAACAATTTCTGTAGTCAGCAATGACAGCTGTTGTATATATGCGTCATAAGACATCACAGTTCAATAGATTCAGAAATTCATAAATCATAGAGTTCTAGTTCGTGAAGCTGTATAAATAATAATAATTTCTGCGACAGTGTCAGCTACAGATCTTCAATGTTCATAAACAATAATAAATGCTCCCATTCTGATGCTAGCAGATCAGATGTATACAATCAGTCCGTTTACTGTCTGCACGTGAATAGCATACATGGGCTACAGGTCAGCTCGACCTTTATAATGTTCCTAAGTCTAACCATCTGACTTGGACGTGATCTCTGATATAACGAATCCTGGAACACAGACAATAGTCTTGTTGGTCTAGAGCGACCCATATATATTTAACTAGTTCAGGTATAAAGCTACCGGTGACTTAATCCTAGTCAAAGTACCTCTCCATTTTGCATCACACAGGCGAGCAAATAGGCGACAAAATGACGAACCTCTAGATGATAGCATAAAGTTCGATACAAGAGGAATTACCTTATTTCGGAAAATCAACCATGAACATATGCCTCCAGGCAGGCGTGAATAATACTGGGAAATAGTCTAGTTAGCTAACTAACTCACAACGACAATGTATTTCCCTCAGAGAATCACAAGACGCAGGTCGCGTCTGCTCGCTTCTTAAACCATTTCTAAACTGCCGACTGGGCGGAACACACAGAACGAACTCCCAGCTTTTGACATGCGCAGAACGACAATCTCTGAGTTGCCGTTCACAATAAGACGATTCTAAGAACATTCGAGATAAAAGTCTTATAGAATCGCGCCTTTTATGGTCATGAAAAGAAGCGTTAAGAAGGGTTTCAGACATCTACCATAGTTGACTGGTACTACCAAATAAGGAGATGTGGTCACGCTTCGTTCAAGAAATTATAGACCGAACGTGTCTCTATACAAGAGAAGGCAAACTCCTAAAAAATTGTAGTTTCGATAACTCGGATTATGTCCCTTTGACCATAGAAAACATAATACACACTTCAGTCAAAAAAATGATCATACATATGAAAAATGTTTATACAAACGAAAAATAATAATGATCCGTGCGTAACAGGGTGCTAACCCGGTCAGCCGGTTTCTAGTCTTTCCCAGTGTCATCTGTCTTTCCAGAAGTCAATCGGTCTTTTCCCGATTGTCACTGGTTTGACCATGTAACTATGATAGGAAACTCTTTACAGAGCGATACAACAGGAAGCAATCTGATCATCAGAAGTGGTTCCCCCCGTCCGACAAGTGTTTCGGCCCTATATACTCCTTTACACTCTAAGGGGGGCGGGCCCACTTGGGTCATGACTCCCAAGCGTCTCAGCTTCCTGTTGTCTTGCATCAAAAATGAACCCATTTCACTTATGGTAGCAACTTTAAATTCCACAACTCCGCCAGCCGTGGAGGCAATTGTGAAAGTAACAAAGAGAAGACAAATTATTCCGTTCGTTCCGTCGCACACACTGAGACACCAGCGCGAAGTCAACGAGTCGCCACTGCGCGTTCCCCACTGGACTTTGATACTGACACCCCTTATAGTATACACCGCTTGTCGCCCCTGAGTCGCAGCCCGTTCACTAGTCCACCACAAACCTCAGCGTATTGTGGACTTAGAAAAATTCCTGGTGTTTTCTGTACCGCAGCGTTTATTGTTACGATCTCCATTCCCCATTGCGGTTGTTCCACAGCCAGCCTGATGCCTTTTCGGCAGATTCACTAAGCCTCTTCAGGGCCCTTGTTCTCGACTGTCCCATCAGCCCCAACAGTTTCAATAGATCATACACTGATGCAGCCACAAGCCCTCTTGCGCCCAATTCAACAGCCATGACCCTTGCAGTGAACCCATCGTGTCTCAGATCCGCGGCCAGATCACTATACTTGGCCGCTTTGAACGAATGTTGCTCATCTAATCTGGATTCAAATGGCACGGTCAGTTCAATCAGTATGACCTGAAGCGTTGCTGCAGAATGAAGCACTATATCCGGCCGTCTCCGCGATTTTCGGATACTCTCTGGATATGCCCCTCGTCCAGGTAGGTCTACCGCCATCTCCCAATCATTTGCACAATCAAGAAGAGATGGTAAACTGCTACCAGGTTTATTCGGTTTGGGGTGTGCTGACTTTCCTGCCCTCAGAAAGTATGTGTTTGCGGTGTCTGGCCGGACTTTGCTATTCGCCTTCATTCTTGCCAGATCTATTGTCGCAGCAAGCTCATTTAGCACTTTGTTATGGCGCCAAGTGTATCGCCCTTGCCCTAATGACACCTTACACGCTGAGAGCACGTGTTCAAGTGTCTGCCTCCCCTGGAACAGGGGGCACTGATCATCATCCGACTTTCCCCTTTCACAAGGTTGGTGGCCGATGGCAGCAGGTCATACAGTGATCTGACAACAAAGCTGAGCCTAAGAGGTGCAATATGCCATATATCATTCCATGTCAAGGACCTCTGCAGGGCTCCTTCCCATGTAGTCCATTGGCCTTGTTGGACCTGCTGCACTGCTTTTTGCAACCTCTTATCATTCTCAGCTTCTCGTATCTCCTGAACTACCATGTCTCTGGATTTATCTGCATGTGTGATCGTTCATACGATCACAATATGGTATGCAAATTACTCGATTATGCTTATCCCACATGTAATCAAGTTTAAAACTATGGTACGAAATGCCTGATCAAAGTTAAACGTTCAGTATGATCAATTTCGAACAATAAACATTTTTAAAGATGTGTAAAAAATTTAGTTAATTACTCTGCTGATTACCATTTGATAAATACAATGCTTGATGTTGCGTTAACCATTAATGATATAAAGCTTTTGTAAATGTGAAAGTCTAGATTTAAATCATCTATACCATCACAATTCTTCTGACTTCTCAAAAGTTATTACAGGCTTTTCTTTAACTTGCAACGTATGTCACTCTCTTGTCACCTTCAAATCTTGCAATCGATGTTTCAATCACTTCCAGATGAGCAATAGCTCCGAAACTAGGCATAGTTGTGTATTTTCCATGACAATACAATAATCAGTCGTAATAATAAAACATGAATAAAATTAAAATTAATATTAATTTTTTTTTTTTTATTGTATCGTCAGTGAAATGGGTGATAACTGCAAATAATCTAGGTGTATTCTATCCAACAAGATTGTCTCTCTTGAGAGACATATTGAAACTTCTCCACCCCCACCCCTTCCACATACACACTATCGCACGCGCGTGCACAGACATACACACAACTGACACCTACATTTAACAAAATGTCATTTACAACTCTTGTCAAAATTTAAAGAAAAATAATGCACACAAAAAATTAACTTTCCGTGTAATATACTGAATAATGAAATCCGCCTCTTGTAGGGCTTGTTTATCGCAAACTGATAATGTCATTAGCGGATCGATTACATTTAACTCAAATTTAAAAAAAAATAATAATAAAAGGAAGAAAATAAAAAAATATATATTTAAAAAAAGTGTAACATCAAATTGACAAAAAGCCTGGGTCGCTTATTCTACATAAAATTAACTTCTGCTTTATACTTCATTACACACTTATGGATAAAATATACGATAAGCGCTTAAGCGCCCCACGTTTTTGTCAATTTGATGTTACATTTTTTTACTGCAATCTATAAACTCCTTGAAAAATTTTTTGTGTTTTTTTAGTGCATTAAAAGCCTGTGTTTAACATACATTTTTCTATTTTTTTATTTTCATTCCTAATCGTAATTCTACTAACTCTTCTCTTATTATTTATCAGTGAGGTCTGTTTATTATTGGTTTTCTCTAATAATGTCATGGATATTTAACTTACTTCATTAATATATACTGTAGTTGCGACTATCTTCGTTGCATACGGACAAGTCCGTCAGTCCTCCCTTGGATCGCACAAGGAGGCTCTCAGCACATTGCATGAACTCTGTAGCACCGGCGAGAATCCCATTGTGTGTCTATAGGAATCGCACATTCTAAAAATATTTTTATAGTAGGTAAGTATCTAATTTTTAAATTTTGCCAGGGCAGAGGCCTTACGTCCTACTCTTCTATGATTTGCAAGTGCCGTGTCATTTTTAACGTGAACATCTTGCACAAGGGACCTTCTATATTTCTTTGCCCTAATCCGAGAGGGCTAGTCATCCGACCTCACTGCCTAGGAGACCAGGTGAGAGTATGACATCATTAAGACCACTGATTCTAGAAAATAAAATCTATAAATTATATTCCCTCTACTGGGAATCAAACCAGGTACCTTTAGAATTCATAACGAAAGCCATGCCTCTGAGCCACTCCGACCTCTAAACACCTGACTACTTTGGAAACTGTCATTGATTCAGAATTTTCATCATCTGAAAATCTCCATACATCCGACTCTGATATGTTGCGTGAGTACAGTTCGTCCCAATAATCTTGATCTATTTTACTTGGGGACTCTCCAAATATGCAATGCTAAAATACTATGCTCTGGTTCTGGGCTCTCCCAAGGAGTTGTCACATCCTACACAGCGCCAAATCGCAGCTTCACCTGCCAATCATGAGTCCATAGTGATATCCTCTTGCTTACATCCAACCAGGTAAAAATCAGCGTTATGTCTGGGGCTGAAGTGATTCTCCAAGCTGAGGTGCGCAAAACTGTGTTCTCACCATGTTTCACCACAGGCGGAGGAATCGCAGGAACCGAGCGGGTGATTTCAAAAGTCAATGAAGGTATAATTAGCTTCACAGACACAGGTTAACTTCCACATTTACATGCTATGGCATTGTGCTTAGCTAATGGTCTTAAGTAGACTAGCAAGTAATAAAAACACTAGTCAAGATACGATAACTCTTAGAAATTAATAGTTAGCTCCCTTTAATTAATAGGCGAAGATCTAGGCAAACATTGTTGTGACACTTGAGTGATCGTGTGCAAAAAGCTTCGCATGGGCTTGAATACTATATACACTACTCGTCAAAAGTCAAGGGCCACCCTATTATTTTCTATACACTTTTATATAAGCGCATAGAATGATTAAATTAAGGAAGTGTTTAATAAAAATGGGTGCAATATCTTTCCCTGACAGTCCTCTATGCACGTTAAGCATAAAAACAACTCACCGACAACCATGGTGATCACGTGCAATTTGGTTTGCTGACCATAAATTCACATTTTTAATCTGGTTTTTTTTAAACTTCCGTACAACCAAATAGGTGAAGTAATCGTGCTGATTGACATTCCACGTGCCGTGCAATGGCGACTTTCGTAAACAGAGTTCACTCTTAATTTGTTTTACAATCAGCAGACTTAGGGTAGTTTCATCACTTGCAAAAACCATGCCACCGAGAAGAAGTCTTGACACCTTACAAAGAATGAGCGCTATAGCGTGGGTTGAAAGTGGTTTATCTGTCCGTGAGGTTGCTAGACGGCTTGCAGTGTCACACTCTACTATCCAACGAATTTTGGGGAGATTTCAGGCCACAGGAAGTGTGGAGGATCGCCACCGACCAGGTCGCCATATATGCACCAATAGACATGATGACCGGTACCTCTTGTTCTCAGCCCTGCGCCATCGAACAGGGACTTGTTCCACTCTAAGATGTAAGCTGAGACAAACTGTAAATGTTAATGTCAGTCAAAGCACCATTCGCAGACGTTTACATGAATTTGGACTGGCTTCTCGACGTCCTGCAGTCAGAATCCCTCTTACTCCTGCTCATCGCAGAGCCCGTGTTGCTTGGTGTCGCGAGCACATCCGATGGACAAGGCAACAATGGAGTCAAGTTCTCTTCACTGATGAATCTCGCTTCACTGTGTCATTCAATGATGGCAGGATTCGAGTTTGGAGACGATCAGGAGAGTGATTTACTTATGACACAATCCGAGAATTAGATCGTTATGGTAGGGGTTCCGTCATGGTCTGGGGAGGCTTCTACAGACACGGCAGGACCCCAATCTACATCATCCAAGGCAACTTGACCGGCCCAAGATACCAGAACGAAATCTTGAGACCAATTGTTCAGTATGCTCTGGAGGCCATGGGTGGTAATGCCATCCTCCAAGATGATATCGCTCGACCCCATCAAGCTCGTGGGGTGAATGAGTGTATTCAGCAACATGGGATCATCAGGATGGCGTGGCCAGCTCATTCACCTGACCTTTCTCCGATTGAGCACCTCTGCGATGTCTTTGGTCAAAGATTGTCAACAAATCTCCGCCTGCCAATAGATGTTGCACAGCTGACTGCATTTCTGCTTCAGGAATAGCAAGCTGTTACTCAGGATACTATTCGGACCCTTGTGGACTCGATGCGTCTACGCTGTCATGAACGCCTTGCTGCAAATGGTGGTCATACCCGATTTTGAAATGTCTATTTGTCCAATATCTATTGTGTGACTTTTGAAAAGGTGGGTGACACACTTCACAGCTTCATTGCGTTTGAATGTGTGTTTCCATTTCTTTACGTGACATGTCAATTTGGTATTCAATAAATGCCGTTTTGACTGATACCAATTACGTTTATATCAGATTTGTTTTATGGTTTCAACCAAGGTTTTTCTAAGTGGCCCTTGACTTTTGACGAGTAGTATATTATAAGGACAGTTCAGAGCCAGATTCCTAGCGAGATACATCACAGTCTTGCATAACGGTGAGTTTCCTTTTTGAAGTTGTAAACTATCCCCTTATGCAAGTGAAACTGTTTCTATGACCAAGTCAAGATATATTATGTTAGAGGATTTGTTTTACGACTACTGTTATCACGGTTTGTACCTCTCGATACGTTTTGTGAACATTATGTTAACCTTTAACTAAGAAGTTTATAGTTGAAGTCTCGGTAAAATCATACCAGTATTTACAAATAATTTTTGGACAGTGTTTCATTAATGCAGTCGTATTTTATAAAGGAACAATGCTTTGTTTGGAATGTGAACGTTCTGACCGTCAATAGTCAGATTATTGAGTTCTGTAAATTGAATGAAGTTTGAAAATAGTCCAGTTGGACTCATAATTAAAACGGTTTTCTAAAACCAAGAGAATTACTTGATATGTACGTTGGAGTTGAAAGTATAAAGGAGAAATAGATAACGTGACAGCCTGCTGTGAGTACTAAAGAACTTGGGTTGACATAAAACTTTCCTTCGAGTAATAACACCTCTGGTATTCACCAGTTACAACTCGAGAGATTCTTGATAACTATCACCAAAACCTATCCACCGGTGACATATGACTTATAATTGGTGCCGTTCCCGGCCACATAACTGCTACATATTATATTTATGTCGGCATCTAGATTTTTAATATTAATGGTCATCGTTACTATTTTCAGTTCCACTCCTCATTGAGCATGAAGCCACTCCTGCATCTGGTCCCTTGCACGAAACCTGCAGCAAGCATTTAAATGCTCCTGCAATCGTAGTTTATGTAGCAATTTGTGTTACATGACGAGGTGGGGAGCCCCCTTCACAACCTCATATAAGTCGCTTTGTTTGACACGCCATTGGGAAGCAGTAGTACTGCCTTTCTTTGTTTCATCAAAGGTCCCGAAATCAAAATATACACATTTATAAATGATATGAGGAAATGCTGATTAACGATTACTGGACATCCACTATTATTCATTGCTTCTTCTTGTTCCTTAGCCCCTGACTGACAAAACAGTTAGTAATCGTCACGCCTTGTGGGGTCTTGTAGAGCAGCAACAAGCTGTCTCCGTTTAGCTCGGTCTGTGACCATCGTTTGTCACGTGCCCCAGCTCAGGTTCATGCTTAGCATTTCAGCCTCCACTGTTCTTTGGTCTTCGTCTTTGTCGCTTTTCTTTTGGGATCCATCTCCTAGCAGTTCTAGCTATGGTGTCAGGATCTCTTCTCAGGACATAGCCAACCCAAGTCCAGTGTCTGCCCGCAATGATGGTGTCTCTCTTGATTGCGACATATGCAGTTCCCTTTCTTGAATGGAGAATTTGGCCACGAAGTTGTGATTATGAGCTGCTGTGCTCTGCAGCCTTTGCGCTGGAGATTTTTGTACCAGTACTGATGACAGATGATCTGTTATGAACTGTTTTGATGATTACATACTATTTGATTATACACTCAATTACCTACGGATTGGTGCTTACTTCTTCTTCTTCTTTGATCCTTAGCCGCCGACCGTCAAAGCAGTCAGTGGCCATCACGCCTAGTGGCGTCTTGTAGGGCAACAACAAATTGATTCCACTTTGCTCGGTCGGTTGCCATCCTTCGTACAGTGCCCCAACTCTGGTTCATTCTTTGCATCTCAGCCTCCACAGTCCTCCGCCAGGTGCTTACTTGATGTATCATAATTTGCTTGTGAACTGTAACCTGTGGCAGTGTGCCGTTTATGATGTCTTCGTGACTGTATAGTTAATAAACAGTGTAGAACGTTATTTGGAGTTACAACGTTTCCTGACTCCTACATGTGCTTAGGTGTGTGTGATTGTTATTGACTTAATAGTACTACATGGCATTCGCGTCCATTGATATCTACACACCCACACGCCCGACATAAGCTGATTGCCTATATCAGCGGAATATATACATTAACATTACTACTTCTATGCCACTACACGTCTTCTACAAAACAACCTTTAACAATGACACTCCAGAACGAGGAGTTAACAGTTCCATTACCTAGCTGTAATTCCGGTGATGATGTGGCGTTCCTTTTTTTATGTTAGTTTGGTTTATATTAGCCGACTGGGTCTAGGGTAGCAAACTGGCACCGCCAAACAGCAAATGCATGAAATGATTAAAGTTCACTGCTTCAGTCAATTGTTTACATGTATTGACATTTTTACGATACGTATGTCAACAGAATGTCCATGAGAATAAATGCGGGTGGTGATGGCAGGGTTAACCTTGAGGAGACACCGGTACAAGATGTGGAGTCTTGCACATGTCTTGGCAGCAGTGTAGAAATGTTAGAGAGACAGACAGTGATATCAAAATAAGAATACAAAAAGCAAGAGGAGCTTTCATTGCATTGGGAAATATATGGAGATCAAGAGAAATCGGATCCAACACGAAAATAAGAATCTTCAACTCAAATTGAAGTCAGTCCTATTGTATGGCTCTGAGACATGGAGAACAACAAAAACAACAACCAAAAAACTACAGACTTTCATGAATGGGTGCTTGCGTAGAATAGAGGGACTAAAATGGTATAATAAGGTTACCAACGTGGAACTGATGACAAGAGGTAGACGGATGAGAGTAGAACAAGAGATGAGAAGACGACGATGGCGATGGATAGGACATACGCTGAGGAAACCTGTTGATAGCATTACTAGGCAGTCTTTGTTCTTGAATTCCCAGGGCAAGAGAGGCAGAGGTAGACCAAGAAGCACACGTAGAAGGGAGCTGGAAACAGAGGTGAAAATGATGAGGAGAACGTGGAAAGAACTTGAGATGATGGCACGTGACAGGAGGACTTGACATATATTTGTTGAAGGCCTATGCTCTTTGGGAGTGGAGGGTTATGAAATGTCCACAGAATATGATTTCAAAACCTGAACGTGGTTACAAGATAATACATTTCCAGCGAATACCGTATTATATAGGCCTCCTCTCATGGGCCATCAAAGTTCAGGCAGTAACGGTCACCTATCGTGCCGTCTGTACAGGCTAAGTACGCGAATTAATTCTGAAGTACACAATCGTCAGCTATCATTCTATAAACCTTGGGATACCTTCCTGTAGGTACATATACGTCTCTGTCAAGCATATAATCATATATCTTCAATATATGTAGACTCATCAGCGGACATAAAACGCATTGGCCAGAGTTCACACAAGTACAGCCATTCCGGCTGAAGACACTGCCAAAATATAACTGTCGTTACTCTGCACGCGAGTCTACGTAATTATTTTATTTGACGTCATTTCAGTCTAGCGACGCTCTTGTTGAACACCGCGATGGATCAAAATCATGAACACATTGCAGTGCGCAAAAAGAGGCGCAACAGATGGGATTAAGTGATTTAGCACAGGAATAGGTATTACTTGTAGTCCAGTCTTTTTACATTTTCAGGGGTGTCTGTCGTGCACGTGGCGGCGGGGGTATATGTAATGTAGGGTTGTGGGGGATTCTTGTGGTCATAAAGATTCACGTCGGGGCTGGGATTGGGTGCCAGATTAACACAATTCAGCTGAGGATGATGGTGGTGGTATTGATGGGTTTAGTGTTTGTTTACTGAACTTAGTGTATAATACGTGTCATTGGTGGGTGAATATGCAGACTAGGAAGACGTTCGAGAAAGACGAATCAAAGTTATTTTCTACGGGCTACTGGTAAATGGCAAAAGAACAATTGTACAACCGCAGCTAAGGTACAAAGATGTGTGTAAGAGAAATATGAAAGCATTGGACATAAATTCAAGAACATGGGAGGATGAAGCTGCTGATCGCATTAAGTGGCAATGCTCCTTACGGCACCACCTCACATTTGGCGAAAATAAGCTCTCACAACAAGCAAAAGAAAACAGAACACGCCGAAAGCAACATCAGAAAAAAAAAAGAACAGCTGAGAGCTATCCGTGAAGGGGTTAATTTTTATAGTCAGTTATAACTGAAGGGAGCTACTGCTAGTAACAGAGGAATGGAAGACAGCTTGGAAACAAAAGTGACAAAAGTAAACTGACCAATGCACTTCTAAAGGACCCAGCAAGGAAGTGCCATACTGAAGTTAAAGTGAACGTGACCCTAATCTGAAAGCTATGGCATTTTGTTATTTGATACTGTATGATAGAGAAACCATACTGCACGGATTTTCAGGAGAGAAATAACGCAGATCACAGTTTATTACACTGAACAAAACACGAGAAACAGAGATTGAAACTTACCAACTCCTACAATTGTCACAAAATTACCATAACAGTTGAAGGAGTGTTGAAAACTGACAACCATACAGAACAGCACAATATAATCGAAAAACATATCAGCAGACCAAAAATTAAAATATGAAGATAAAAAATAAAAAAATTGAACCAATATTGTCGCTGTTGGTCCCCGAGTTTTGCAGGCCCACTCTCTTGCCTAATCGTCCGTAGCGCTGTCGCAGGCTGCCCCAGGAGGTAATGGGTAGATAGCGAGAGTGAGGAAAGGAGAAAGACAAAAAGCTACGCTAAAGCTAAAACAAATTGTGTAACATGGTGTACAATGGTGCTGGAAAATGATCATTCCTGAATATGCAAGACATGGAGAACAACAAAAACATTAACCAAAAAGCTACAGACTTGTATAAACGGGTGCTTGCGTAGAATAGAAGGACTGAAATGGTATACAAAGTCACAAATGTTCAATTGATGATAAGAACCAGACAAGTGCCAGTGGAACAAGAGTTGAGAAGAAGACGCTGGCGATGGATAGAACACACATTGAGGAAACCTGTTGATAGCATTACAAGGCAGTCCTTGGCACAGGACAGGAAGACTTGGCATGTGTTTGTTGAAGGCCTATGCTCCATGGGGAGCTAAAGAGTATTGATTGAATATGCAGAATTGCAACAACAAAAACAGATTTTAGGGTGTGAATCTATGATAAGGTAGGCTGATAAGGTATACTGGTTCATAGCTGGTTCAGTATTTTTGTTGATTCGCGAATGCGTGCTTCGTTCGTTTATAATCTTCAAATTGAGGGTCACCGTTATATGGACTCATTATGTGTTGAATGTCAAAGAAGACATTAGTTCCTTTCGGAGATTATTATTATATTATATATCTTCTCATCGGAAGAGTTCTTCACTACAATAATAATCAAACATGTCAATGCAACAAACAGACGTAACGTATCGATGTGGATAAGTCTTCAACTTGGAGTCCATGATTTATTAAACAGTTCACTCACGAAGACGTTTCACGTAGGTATAACATTTACACACAGTTCATTATAAATTACTTGCATATATATTCTTATCCGTCCGTGTCATAATGAATTCATGTCAGCAGAACATCATGGCTATATACATGTGCTGCTGGGATTCAGACAGCCAGAAGTGAGCGCATGAGTCCTGACGAAAATAATCAAATTACTTATTAAATATCCTTCCGTAACGCAGGTTAATCACTAACCTTATGAATTCACTTGTATATACTATTATCTGGACTGACCCTAAGTCCTGGTATCAATTTACATAAATATGGCTATTAGCAAAGCCTATAAACCTTGGAAGGAGGTAAAAACACGACTTCACGGCTTGACGGACAACGTCACAAGGGTTCAGTAACTAAGTCACGAAGCATGACCTTATCGACGCTAACACGTCATAATTTGACCGTGTATTTCGCGTTCACTAATCCGTGAAGTATAAAATCAATTTATATTTATTCTATTGACCCCAAAAATGCGCACTGCCAATTCTAGCAGACGATATCAATAAAACTACCGTAACAATTCCCTGCCCCACGGGGAAAAAAAATCTATTAGATAGATTTTTTTGAACTATCTTACTCAAACATGAAAAATTTAACAAAAACCCGACATATGGCCTACGATCTTCTGTCTAGAACAGTGTCGTGGTCATGTCGATAATAAACTAACATGTAATATACTATCAGTCATGTTATACATATGCTATCAACCAAAGGAGTGTCAACTGTCGCTAAATAACTTAACTTAAAGTCTGTCGTGATTAAATAATGAAGTGTTATTTAAAGAAAATTAATACAAAGTATTACATTAACTAAAAAAAATTTAATTGTCTAATTAATTAACGTATGTATTACTTAATTAATCATGTGTGGTGTCATGAATTTATTCTAAATAATTAAAATTAGACTAATTAATTATATTATGTGTGTAAGGTATTAATTAATTAATATCTAATTAAATAAACTGAGAGATAGTGTCATAACAAAAGATATGAGAAGTAAGGACAAGTAAAGTAAAGAAAAAGATAAAGTATAAACTAATTTAGTTATGTGTGTTTAAACTTAATTATGTGTGTCAAGTAATTACTAAATAATTAAATTAATGACTTAATAAAAGAAAAAATATTGATACATATCATGTGAACATCTTAACTAAATTCATATAATAGCTATCACATTCATAAATAAATTATTTAGAGTATTCGCTTGTGTGATATTATTTTGTTTGTTTTTTTCATCTTTTCTTTCTTTTGACACATTTCATTTTTTTATTTATCACACTTCAATTTTATTATATTCTTTATTAATTTAATAACTAATAAACTTAATAATGTCGGATGTTAAGATCCAGCCGTCGTTAAGTCTTTTGACAGTTTATGGAAAGTTCCATTGGAGAAAAAATTTCATACTGTTCAAATATGTTTTGTTCTGGAATGGATTTAAACTTTTGCAGCATGGATTCAGATACTTTTCCCGACTATCTCGTAACAAGTTGTAACACAATTGGACACTAACCAAAGTCCAAAAGTTAAAACGAATCATTGAAATATGTCACAAACAATGTCTTTCGGAGATTGTACTTATTGATTGATTTCTTGCAAATTATTCGAAGTTTTTTTCCGTATGGATGTGATTCATATCATTTTCGTCGCAGGAATAAGTGATAGGTCCAGAGTCAATCATGTTCAGTCTTTCATTTTTTTTAACTTGTGGACAATTACTATTAGACTTCAGTAGGGTGTCTCGAAAGTGCATCCGCTAATATGTTTTCTTGTCCCGGTATGGCTTCGATGACAAAGTCATAAGGTTGCAATAAAATCAAAAATCTGGCAAGTTTGGGGCTTTTGTGGTTAGAGCGACGTAACAATGCCACCGCCTTCTGATCCATTTGGATCACGAAAGGAGCTCCCAACAAAAATTTTTCGAGTTTCGTAATTGCCCAAACTAATGCCAGTAACTCCTTGTCCACAGTGGAGTATTTTGTTTCAGGTAACTTCAGTTTTCTTGAAATGTACATCGTCGGATGAAGTATATCGTCGTGATATTGAAGCAAACAAGCTCCGATGCCGTAATTACTGGAATCTGTACGGAGAAAGAACTTTTTAGAAGTATCTGGTGATCTCAAAATTGGTGGATTTGAGAAGATAGTTAGTATCATGCGAAAAATTTTGTCGCATTCGTCAGTCCAATTTACTTTCAACGGCATGTCTTTTTTTAACAATGAAGACAAGACATCCGTGATGGATGATAAGTTAGGTACGAATCTACTGTAGTATTGGACTAGACCTAATACACTCCTAACCTGTTTCTTCGTTTGAGGAACCGATAACCTTAAAATTTTAGATACCGTACTGGGAACAGTTTGAATACGTCCAGCCCCAATAATATGTCCCAGGAAGGTTATCTCCTGAAATGCTATTTGTATTTTAATAGGTTTAGCGGTTAAATGGTTTTCTCTTAATATCTCCAAAACACATCTAAGCCCTGAAAAATGTTTCTCAAATGATGAACTGAATAAACTTATGTCGTCAATGTATGTAACGATGTCTGGTCTTCCTGATAAAATTGTTCGCATCATGCGAATAAAGGTAGCAGGAGCGTTCATAAGCCCAACAGGCATCACATTCCACTGGTAAAGACCTAGTGGAGTAGAAAACGCTGTGTAATATTTGGCCTTTTCGGTTAGTTGTATCTGCCAATAACATTTAGTTAGATCTATCTTAGTAAAAAGTGTTGCATTGGACAGACGAGAAAGTAAGTCGTCAATAATGGGATGTGGTTCACTGTCAGCTATGGTCTGAGCATTTAGCTTCCTATAGTCAACGCATAAGCGAATGTTGTTGTCCTTCTTTCGGACAATGACTAAAGGTGAAGAAAATGGAGAGCTACTAGGCTCAATAATACCTAGAGACAACATCTGCTCCAGTTCTTTAGTAGTTTTAGTAAGAAAGTGTAGTGGAACAGAATAGGGATGTACACGAATTGGTGTATCATCATTAAGAGTAATGTCGTGACTAATTACTGATGTGCGACCCGGTACGTCGGTCAACACATCTGGAAAAGATTGTAAAAGATCAGCAATCTGATGATGCTGTTGCGGTGTAACCGAAGAAGAGATGGTTACGTCTAGCCAAGATTCAGTAGGTTGTACTATAGGTACAGGTAACGCCATCTGTACCTCAGGAAAAGAAGATTCTTCTTCCTGAATAACTGAAAGATTAGAGTAGTGACATGTAGGTACCACTGTGTCATCTAGTTCGTGAAAAATAGCCTGTAGAGGTTCTGGACGAGTATGAAATTGTTTGAGCATATTTATATGGTATATTTTGTTATGTCCCTTAATATCCAGGACATAGTTGACATCAGAAATCTTATCAATAGCCTGGTAAGGACCATTCCATGAGATAAGTAGTTTATTGTCATTATGTGGAAGTAACACATAAGCTTGATCTCCTGGAAATAATTGACGTAATCATCTAGTTCTATTTTGCAAAGTTCTAGCTTTCGCTTTTGCAGCCTCAGATGAAGCTGTTGCCATTTGGCAAGATTCAAAAATGTTATTCCGGAGATTAATTACATATTCATAGGATGACTGGATATCCTGAGTCATCTCGGAGTCAATCAATAAATCTTTTATTAGTCCCATAGGACCTCTTGGTGGAGCACCGAAGACTAATTGGAATGGAGAGAAGCCAGTTTGTTCATGTGGCACCTCTCGATAGGCGAACAAAACAGCTGGGAGTACTTTGTCCTAGTCCTGTGGATGTTTAACCGTAACCTTATGTAATAGTTGTTTAAGTGTACGGTTAAGTCTTTCTACTGCACCATTACTCATGGGATGATAAATGCTACTGAGATTTCTATCTATATTCCAGGTCTTCATTACGTCTGTCATAGTATCAGATATGAATTGAGATCCATGGTCTGATAACAACTTCCTAGGAAAACCTACTCTAGAAAAGATCAGATGTAGTGCATCAGCTACATCTGTGGTAGTGGTGGTCTTCAATGGGATGGCTTCTGGCCATCGTGTGCATAAATCAATGCACGTGAGAACAAATCTATGTCCTCTGGCTGAAGGTAAAAGTGGACCAATAATATCAATGGCCATTTTGTCAAAAGGTCTCACAGATATGTCACAAGCCTGAATAGGCGCCGTGTGAAAAGCTCCGCATGCTTTCACTTCCTGGCATATAGTACAAGAGCGTACGTACTGTGAACTATCTCGTGACACTCCTGGCCAAAAAATGAAGATAATACTCGAGAACGTGTCCGAGTATATCCCATGTGACCTGCACACTTGGAATCATGTGCATGTTGAAGGATGTACCGTCTAAATGCGAAAGGTACCATGACTTGTTGTTTTACTTGAGACTTATCCATAAAACACCTAATTAAAATATCCTTTTTAATCATAAACCAATGATTAATCTTATTGTTCAAGGTAAGATTGTCAAAATCGTTGACCAGAGCAAAACTTTTTTAATGATTTGTCTTCTTTCTGTTTAACAGAGAAGGACGCTCGGTCAATTTAAGAATGAACATCATTATTTCCCTGTTTGTCTGGTTCCTCCTTATTAGTGTAGATAATCTCTAATAGTTTCGTCTGCGCTCTAGTTGTCACAGCATTTCCGATGTATAGATTATTGTTCTCCCATTCAATAATCTCCTCTGGTGTACAATACTTGCTTCCGTGTATGACCCACCATAAGATCTGCAATTGGGTTCCTTAACATGCATACCTTAACATTACCTGTAAAAAAAGGTGTGTTAACATGTATTATAGCAGTTGGATAAAATTCTATTGTCCCACCAAAAGTCATGCACCTGACATGTTCCCCTGTTGCACAACTGGGATGAACAAGTGACTGCCGGACTCCAATGGTGGTCGATCCAGAGTCTCTCAACACAGAAACGATAGATCCATTCACTATCCCTCTGTTAAATATAAGAGAGCCTGTTCTATCGTTAGCCGCTAGACCAACTTCTGGGAGGATGTGTCCGCAATTTAATACAGTCTCCTTTGCCTTCTGAAATACAAGATTACATTCTGGACAACTATTTGCCACGTTATAATTCATAGCGTAACATGTAGCAGAAGATTGTATTACTTTATCGTTTTGTGAAACATCTGGGGTTGTATTATTAGTAATTGCTGCCCCTGTATGGTGATCATAATGAGACGATCTACGAGACTGAGATCGATGACGAGAATGATCATTAGAATTATCCCGTTGTCCCCTGTAGTAACTGTTATCTCGATGTCTCGAGCCATGATTATTGTTATTCCAATTGTTACTAGTGTTATAGTTATATGATCGATTATGATTTGCATTATGTTGACCATTGTTGTATCTCGAATGAGGTGAATAATTCCTATTTGGTGGTCTTCCTCTATTAAAATCACTCTTATTGTTAAAAGTACTATGTCCCTTATGAAAATTAACATTATAATTTCCTTTGAAGCGACTTCTATCTACGCTGTTTGTTCTTGGTTTGTCATGACTGTGGTATGACATATTAGAGGCGACAGGTAGAGGTTCCCTTATTAGCGAGTTAGAAATGCTCGCATTCGGATGAGCAGTGCAATAATGTATTAAAATTTTTTCTAATTCATCGAGCGTAGATGGTTTTCGTTCTTGCAAAAAGGCAAAGAACGGTGGGCTGACAGAGGATAACGCTTTATCCCTCAGTATCAAATCGACTAACTTGGCGTATGATTTGTTGACACCTGCCAGTTCCACCCATCTGTTAAAGGTATTGCGTATGTTCGCAATAAAACCTGTAAAGTCTTTATTAGAATCTGGTAGAATACTCTTAAAACGTAATCTGCAACCCTCTTCCTCCAAATGGAAACGACGTAATAATAAGGCTTTAATGGCGTCATAGTCACCAGCTATTGTTGGGTCAACATTCTGAACAGCACTTAATGGTTCCCCGTCCAACAATTTACTAAGTTTTAAAGCCCATGCTTGTTTTGGTAAATTATATGTTAAACATACCTGTTCAAAACGTGCCAGGTACGATCCAAGGTCGTCGAAGTTCAATTTGAAATGTAGTAATTTAAAGTTGTAATAAGGTTTATTTTGGTTGGATGAAGATCCATTTTGAGCATTATCATTCTGGCTAGCAGCAGCACTTTGTGCCTGAAAATTTGCTGTTTCATATTTAAGACGCTCCAATTCCATTTCTTGTTGTCTTATAATTTCCTCTCGTCTGAATTTATTCTCTTCTTCTTGTCTAGCAATTTCTCTTTGCTCTTCCCTCTCTCGTTTAGCAATTTCTCTTAATCTATTTTCCTTTTCAATTTCTTTCATCTCACGGTCTGCTTCTTCCTTCTTCAATGCAGCTTTTTTCTCAGCTTCTTTTATTGCAAGTTCTTCCATTTTTGCTTCATATTTCGCTAGTTTCGCCACTGCGTATGCTTCTAGAGCTTTTCGTTTGTTTCCAAAATCTTTCCCGTTTTTAATAAAATGGTCTCAGGTAAGCATCTTGACGTTTTTTTTTTTCGTACGCCCGCTAATACTCGAGGCGAAATCTCAGGTTATTATTAATGTCTAACCTGACATTGATTTTACGTGAGTATCCCTTTTCTTTGTACAGAGACAGGTGTCCCTCGCCATTCAGGCAGATACTCGCCGATTTCGGAGGTACCCATTAGAGCTGGGTCGGCCCAGGAGCCGCCAATCCCTGGTCGACGACACTCCTTCAAATGTTCTCGCCAGGTTTCGAGTTAATCCAGTCCAAATCCCGGTCGACGAAAATCCTCAAATGCTGTCGCCCGGGTTTGATCCTGAATCACCAGGTCGCCAGAGCGGTGTGGTAACCACTACGCTAGCGCGGCTCCCATCTTGACGTTAATTTTGTAAGTAATTAATAGTCTATCGTAATCACCAATAGAATTTATGCAATTATTTGTACTTACTCAATGTATGAATAATCAATTTACACAATTATAATATCTTGTATTGTTATTTGTAAGTTCCACAACTATATAATATTTTGTAATAATATTATATGTACCTACTAATATACATCATAAATAGTTATGCTATTTATTTATTTAAGATGCTGAATTTATATCATTCACCTAATACCAATATTTAATAATTATGGGTATTATCCCTCCATAATTATGTTAATTAATCAATTATATGTGCTAAGTCAACACTGTAGTATTATGAAAATGTACTAATTAATATCTAATATGTTTTTCCTATTCAAGGCAAACCATAAATCAAAGTTTTTTATCACTATATATTATGTTATTGTGCCCTCGTCATAATCTACAATATGCTTCAATAGTATATTGGACTACTACTGCAAATAGATGACATCACCTAAGTCATCAAATGATTTAGTAAAAATTAATCAAATTATTGTATTATTCTATTAATAATAAATTTATAACATTATTATAGCATTAATATATGAAATGAATAACTAAAACAAACAATAAACTAAACTGTACAGAACATTAGCACATGACAAACTGACAATTTCAGACATAAAATGAATCTATAAACTAAGAAGAAAAAAATCGGAAGTACACTAAGGTGGTCAAGGATTGAACTAAGTCAAGATGAAACATGTACTCAAAAATCAGTGACGTCACAATGGACTCATAACGGTCAATACAAAATCTATGAAATAAGTGATAGAAAGATCAGAATTGACGGGATAGATTACAAACAATAATACAAAACTCAATAAAATGAAATTGAATACAATAAAATACACCAGTTATTCACAGAAACTGGACACCTAACATGTAATGTCAAATAGTAGCAACTGGGAACAAACAACCCATCTGCATAATCATCAATGGGGTTCTTCGCCAAATGCGACTATTTGAAGGCCCTTCTGAACAATCAAAACTGAATCGGTCGTTCTAAAAAGAAGACATAAATTCTGTTTCGATTCGCCTCGCCTACCACCCACTAATATGTAAAATACAACATAATAGATATGAATACTACAAATAACATTCAACAGTGAAATCAAAGACATGTCGGTGAACGGAGCAACGAGGACTTGACAGCGTAAAGTGAAAACAATTACTTAGCTTTTAGTATCCATAAATTTGTACAGTGCCCGTATCGCCAACAGTTTAAAGAGCTCATCTCGCATGTTAGTGAAGGTTGAACTTAGTTTGCACTGTTGATTGAAGCGTTGTTTTGAAAATTCTTCTTGAAAGTCGTTGTGATGCGGCTGCCATTGTGACGTGTCATCTTGTAGTTAAGGGCGTGTGACGTCACCGGTGTACACGTAAAAAGTGTCCATTTTCGCTCGAAGGGAATTTTTATTCTGAACTCGGTATTCTTTGATAATTTTGACGATTATATTATAATTCCACGACCACATCTGGCCACCAGCTGATAAGGTAGGCTGATAAGGTATACTGGTTCATAGCTGGTTCAGTATTTTTGTTGATTCGCGAATGCGTGCTTCGTTCGTTTATAATCTTCAAATTGAGGGTCACCGTTATGTGGACTCATTATGTGTTGAATGTCCAAGAAGACATTAATTCGTTTCGGAGCTCATTATTATATTATATATCTTCTCATCGAAAGAGTTCTTCACTACAATAATAATCAAACATGTCAATGCAACAAACAGACGTAACGTATCGATGTGGATAAGTCTTCAACTTGGAGTCCATGATTTTTTAAACAGTTCACACACGAAGGCGTTTCACGTAGGTATAACATTCACATACAGTTCATTATAAATTACTTGCATATATATTCTTATCCGTCCGAGTCATAATGAATTCATGTCAGCAGAACATCATGGCTATATACATGTGCTGCTGGGATTCAGACAGCCAGAAGTGAGCGCATGAGTCCTGACGAAAATAATCAAATTACTTATTAAATATCCTTCCGTAACGCAGGTTAATCACTAACCTTATGAATTCACTTGTATATACTATTATCTGGACTGACCCTAAGTCCTGGTATCAATTTACATAAATATGGCTATTAGCAAAGCCTATCAACCTTGGAAGGAGGTAAAAACACGACTTCACGGCTTGACGGACAACGTCACAAGGGTTCAGTAACTAAATCACGAAGCGTGACCTTATCGACGCTAACACGTCATAATTTGACCGTGTATTTCGCGTTCACTAATCCGTGAAGTATAAAATCAATTTATATTAATTCTATTGACCCCAAAAATGCGCACTGCCAATTCTAGCAGACGATATCAATAAAACTACCGTAACAATCTAACAGACAACAAAAGGGAATAATATAACAAATGTATGACAGTAGAAAGAATTAAAGTGCTGAAAGGGTCGATATTGCAAGCCGTGCGGGGCTTTGGGACTGCCACGAGGGTACAGGTTCAGTTGAACCTGCTGTCAGCCTGGTCACATACCGGGTGCTGGATGCCTGTAAATCCCAGCCTCTGGATGTCTCCAAATCCAATATGTAGGATTCGATCTGCCTGAATTCGTCCTATCCTGGTGGTATCCCTCACCACGTACACTGGTTGAGGATTCCCAAGTCCCTCTCCAGGTCCGTATAATGACGTGACAATATTAATAGTAATTATAATAAACGTATAATATTTAATGAAAACAAATGAAAGATAAAAATAAGTCAGAAGTTATAACTAAGTAAAACCAAACATTTAAAAAAAATTAATATAAAAAAGTAAATAAATAAACATTTATTAAAAACAAAAAAACAAATAACAACTCATAATTATAGATAAACAACACAGTAATACAAACAACACAGCATGTAAAAATTACCAATAAGAAAAGTTAGAAAACAACACATTTTAATTTGAACTGTCACGGCCAACCATCATAAGAACAGTTATGCTATGTTCTTTGGACCCCTGAAGGAAAGTGAAAAAGAGGCCTACCAAAAAACAACTTGGCGGAGAAATGTGTAGTCCGAAATGCAGAGAATGAACGAGGGCTAGAGCACTGTACGAAGGATGGCTGCTGTAGCGAGAGGTTCAGATGTTATTGAAAATAAGAAGATATCCTGGACATACAGGTGTATCAGATCATACTATGATTGTGCCAGATAAGAGTCTGGTCTTATCAGTATTACCCCCTTCTCTGAAAAAAGTAAGGGTGTATAGACAACAGAGGTAGGGTCAAACTGTGTAAGTTCCCAGAGAAGATGGTGATGTAATACTCTGATTCCCTATGTGCTATCTCTGTGATTATGGTAGTTAATATTGTTTCTGACTCTGCTAGGGGAAATTATTTAATTAAAATTTACCAACATTGAATAAAAACTTAACTTAAAGAATTTAAGTACGTCTGCTGGTAAATATTTACAATTTATTTATACATTTACTCTTTTCTGTTTGAAAAGTTTTAAAATCAAATATTTTACAAAAGTAAATAAATAAGAACAGTTCAACAAACGTCTTTCACTTGTGTTAAGATGTCTATCATTTTGTAGACAGTCTAGCTTGCTTGATCTTTCACTGAAGAATTATTAGTGTTATTATTACAATCTAATTGAAGCTCTATACTGTTCTGTTCATCACGAACTGGATGCTTTTATTTTGGTGATCAGGAATAAGCTACACAGTTGCCTTGTGAGCAACTTAACTGAGTCACTGCAGATGGCTCCCTCTGATGCTGGAGAGAATCTTCAGATGAAAACCTTCCAACTGTTACACACGATATGGCTAGCCTTCTACCATAGACTGGCACTGCATTCGTTGTAACTTCAGTAAGAGAAGCCTCTTCTTATTTATTGTAGGCGTTAGGTTAAATTATTAAACCTGAAACAAAGTCAAACGCAATCCCTGTATTTGCCTGTCCATATCCCTCTATGACACAGCCAGATGGGGACGATAGACAGTTTCAGACTGGCGTGCTAGCAGATACACAAGGTATAGTATAGTAGCAACAATCATTTTAGTTCAATATGATCATAATGTTCTTCTACATTCTTAATTATCATTCGTTTCCCGAGATTCGCCTCTCTACAATAATTTGGTCGTGAATAAAACCACTAAGTAATATGTCAAACTACCGTTATTCAATCCCTTTCATGCTTCCTTATGTTCCTGGTAGGTGTCTCATTCCATTCAAGAAATACATCTTTAAATACAGTTCCAAACTCACAGACACACTTGGCCCTCATTCTCAATATTTTGAATATTTCCGAAGGCGGGCTTTGCCTCTAGAATTACACATGAGCATGTAAGTTTTACCAGTACACACTGTCCATTTCTAACACATCTATACACTTCTTATCGCACAGATGGATTAATCAATTTAATCAATAGAATTACACATAAATAAATATATATATATATATATAGATTCGTTTTTACCCTCAGGCACACACAGACGAGCCCTTAATGGTTGATTAAGGTCTGCTAACAGGTACAGAAGGCAAACACTTGCATTAACATATGCTCTTTTTCCGCTCTCTGTATATTAAAATAATAGTGACTGACCCGATTTTGTTAGGCACGTCTATTTATAGTGTGACCTCGGCCGTACGAGATGGGAACCCCGAGGAATGTAATCACGATCAGAAAATGTGGGTACATTTTTGCCTATCGTTCAATTCAGTAAAACTACGTTTTTAATTATCTCCGTTATTCCTGATGCGATTTTATTCATCCAAAGCTTAAATTATACTATTATATTTTAGTTTCCTAATTGCATTTCATGTTATGCATAATTTAAACAGCTAAATTGAGGATAACCTGAAGCTTCGAGTGCATTCAACCCAAGATTTATCCTGTCCTTTATTAGTATTAGTAAATGTATTATTACTTACGGGTAGAGTAACATTACTAATATTGTTTTTATAACCCCTTTTTCGCATATCTACCAACAAAGCGCCTTCTGTTGTTTGGTCGGCCCCATTTTGCAAATACAGTGCGCATGCGCACGGCGGGTATTTCAAGTTAAACTTTGGCAGTTGTGTTGCAACCGGTAATTGTTACATGTCTCTCCACACACTGGTAAAGTAGGTGAAAAAAAGAAATAGGTACATTCTTTTATGGACACCCTGTACTTCTAGCAATAAAATTTCTGAAATTAAAACCACCTACTCATCTCAAAACACATATCATAGGCTAATGTTTTAACATATGGATAAAGCAATTAAAAATATGAAGGAGCTTTGCATCCACACCTGATCATCTGTCACAGGGTTATCCCGAAGGGTAACCAAAGAGAGTTATCGGTGTGGTGCCGGCCTTGTCAATGGCTCAGATTTGCCTGGCAACCGGTTGGAAATAGGCAGCAGGAGTGAAGAAGGCGAATGTAAGACTCTGGGATAAATTCCCCGCAGACAGTCCCAGTGATTCTAGATCTCGTGACACTATAACTCCTACCACTCTATCCCCCTCTCTATATTATAATGCTAACGAGCCCCCACTCCCCTATTACACTGAGTGAGCAGAAGAGGAAGAAAGGAAGAACAGTATTCTCTTTCGCACACTTTCTTTCCTTCTCTATATATGTAATAACGTGTGTTGGTAAACACAACAACAATATTTATTAAATTACTGAAATATAACAACATTCAATTACACTAATACAAATGCAACTAGAAATGACATTAACTATCCCTGTGAAGAAAGATATTAGTTAATGCAAAATACACAAATGAATCTAAAGTATACACTATGTGATGATGATGAATTTAAATTATCTTAACTACTACCAAAAAGGATATCTTGTTTTTCTTGGTCTCTTGCTGACTGTCAATAAACTCTGGTTGTTTGTACACAATGGACAAGTCTTTGTCTGCCTACAATAACACTGGACAGTCCACTTGGTTTCGTCAGGTGTCCACGTCTTGTTCTTTTGTCCTTCACAATGTGAGTGTTGACATTGTCCCGAGCGTCCAAGGTGTCCTGTTCATGTGTGATGTTGAACGCAATGTTAGGCGGGTGAGACTTCGTCTGATATGCAGATGTCCTTTCGTTGTGCTGATAGTCTGCTCATGTGGTGATGATGATGGAAATATGTTGTATATTCGTATTTGTTGGTGCATCAATTGTATGGGGAGAAACTGTCCATTACTGCTGGTAATTCAGGATATCAATAATTTTTGTAGGCACTGGGTTTACAAGATCTCCCGTCTGCTTTTTGCAGCTTTTGATCATGGTTTCTCAAAGCACTTGTTGTAAAAATCGTCCGTTGGCTACTGCCACTTCTGATCAAGATTTCTCAAAGCACTTGTAAAAATCGTCCGTTGGCTACTGCCACTTCTGATCAAGATTTCTCAAAGCCCTTGTTGTAAAAATCGTCCGTTGGCTACTGCCACTTCTGATCAAGATTTCTCAAAGGCACTTGTTGTAAAATCATCCGTTTGCTACTGCAACTTCAGATCATTAAATTTCACGTGGACAGCTATTAGAAATGCAGCAATCCTTCTGGGTATTTTCTGCTTTCTTTTTGGGTTGGTAGTCGATGATAGAAAGACCCTTCACCGCCTGGTAAATTCCTTTCTGACCCCCGTGGAGTATGGGTAGGTTGTTGCCGTTAATTACGTGTGAGATGCGTGTCGTCGCAGTATCTCGGTCGGCCCTACTCTAAAGCTTGTCCTGTGATTAACGCCAACCACGTAGTAGACTAAGGATGAGTATCTCAAATGGTCCCTGTCTCTACCACTGTGATGGATAAAATAATGAACCCTTTGTAAGTATCCCGTAAACTATGCTACGCCTGTAGTGTGTTCTTGTATGTGAAATCTTATCACTATAATGAAGGGCTGTGCGGTGTTTACTGCAAAATAAAAGTGTCTTGGATTTACTTCGTTATAGTTACAGGAAACTGTGTAATGTTATAATTATAATCATTCTCTCCTGGTGTTTATTGTAACCTGTACTTATGAGTATGAAATATAATATTATAATAAACGTGACTGGTATTTACAGTGTTAACTTTATGGAAAATAGGTATATATTATCTGACTGAAGTTAAGACATAATAATGATAAAGTACAAAATATATTACACTAACCTTGGTGTCTTTATACGAATTTCACTGACACAATGTCCTGACTTTTCCTCGTGAAATCTAGAACCCCAAGTTTTGGTTGGCGGACTGCTTCTCTTGCAATGCCAAGCTATACATTGCGTTTTATTTTATATCATCCGAATCGCCGTTGGCAATTTTTGGGTCGTTTCTGATGTCATGTGAATTTCGTTTGTTTTCCTTAAGTCAGACATTCCGTTCTCATCATCATCATCTCAACCCATAACCCGTCATGGGTCGTAGGGGTGCCATGGTGGAAGCATCAGCAGACAGGGTCCTCCACTGCTCTCTATTCTCAGCAATGCGTACAAGTGTGGAGAAACCGTGTCCTGCCCATTCTTTGATGTTATCAGCCCAGGATTTTCTTTGCCTTCCTCTTCTCCGTTTACCTTCGACTGTTCCCTGGAGGATCGTTTTCAAAAGGGAGTCATGACGAGTTACATGCCCAAACCAGGCAAGCTTTCGACGTTTCACTATTGACAAAAGTGGTTCTTGATGGCCTGCATAGGTGTTTATCTTCTCTCTAACATAGACATTTGTTTTGTGCTCTTTATAGCAAATGCGCAAAATTCTTCTGTAACATTTATGCTCGAAAGCCTGAATCCTTCGCTCCGTATCTGCAGTGAGTGTCCAGCCCTCACACCCATACAAGAGAATAGATAATACAAGTGATTTGTATAATTTGATCTTCACAGGAAAACTGATGTTACTTTTCCAGATCACATTCAACCTTGTCATGGCAGCTGAGGCCATCTCAAGTCTTGTCTTGATTTCTTTATTTGATCTTCCATCACTACATATAGTGGACCCGAGATATTTAAAGGTGTTAACTTCTTCTAACGTTTGCCCATTTAACGTAATGTTGGTCGGAACATGTTTCTTATGGCTATTCACCAATATCTTGCTTTTTTCTATATTAATTTCCATCCCATATGTTCTTGTTACTTTCTCCAGTCTAGAGGTAAGGTCTTGAAGTTCTGATTCTGTTCCAGCTATCAGATCAATATCATCAGCAAAACGTAGATTACACAGAGGTCGGCCTCCAATCGATATGGTTGATTTATAATCGTAGAGAGCCTCCTGCATAATATGTTCTAGATAAATGTTAAAGAGCACTGGTGACAGGATACATCCCTGGCGAACTCCTACAGTTGTTTTGAAAAATTCTCCTTTGTCATTGCTTGCAAAAACAGCACTGCTTGCGTCCTTGTATAGTGCTTCAATGATATCTATGATGTTGGTATCAAAATTGAATTTTCTCATTATTTGCCATAAACCTTCATGCCAGACTCGATCGAAGGCTTTTGTGAAATCGATGAAGTTATGGTATAAATCATGTTGATGCTGGAGATGTTTTTCGATCAGTAATCTAATATTGAAGATTTGTTCTGAGGTACTTCTTTTTGGTCTAAAGCCAGCCTGTTCCTCTGACAAGATTTCTTCTGATTTCTGTTTTATTCTGTTCAAAAGTATCCTTAACATCACCTTACTTGGATGACTAATAAGGCTAATGGTTCTGTAGTTCTTGCACATTTTTAGATTTCCTTTCTTTGGAAGCGGTATTACTAATGACTGCGTCCATTCTTTTGGCCATTTTTTTGTACTCCATATCTTCTGGCAAATTGTTGTCATGATTTTTACTATATCTGGTCCTCCATATTTCAAGAGCTCTGCTGGTATATTATCCACACCCGGTGACTTCCCTCCTTTCATCGAACATATAGCCTCTTCCACTTCTTCCCGTAGTATTGCTGCATTTCCGAGTTCTCTGTTTTCGCACTTAATGTTGTTTAATATGCCTAAGTCAGTGTCAAGTTTACAGTTATATAATTCTTTACAATATTCTGTCCACCTTCTCATTACAGCTGTTTTTTCATTGAGCAGAGCCCCATTGCTATCTTCTATGACAGTTACCCTGGGCTGTTGGGGTTTTGATAGTCTTCTTAATGTGTCAAAAACTGCCTTGCTGTTACCTTTTATTAGCCCCGTATTAATGGACTCACATTGATCAGCTACCCATTTTTCTTTGGCCTGTTTCATTTTCTTTCTAATATTTTTATTCACCATACTGTATTGCCATGCTGCTTCAGGAACCTCTTTCTTAACCTTTTTCATTTCCCGTCGTGTATCACATAACTTCAGAATGTCATCTGTAACCCATGGTTTGTTTATTTTCTTTCTTTTACCAAGTATTTCTGTTGCTGATTCAATGAGCACGTCTTTCATGTTCTCTGTGATTGAGTTGATATCATCCTCCAAAAAGTTGAGAGCTGCGAATTTTCCTCCAACAGTTGCCTCAAAGATTCCCGTGATTTCTGGATCTTTCAATTTGTCTAAATTGAATCTTAACTGAGAACATCTGTTTTGATTATAGTTCTTTTTGAGTTTAAGCTTGAGCGTCATCAATACCATGTCGTGATCACTACCAATGTCGGCGCCAGGAAAAGTCCTAGTCTTGGCTTTATTAATGCTGGACTTGAATCTTTTGGATACAAGAATAAAATCAATTTGGTTATGTATCTCAGTTTTTGGGGCATGCCACGTTGTTCTTCTTGATAACTTATGAGGAAATAGTGTATTTGCAAGGGTTAGTTTATAGTTGCTGGCAAATTCTAGTAGCCTTAGTCCTCGATCGTTGCTTTCTCCAGTCCCAAATTTCCCCACTGTGCCAGCCCAGTGACCGTATGCATCTGGCCCTATTTTAGCATTCCAATCACCTAGAACAATGAGAAGATCTTTCTTTGGAATTTTCTTAATTGCTTCATCCAAATTGTCATAAAATGTATCAATTGCCTCATCCTCATAGTCAGTAGTGGGGGCATATACCTGTATGATGGAGATGTTCTTTGGATGTGCTGCAATACGAATGGTGATAAGCCTGCTATTTATTGGGGTGCAGCTGATGACAGAGTTCAATCTATCTTTATGTACGATAAAACCTACTCCATGCTGATGTTTAGACTCATCTCCACTAAACCAAATTTTGTGACCATCATCCGTTATTGATTCACCTAATCCTGTCCATCTGACTTCTGCTAGGCCCAGGATGTCCGTTCTCATGCTGTGTAAAATTTCCTGTAATATTTTGCTATGGTCGCTCTCATATTTTGCTTATCCGAGACAACTTGTCTGCGTTCGTCTTTTGAGTGTCTGTGCAGCATTTAATAGTCTTTACATAACGACCTATTCTCACTCTTTTCATGTTGTCCCTGGCTCAGACACTGCGTCGCCGTTACTCAAATGTTATTGGGTCGGTTCGATGAGAACCTGCTTATTAAATTACTCATTGTAAAACTGCCTCGCGCTCTGTCCATTATATTCTTCGGCTAGCTACAATAATATTGCTTGTACCTTCCTGCCTTTGTGAAAACGCAACCGAGACGTTGAAGCGATTACCTCAATAATCTGTTGGACTCACTGTCTACTAGTTGCGAAAACATTTCAAGCGAATGTTGTTGCGTTTAAAGGGGTCACGCCGAGCGTTGTCTATTGTTATGTCAACATTCCTTGTAAAATTGGTCAATTTTCCACGACTGATGAAAACGATGTCTATTGTGAACCATGGGTATTCACCCTTGCATGCTTCTTCATACCTTGAGAAATTTATCAACAAAATATTACCAATAGGTTTTAGGAATTTAATTGCAGACTTACTCGTCTCTCGCGACAGATGTCCCCCGCACCAAGTCTTAGCTTGCGAAGACTCCTGCGAGTCAGGATGCAATTTACATTCCCTATTGTCGGCTGTGGTTATCTTCTCCCTATTACTCTCCACTTCATCTTCCTCTTTCCAATCCTCCTTCTCCTCGTCCAAATCATTCTTCTCGCAATCTTCCTCAGTTGCTTCTCCTGCATCAGCTATAAAGAGCGGCTCCATTCCCTGTTTCAATGTCATGGCCGTGGCTAAGAGTTGTCGACCCTGCTCGACTAAGCTCGTAGAGCGGGCTGTGATTTTCTGCACGCCTGCTGATGACTGTCTAGCCGCATTGGGCTGCAGTACTGAGTTCGGATTTCCCTTATTCCAATGCTGTGTGGCTGCTCGTGTCCTGAAGTTGGCCGCTTCAGTTATGTATCTGGCTAAATATCTCTTTAGCAGAATAATCGTATATATTTCCTGCTGATTCTCCACTGGAATCTTATAATTGGTTCGAGATGCCTTCTCGACCACTGTGTATGGCCCGTGCCATCCAATCTGTAACCTGTTCTGTTTGCTATGCATAAACAGTAAAACATATGCTATATCTAGCTCACACTTAGGACCAGTCGTATTATATTCTCCATCATGTTGACGCCTCCTCTTCTTCATACGTAGTCTGTTTCCCTTAACAGTGGCTTCCTCATTTTTCCCATGATTTGATGCCCCTCCCTGGCATTCAGGACCTGATCTGATACCTTGATCCATGTCCGTTGCGATTCCCGGCCAATGATAATGGCGGGTGATTCTTTGCGTAGTGATGTATTGTCTGACCTGACCACTAGATTCACTAGCATGTCCCATACCTAAGATATAAAATCTATATCGTGTTGGTACTATCTGTTGCTTATACTCATATCCGCGCTTTCCTACTTTCCTAAGGAGTTGTCCTTGCTGTTTAAAGCAGTCTCCTGGTTCTGGTGGATTGTCTCCCTTCAGTCTCTTCTTAAAACAAGGTTCTACCGCTTTGTCGTTGTTGTGAGCTTGTCTCAGCTCTTGCGGATGGAAGTCAAACTCGTCTCCTTGTCTCTTCTCCTTCGCTTGTTCACCTGTCTGCCCTGCAGCTGTGACTCTTGATTGACGAGTGTCTACCAAAACCACATATTTGTAGCCTATAATGACTTTATATGTATGATCATTTAAAACTTCCGTTCGTAGTTCTCCCTTGACACATCTGCCTTCAATGGGAGTCCGGGCGATAGCCGCTATCAATGGAGGATTGCCGTTAACTGTGAACTGAATTTCCACAGTTCCAGCACTCACTTGTTCTGGTCTAACCAGTCTTGACCTGAATATCGAATCGAATTCCAGCCTGGAATCGAATACCTCTTCCGCTCTTTCTCTAGTGACAACGTTGCGTTCCGAGGGAATCCGGGCGCTAGTTGCCGTCCCTAAAATATCACTTTTCCTTCTCCACCCTTTTGCGTTAGGGTCCTGGTAATATTCGTTGCCCGGTTTAAACCTCTCTTTTCTCTTGAGTGGTCCATTCTTACTGACACTGCCTCTCAGTGTGTCTTTCTTCGCTCTGTCGAAATAAAAAATATCTCCCCACTTCTTTCTATTGAGTGACCCACTCCTACTGACATCAAATCTCTTTGTTTCTTTCTTCGATCTCTTGAAATAAAAAGTGTTTCCCCACTTCTTTCTTCTGATAATCAATCTTTGAATCCGCCGACGGATCAAAGTTGGCCATTGTTTGTCCTTATTACGTATCTTGTGTATCTTGCCCGTGGAATGGTCATAAATCAAGATACGGTGCAACCCATCTGTCCTTTTGTATCGGGTACAGTGTGTTGTTAATTTCGCGCGTCGGCGCCTTGCCTTGCCTAAAGCGCGTACACCAAGCTGTTTCCTCTTGTGTCGCCTGGTGTCTTTCCTTCTGTCTATCTGCTTAGTTTTTGTCTCGCCTACATATAGAATCGGAGTCCCGTGGGTGTTGCGCTGCTGTATCCCCGCCGGCTCTACCACACTTTTCTCCTCATGATCCTCTTCTACCTCCTTTTGAAGAGAGTCGGGGGGTGCCTCCGTGTCCGTCGTCCACCCTGTCCCGATAATCGTATGTGTTGTTATATCTTCTAAAGGCACACATTTCTCTCCGTAAGTTTTAAAAGTGGTAGGATCTGACTTTTCCTCGTCCTGGGTAAAGGCAGACTTAGGCGATGTGGGCAACTGTCTATTTCCGTGGATAATAGCGAATGCCCGTTCCTGTCCGGTCGCTTCTTTCCACGTAGAAGGGCCGGTGGAGTGAGGTAATAATTGTTCTCCTGATGTCAGGAGACAAGTGCCTGTTTTCTTCTTCCCTGTGATACCAGGTGAAATTGTTTTATTCGCGGTCCCCTTGCAAGATCCATCGGAGTTACCGCTTGCCATTTGAGTAGGCTCTTCTGTGCTTTTTAATAACTTTCCGTTATCTCTGCAGAATTGCCTGGAATCCATTCAATTAGCTACCGCCGGGTGTGATTTTTCCCCCTCTTTTTCTCGGGACTCTTTGTCCTTCATTGTTCGAGTTTCTATATACGCCATGCGATGGAGAGGAGGGTGATTTCGGCACTCGCTGGTGTAGTGATTTTTCCTGCGACAATACCGGCACCATTTATCCCCTTGCCTCTGGTTCTGAGAAAAGGATTTGTGTTGAGTTTCCTTTCTATGTGGATTGCAAAGGAAGGTGTCTTTCTTCCCCTGATACCGGCCAACTGGGCCCTTCTCATAATCAGTTTTTCCTGCGGATTTCTTTGCATATGAAGTAATGCAATGCGAAGATGGTGTGTCTTCTAGGCGATATGTTAGCTCATCTGTCACTTCATGGGCCGAAACAAATATTTCCGATTCAAGTCTTGTGGGTTGTTCATACGTTCCACACAACCTCTTCATCCGAAGTTCGTGCTCTCTTTCTGCCCTGATTCTCCTATCCTCGGCCTCTCTCTCTGCCTTGATTCTCCTATACTCGGCCTCTCTCTCTCTGCCTTGATTCTCCTATCTTTAGCCGCTGCTAATTTCAATCTTGTTTGCTCTACTTCTGCTGCCAGTTTATCTTTTCTCTCTTGCTCTGCAATTTTATCTTTTCTCTCTTGCTCTGCTATTTGCGCAGTTAACATTTTATCCACATATTCCATAAGTTCTCCTTTTTCTAGTTTTAAACTAGTTGCTTCCTGGATAATCGCCGCGCGAATTTGCATCAAATCGGCCATGATCAAGCTAGATTTCAATCTGCCTATAAAGGAAACAGTAACAAAATGTCTTGTCTCAGTGGCTTTAGCCGCTATTGTCCAATTGCGAACAAAAGGACTATACAATGTCGGGTCGCTCTTCCTACTTCAACAATGCCTATTGTACCACGTGGTACTACACGTATACTGAAAATACAGGTAAATTTATAATGATGACAACAAATCAATATTGGTAACCAGATGCCGTAATTAAATGATATGGTATAATATTCTAACATATGTCAATGTCTTATTTAATATAAAATGAATATCTAATATTCTATTCTGTGTTCTTCCCCTCTACCTACGTAGAATAAGGAACAGTATAGAAGACAGTGAATAGGTTTTACAAAAATTTCAAAAAAGGAATTATTTAATGTTTTAGTCTAGGGCAAGCCCCAAGGTACTATCTCGGACTGCAGCGTCCACTTGATCCCGGACGAGCCCCCACTTAATGTCACAGGGTTATCCCGAAGGGTAACCAAAGAGAGTTATCGGTGTGGTGCTGGCCTTGTCAATGGCTCAGATTTGCCTGGCAACCGGTTGGAAATAGGCAGCAGGAGTGAAGAAGGAGAATGTAAGACTCTGTGATAAATTCCCCGCAGACAGTCCCAGTGATTCTAGATCTCGTGACACTATAACTCCTACCACTCTATCCCCCTCTCTATATTATAATGCTAACGAGCCCCCACTCCCCTATTACACTGAGTGAACAGAAGAGGAAGAAAGGAAGAACAGTATGTCTCTTTCGCACACTTTCTTTCCTTCTCTATATATGTAATAACGTGTGTTGGTAAACACAACAACAATATTTATTAAATTACTGAAATATAACAACATTCAATTACACTAATACAAATGCAACTAGAAATGACATTAACTATCCCTGTGAAGAAAGATATTAGTTAATGCAAAATACACAAATGAATCTAAAGTATACACTATGTGATGATGATGAATTTAAATTATCTTAACTACTACCAAAAAGGATATCTTGTTTTTCTTGGTCTCTTGCTGACTGTCAATAAACTCTGGTTGTTTGTACACAATGGACAAGTCTTTGTCTGCCTACAATAACACTGGACAGTCCACTTGGTTTCGTCAGGTGTCCACGGCTTGTTCTTTTGTCCTTCACAATGCGAGTGTTGACATTGTCCCGAGCGTCCAAGGTGTCCTGTTCATGTGTGATGTTGAACGCAATGTTAGGCGGGTGAGACTTCGTCTGATATGCAGATGTCCTTTCGTTGTGCTGATAGTCTGCTCATGTGGTGATGATGATGGAAATATGTTGTATATTCGTATTTGTTGGTGCATCAATTATATGGGGAGAAACTGTCCATTACTGCTGGTAATTCAGGATATCAATAATTTTTGTAGGCACTGGGTTTACAAGATCTCCCGTCTGCTTTTGCAGCTTTTGATCATGGTTTCTCAAAGCACTTGTTGTAAAAATCGTCCGTTGGCTACTGCCACTTCTGATCAAGATTTCTCAAAGCACTTGTAAAAATCGTCCGTTGGCTACTGCCACTTCTGATCAGGATTTCTCAAAGCCCTTGTTGTAAAAATCGTCCGTTGGCTACTGCCACTTCTGATCAAGATTTCTCAAAGGCACTTGTTGTAAAATCATCCGTTTGCTACTGCAACTTCAGATCATTAAATTTCACGTGGACAGCTATTAGAAATGCAGCAATCCTTCTGGGTATTTTCTGCTTTCTTTGTGGGTGGGTAGTCGATGATAGAAAGACCCTTCACCGCCTGGTAAATTCCTTTCTGACCCCCGTGGAGTATGGGTAGGTTGTTGCCGTTAATTACGTGTGAGATGCGTGTCGTCGCAGTATCTCGGTCGGCCCTACTCTAAAGCTTGTCCTGTGATTAACGCCAACCACGTAGTAGACTAAGGATGAGTATCTCAAATGGTCCCTGTCTCTACCACTGTGATGGATAAAATAATGAACCCTTTGTAAGTATCCCGTAAACTATGCTACGCCTGTAGTGTGTTCTTGTATGTGAAATCTTATCACTATAATGAAGGGCTGTGCGGTGTTTACTGCAAAATAAAAGTGTCTTGGATTTACTTCGTTATAGTTACAGGAAACTGTGTAATGTTATAATTATAATCATTCTCTCCTGGTGTTTATTGTAACCTGTACTTATGAGTATGAAATATAATATTATAATAAACGTGACTGGTATTTACAGTGTTAACTTTATGGAAAATAGGTATATATTATCTGACTGAAGTTAAGACATAATAATGATAAAGTACAAAATATATTACACTAACCTTGGTGTCTATATACGAATTTCACTGACACAATGTCCTGACTTTTCCTCGTGAAATCTAGAACCCCAAGTTTTGGTTGGCGGACTGCTTCTCTTGCAATGCCAAGCTATACATTGCGTTTGATTTTATATCATCCGAATCGCCGTTGGCAATTTTCGGGTCGTTTCTGATGTCATGTGAATTTCGTTTGTTTTCCTTAAGTCAGACATTCCGTTCTCATGCTGTGTAAAATTTCCTGTAATATTTTGCTATGGTCGCTCTCATATTTTGCTTATCCGAGACAACTTGTCTGCGTTCGTCTTTTGAGTGTCTGTGCAGCATTTAATAGTCTTTACATAACGACCTATTCTCACTCTTTTCATGTTGTCCCTGGCTCAGACACTGCGTCGCCGTTACTCAAATGTTATTGGGTCGGTTCGATGAGAACCTGCTTATTAAATTACTCATTGTAAAACTGCCTCGCGCTCTGTCCATTATATTCTACGGCTAGCTACAATAATATTGCTTGTACCTTCCTGCCTTTGTGAAAACGCAACCGAGACGTTGAAGCGATTACCTCAATAATCTGTTGGACTCACTGTCTACTAGTTGCGAAAACATTTCAAGCGAATGTTGTTGCGTTTAAAGGGGTCACGCCGAGCGTTGTCTATTGTTATGTCAACATTCCTTGTAAAATTGGTCAATTTTCCACGACTGATGAAAACGATGTCTATTGTGAACCATGGGTATTCACCCTTGCATGCTTCTTCATACCTTGAGAAATTTATCAACAAAATATTACCAATAGGTTTTAGGAATTTAATTGCAGACTTACTCGTCTCTCGCGACATCATCTGACACGGTCTCAGTAATAAAAGTATTTGGCTTGTAAGTATTTGGAGACGAAGATTAAGAAATTAGAAATCTATGGTTTTTGACAGTGTTTTAAGCAGACTTATGGTTAGAAACATGAACACTTTGGTTGCAAGACCTACATTTAACTACTTGTGTTTTGTTTTTATTTAGCTTTTTTATATTATCGTGCAAGTGTCGATCTTAGTCTGTCTGCCAACATTGTTCAAGATGCATATTAATGTCCACGTACTTCAGTCTGGTTTGAAATGAACGTGCATCGATACATAAAGACAACATTTTCCGGAAAATAAATATAGAATAAGAGGACGTAGTTTGAGCACAGTGTCAGTCTGTGTTGAGTGAGATATCTAATGAATAGGCAGTGAAAAACGAGCTAACCGGATAAATTACTAATACCAAAAATAACTGAGTTTTTGAATTTTTAAATAATGACTGTGAACTCTTTATCGTGAAATGCTTTCACTTCTAACTGAATGGGTTTTAATTAAAATAAATGCTATCCCTGCTACAGGTAGTGGAATTTCTTGTTTTTAATTTTTTTTTGACACCGGTGTATGAGTGAGATGAGGCGAAAAGAAGCGACGGAAACATAACAAACGTCACGTACTAAGAACACTGTCAGAGAATCACGTATCACATACTCATTTAAAACCCTTTCCCGTTTCATAAAAGGTGTTGTTGACAGGATTATTATTAAGTGATCATGATCATTAAAGAATTAAATTTTTCTACTTCAACATCAAACACCTGACGCTACAGTGCAAACTGTCAATGAAGAAAAATGCATGCAATGTCCAATTTAGTCTTTACGGTTTAAAATGCAATGATCATACCATCTTTACAGTGGCCAATCCCTGTTAAGTCGAAAAAAATGCGCAATTTATTACTGACTAGAAGAGCTTTTGGAGTGTCCATCTTTGTTGACTGTACAGAATATATGACGCAATGTAGCTCTGTATTTACTGCTCATATGATAATAGATGAACATGTTCATAGAGGAATTAATGGATTCTAAGACAAAGCTAAACCCACCTAACACTAGAGCTACATCTCTGTATCTACCATCGATATTAATATCGGGTTTAAATGACATGGCTATAAACATGATGGCAAGTGGGAAGAAACAAGCGATGAATAGTACAGAAATCATGACAACCATCTTCGCCACTTTTTGGTTACGGCTTGTGACATTATCAGTTTGTATACCAGTTCCCGATTTGTTTCGCCACTTTGTAGTGGTGTTTAGTTTAATCACCAGTATAATGGTGCCAACACTGATGACCAAAAACGCGCTGAAGGAAATAAAGAAATTGATTGCAAATGAGACTTTCTCAACGTTCTCTCGATTGTTCGTGAACACAAGTCCCAGCAGTGTTTTGTTTCTTGATGGGAAAAATTTCATGCTCAGTCTGCTAACTGTGTACACAGGAGCAACACTTGATAAGAGAATGATGAAAACACACGATATAACGATGGCGACTCTTTTTGACGTTATGATGTTTTTTACCTGAAAGAGATCATTGGTAAATAATTATGAATTTGATTTAAAAGGATATACAATGAATCTAATTACATCTTAAAAATACAGTGGATCAAGGTATAAAGAAAAGACAGCTTAAGTTGGACAGGATATACATTAACAAAACCAGTTGAATGGTAGATTAATCCTGTTTTAATCGGATTCCCTGCGCAAAGCGCATGCATAAGATGATTCTTGCTTGCATTAACTATTCTGACACGCCTTCTATTATGACACATAGTTAATAATGTTTCACGTGGAACTAGAGAGCAGGAATAACGAAGAAAATATTCATAACGCCTGAGATGAAACATGTATCCGAAAGTTCGTCATATTTAAGTACTGAAATATAGTGGCATAGGATGTAAACAGACCCTTAGTCATATTTCTCACTTCCACCTCAGTTAGGAGCAGTTGTCTTTCTACAATTATTGCGTACGTCTTGTCGTCAGCCAAAGCTTGCAACATAGAGTCACAATTATTTGCTGGGTATCTTGTGATAAGTCTTAGAAATCTTGTTTTTTCTTAATTAGTCTGACGAAATGGGTTATAAATTGTGGGCACTTGGATGGAGCTACCATCAGCTTCCTGATTTTTGGCACGCCCACTTTACTTTTCGTTCTTTAGTAGATATAAGCGGGGTAACTGGCAGGCACTTCTATCCTATAGGTTCCCTCCCCTTATTCTGTAATGTTGGTAGGAGATAATGGACGCAACCCGGACTCTTAGTCGCGGACAGCGGTATCCGTCTTTAGAGCTCTTTTGACCACGAGTCAGAAGCCCGACACTCAGTTTTGAGAGGGAGTGGCAACAAGTTCCCGAGTCTTTGACACCAGGGAAAGCTCTTGCTTTTCGTAACGGCGGGTAGAATCTATAACGCCATATATTGGCGGTTTCTTTCTGGAACTGTTCTTGGAGTTCCGTAATGTTACTTGGCAGCCCTGGCAAAGGAGCTATTTGACGACTTGTCCGAGACACCTGCATTGTTGAGATGACGGTCACGTAGACTTCTCTGTGTTTTGATGCCAGGTAAATTATTTGACTCTCTATGGGTAACAACCGTCACCCTGTTACGCCTAAGTCTTTTGTAGAAAAACGTGGGCAATTATTACGATCTGTTTCGATATTCTCTACGCAGATGTCAAGGCACGTGTTAGCCCACGCTTGAACACCTGTGCACTATTATTACTATAAATTCAGTCTACTGCTGTCTCTAAATTGCTTCAGTCCTAAAATTCCTGTCGTGAGCGGTAGCGACCTTCGTGCAGTTTGCCAACTAATTAGTGAGGAATATTCGCCACAAGTCACGCAACACCTGGTCACCTCCAACAGAATTCTGAGCCATCAGCTGGGAATTACCTTCCTGCCTTCATATAAAGCCGGATAAACCAGCGACCCCTTTACATCGGGGTAGTCCCCACCGTACTGCAGTTGTGGTTCTTCAGTCCGACTCTTTATTACTGGTCCAGTCGGTTAATTTCCCCTTGCTAGGCACAACAGCCAACGCCTACTCGCAAAGCAAGTGAAGCGCCCTGCTTCACAGGCGTCATCTGCCTTCGCCTTATATATATATATATATATATATATATATATATATATATATATATATATATATATATATATATATATATATATATATATATATATATATATATATATATATATATATATATATATATGCTCGCGCCTTCCCTAGAGTATCGGGCCTGTGCACAATTGAGGGATAACCTTTAGCGTCTCGTTAAATCTGAAGTGCACGCATTGATTACCTCGGGGTTTTATCTTAGATCTACAGCACCCTGTAGATCTAAGATAAAATCTCTGTGTAGAGGCCTAGCCCAAGATTTCGTTCTCGTGGTGGAGTTATGGTTGAGTTGGTTCTACGGATTTGCAGCAGTGTAGGGAAAGGAGAGGGTGATCATCTTCCCTGTTAGCGATCCGCCAACAATCTGTAATGTCAAGCCGGATTTTAAAACAAGATTGCCAAAGGAGAAAGATTACTAATTTTGTCGGGAGATCGGGCGCAGAGAAGTGGCGCATTTTAAGAACTGAGGGACACTAGTGCATATACTGGTTATGTCGCTGACAAGAATAAGTCAGCAGGGTCATTTGGTGGTGTAGGAACTTGTTTATTTCAGAGTTCCTGCTGAACGATTAGCTTAAACGTCTTCCCAAATAACAGCTGGAGTTAAATCAGGTTGGATAAGCCTAATATTATGTTGGCTAGCATTGTGGTTACTTGATTAATTTATTTGTAATGCATTTGTTTTGGTGTATTTGCTTGTGATCGATATTTTTTTGCGTTTACATTATAGTTTTTTTGTTGTGAATGAAAAAAGAAAATTAATTTTCGGATCAGATCTTCTTTCTATTCTGTACTTAAACTTAGTTGTTTGTGGAGTAAGTATTGAGTGCTAAACCTTATGTACAATAAGAGAGAGAGAGAGAGAGAGAGAGAGAGAGAGAGAGAGAGAGAGAGAGAGAGAGAGAGAGAGGCAGTGTGACAGTAATTGAAGCATAGTCATTGCGTGGCAGGAGAGAGAGTCAGCATCTGTTCTTTACTTCTGATAACTATAAGTCACTGTATCCACATTCAACACCATAACTTACCTATCTTCTCAGACTTCACTAAGACTTTTGTCTTGTCTCAGACTTCACACAGATTTTAGTCTTGTCTTAGGCAGACTCATGAAAACCACGCGTAACAATTAATAAATTGAGATTAATATGCGTTCGTTATATCCCCTCGCATTCAGTTATTGTAGTGTGTATACCACACTTCACTAGGGACAACAATTGGAGATACGGGCAATGGTGATGGCACGTTATTGAAGAGCTGATAAAACGACTTTGGAAGAAACTTCTTAAAGCTACTTTGTGTTATTAACTCTTACAGGACGAGGCGGTTTTACCTGTTTCAGGCAAATAATTTTCTGTTTGCTTCTATTTTTCATATAGCGCTTAATGTTTAAGTTTTTTGTCTTTGTTTTTTTTTAAGGATGGTTACGTTATACACAGTTGTACATGAAATTAAATGATGATTAATGCAATATAGAATAGGAACGAAACAACGAACAACCTACATCAAATATGCTGGCAATGAAACGTGGGTCCTGTTACAGGTTCCTGTGGAAATACGCCCTGAATATTGGCCTCTCCCCCTGAAAGAGTTAATACATTTAAAAGTTAATGCAATTTTACTAACCTTTAGTGGAACTGTAATACATAAGCATCTCTCCAGGGTAATCAACGCAGTAATCCAACTACTAACGCGAGTAAAGGTCACGTGTGGCCATGCACCAGTCAGGTACTGAACTTCCTCAGGATCAAAAGGCAAGTCTGCTACGCTGAATGCTGGCGTCAGGCACATGTTTGTCCAGATCAGAGTTGTTAGACAGCCCAGATCAGAAATAGCTAGACCTGAAGTTTAAACAGGACATTTCGTAAAAGCGATGCTATACAAAGATGCATGGTTTCCATAAACTAACTTAATTCTTGCGAAAACTGAACTAATATTTGAAAGTATAATACATACGAAAAATCTCAAATTCAGATGTCAAGTCAATCCTATTGTATGGCTCTGAAACATAAATAACAACAGAAACAACAACAAAAAAGCTACAGATAATTATAAATGGATGCTTCCTTAGTATAGAAGGCTTAAAATGGTATGACAAGATCACTAATGTTGAATTGATGACAAGAACCAGACAAGTGCCAGTGGAACAAGAGCTGAGAAGAGGACACAAACTTAGAAAACCTGTTGATAACATTACAAGACAGTCCTTGTTGTGGTATCCTCAGGGAAAAAGAGGCAGAAGTAGACCATAACAAGAAGCCTGACGGAAAAGAGAACTGGAGAGATAAGTAACTTTGATGAACTAGACCTGAAAAGGAGCTGATGGCACGTGGCAGGAGGACTTGTCATGTGTTTACTGAACGCCTATGCTCCTTGGAGACAACAGAAATTCCAGTGGAATCTGACTAAACAGCTTGATGATCTGGTGTCACCGCATGGCCTTCCACGCTAAGCATTTATACGTGTTATAATATGCTACACATAAAAATGACAGACCTTAAAAGCAAATAAGACGTTTTTACACAAAACGCAGTATCATTCAAAGTTCAGTTGGCAGTCACTGCTCTGAGAAGGCAAACGTAGGTCAGTCCCAGATAATAATAATGAATGGGTTTTACGCGCGGAAAGTGGGAAATGAATGTTTGTGTGATCTGGTTTTTTTTAATCCAGTTGTTAAGTTGGAAAAGATCACCAGTGCGAAAAAAGTCAAAATAACAGAAAGTCGTGTGCAAAATGTCGAAAACAGAGAGACGTGTGCAGAAATTGTAACGTGTGAAAAAAAGAATGGGACGTGTGAAAATAGGCAGGAAAAAAGACAGGAACAGTATAAAAAGGAGAGATGTGGGCGATAAGCATGATTTATCAGAATAGATTAGTTCAGAAATGATTTAGTCAGATATAATAGCCCAGATGATTTGGTTGGATATAATAGTTCAGATGACAGGTTGGAGAGATTAATTTGATTAGGTGATCATTAATTACCGAGACAAGTTATTAAGTTGACCAGTTTTTATATTATTCATGTTGGATATATTTTTCCGTGTGGATACATATTTTCACTTTTGATACTCACTATGTTGTTTGTAAGCAAGTAACGAACATGTCATTTGTGAAAATACCAGTGTCTATCGAATGACGACCAATAAACATCTACTGAATTGCTGTTTGTGGAAATTTACAGTAATTTCATTTGGATATACGTTGTTATGCTGAAACTGTTTTGCTTATCACCAAACTTAAAGGGAAGAACAAACCTGGAAAGAAGAAGTAAAATGAGCAAAGGTCAAGTATTAGCATCTCTGGCAGAAGGCCAGTTAGCACTTGAACCACAACAACATATAAAAGATTAACTCTGACCACATAAAAACAATATAACTACTAGTGCCGTATAACCTACACGGCAACACTGGATTTTACAGATGACTTGGCTTTTCTGTCCCATAACCAATTTCAGATTCAAGAGAAAATGAAAATTCTCGATGAGAGGTCACAACAAGTGGGCCTGAAAATACACAGGGAAAAGACAAAGATTATGACAATAAATACAAGAAATGATAACATAGTTGAACTTGAAGAAACACCACTAAAAGATGTTGAATCGTACACATATCTTGGAAGTAATATAGACAGAGTTTGAGGGACAGACAATGATACTAAAATAAGAATACAAAAAGCATGAGGAGTTTTCATTGCATTGGGAAATATATGGAAATCAAGAGAAATCAAGTCCAACACGAAAATAAGAATCGTCAACTCAAATGTCAAGTCAGTCCTATTGTATGGCTCTGAGACATGGAGAGCAACAAAAACAACAACCAAAAAGCTACAGACTTTTATAAACTGGTGCTTGCGTAGAATAGAAGGACTGAAATGGTATGACAAAGTCACAAATGTGGAATTGATGACAAGAACCAGACAAGTGGCAGTGGAAAAAGAGTTGAGAAGAAGACGCTGGCGATGTATAGGACATACATTGAGGAAACCTATTGATAGCATTACAAGGCAGTCCTTGTTCTTGAATCCACAAGAAAGAGAGGCTGAGGTAGACCAAAAAACACATGGAGAAGAGAACTGGATACAGAGGTGAAAGTGATGAGGAAAACATGGAAAGAACTTGAGCGGATGACACAGGAAGACTTGGCATGTGTTTGTTGAAGGCCTATGCTCCTTGGGGAGCTAAAGTGTATTGATTGATTGATAATACGTAACATACCTACATTATTATTTGCATCTATTATAGTTTTTTTTCACTTTATAAGAAAAGTGTAGATTAGTTTCTGATATTCAGATAATTTTTCTTTAATTTAATACCGCGATGTGTTTGCTTTGTGAGCAAATGGATTGGACACAGTTTAAACAATAAACAAAACTCTTACCCAACAGACTCACGTTGACAGGGTCATTAAAACCTTGTTTGACAAAACACATGATGTTAATGATGTTAGTCACTGTGCCGAATACATCAATGGCTTGGCAGAGCACAGCATAAATAATCCACATACATATATTAAAAGCGTAGGTGCTAATTAAGATATCCCCTGCATTATTTAAAAAGGTCGTGTTTAGCCAGGAAAATAGATCATTTGAACTGAAATCGTGTTTCATAGACGTTGTTTCAAAATACATAATAGATGCTCAACTGTTAACAAGTGTAACTGTATTCTAAGTATAAATAAATGTCCAATAAAACCAGCGGAAAACGCAGAAAACATAAAATAATTTGTTTTTCACTTTCACATTCAACTGCATTAGCTTTTGTAATACCTATTTTAAATACACCCTAAGAGTCAAACAGCGCACATGACCATTCTTTGTAGCTTTCTTTTGTTACCTTGACTCGTCTGGCAGTCCTGAAAACTCACCAAAGATACCACAGATTAATCGTAGATTAAAAACCCCGTACAGTCAACTTTTATTATCAAACGCATATGTACATCGTCATAATCACATTATTCAAAGCATTAATTGACTTGGCCTGACATTCAAATATATTTGTTCTCATCGAACTCACTTTCATTAGGAATAAAGCACCCCATTTTTCCTGCTTTTCATCTGTCTTTTGTCAGAATCGTCATTGCGTCAGACAATGTTTTTTAAATTAGTCTCTAAGGTAATTATTTTTTTTAATGAAACTGTCACAGTTGTTTGTTGTTGTTTTGAAAAGGTGATGGGTGGAGAGCTGCCCATTATTGCCTATTCTCGTTCCATCTTGGTCTACCCTGTTCAACCTGAAAAGTGGTTATAATTAGGGTATTTAGTGTCATTTTATTGACTAATTTTGTATTAAATTTAAATAACTATTGTCTTTTGCAGTTGTTAGTTTTAGTTTATATTAGTATTTGTCATTTTATTTTCAGTTTTGTATTGTATATAGATAACTATTGTCCTTTTCACTTGGTTTTAATTTGTATCAGTATTTGTTCTTTTTGAGTTGGTGTTTTTTTTTTAAACCTCGTTGTCTTTCCTTGTCCTATGAGTAGTTAATAAGTTTGCTAATTTTGTTGTTGTTTTTTGTTTATTAATGATTTGTTATAGTCCGTTCGGAAATTCGTGCCCACAGAAAGCGTCAATTTTCTCCAAAACTGTTTGTTGTATGGACATGAATTTGTGCATGCAGTCTTAGATTTTCCATGCAGTTATTAATATATTTTTTCCCCTTACAAAACTCATGTCATGTTCGAATTTTCTTCTTTACGTTATATAAAAAACTCTTACTGTTGTCTGGGTTAATTTTTAGTAATTTTACAGGAAAGTTACAAGATCCGTTCACAAATATTTTTTTTTTTAATTAGTTACTCGCGACTGTGTACAATAGGTGCGTACTCGTGCGGACATGTAGTCACTACACTAATTCAAAAAAAAAATATATTTTTGAACGGATCTTGTAACTGAAAGTGGTTTATCTGTCCGTGAGGTTGCTAGACGGCTTGCAGTGTCAAACTCTACTATCCAAAGAATGTTGGAGAGATTTCAGGCCACAGGAAGTGTGCAGGATCGCCACCGGCTAGGTCGCCCTAGATGCACCAATAGACATGATGACCGGTACCTCTTGCTGTCAGCCCTGCGCCATCGAACAGTGACTTGTTCCACTCTAAGATGTCAGATGAGACAAACTGTGAACGTTAATGTCAGTCAAAGCACCATTCGCAGACGTTTACATGAATTTGGACTGGCTGCTCGACGTCCTGCAGTCAGAATCCCTCTTACTCCTGCTCATCGCAGAGCCCGTGTTGCTTGGTGTCGCGAGCACATCCGATGGACAAGGGAACAATGGAGTCAAGTTCTCTTCACTGATGAATATCGCTTCACTGTGTCATTCAATTATGGCAGGATTCGAGTTTGGAGACGACCAGGAGAGCGATTTACTGATGACACAATTCGAGAGGTGGATCGTTATGGTAGGGGTTCTGTCATGGTCTGGGGAGGCTTCTACAGACACGGCAGGACCCCACTCTACATCATCCAAGGCAACTTGACCGGCCCAAGATACCAGAACAAAATCTTGAGACCAATTGTTCAGCCTGCTCTGGAGGCCATAGGTGGTAATGTCATCCTCCAAGATGATAACGCTCGACCCCATCGAGCTCGTGTGGTGAATGAGTTTATTCAGCAACATGGGATCATCAGGATGGCGTGGCCAGCTCATTCAAGTGACCTTTCTCCGATTGAGCACCTCTGGGATGTCCTTGATCGAAGATTGTCAACAAATCACCCCCTGCCAATGGATGTTGCTCAGCTGACTTAATTTCTGCTTCAGGAATGGCAAGCTGTTCCTCGGGATACTCTTCGGACCCTTGTGGACTCGATGCGTCTACGCTGTCTTGAATGCCTTGCTGTAAACGGTGGTCATACCCGATTTTGAAATGTCTTTTTGTCCAATATCTATTGTGTGACTTTTGAAAAGGTGGGTGACACACTTTACAGCTTCATTGCGTTTGAATGTGTGTTTCCATTTCTTTACGTGACATATCAATTTGGTATTCAATAAATGCCGTTTTGACTGATACCAATTACGTTTATATCAGATTTGTTTTATGGTTTCAACCAAGGTTTTTCTAAGTGGCCCTTGACTTTTGACGAGTAGTATAGATAGACGGGGGTCTGAGTTGCTAAGAGGTATGGTGTCCCCCTCGAATTCTAGAGGTACTCGGTTCGATTCCCAGTGGAGGGAATATAATTTATGAATTTTTTGTTTAGAACCAATGGTCCTAAAGAAGTCATACTCACAGAAGGATATATATATATATATATATATATATATATATATATATATATATATATATATATATATATATATATATATATATATATAGAGAGAGAGAGAGAGAGAGAGAGAGAGAGAGAGAGAGAGAGAGAGAGAGGAGTAATGTTAGGACGGACGGCTGCGCTGTTAGTATACCGGTCTATGAAGTCCGTAGACACAGGCTCGAATCCTGATATGGTCAATGAGTTTGTATTTTAGTTCTATCGGGCTTAAAAATAAAAACCAAGACTGTACACTCCCCTCAAAATGCACTTGGCGGAAATCATCAATGGGAATAATAACGCCGTAACGTTATAGTTACTTTTTGTTTTTTAAAACAATGCAAGGGCCCTGTTTATTCACCTTGAGTCTTTGAAGAGTTAGACAAACACTAGGAGTCCTGCACCCTCAAACATGTCGTAGAAGCTATTAATATGCCATATCGTTTGTTGATGGCAACCTTATCATGTAAAAACAGTCACACAAACCTCTGCTGCAAAAGCCTGTATTTGCTTGGTACAGACATCCTACGGGGAGGGGGGAGGGTTCTGCAGTTATGTCTCTATACTTAATATGGAGCGAATCAGTAAATAATGATGAACTATGGAAGGCATCTATAACATTATTCTAGAAACGCTGGATATTATAATAATAATATTAGTATTGAACAAGTACTCAGAAATAAATATGTGAAGTCCTGACAATGAGGTTTACGATACGTTAAGAAGATAGAGGTAGCAACTAAAATGAATCATAGTTTATGAACCCTAGATACTTACTTACTTACTTAGTCGTTCCCCTTCTACCGTGAGGTGTAGAGGTTTGGAAGAGAGAGCGCCAGACTATTCTATCGGCTGTCTTCCTCCTGGCCTGGTTCCATTCTAGTCCTCGGTCCTTCAAAGATTGTCTAATGTTGTCCTCCCAGCGGACTCTGGGTCGTCCTCTGGGTCTAGATCCTTGGCTCTTTGTTTCCCATGCTTGTCGTGGTAGCCGATCTTCTCCCATTCTGCAGACATGGCCAAACCATCTTAGTTGGGACTGTTCTACTTGGGTCTGTAGGGGGTGGCATTTTAGGCCTTGACGTATCGTCTGGTTGCGTACCATGTCTCTTCTTGTTACTTCAACCACCTTTCTCAGATACCTCATTTCTGAGGTTTGGATCTGGTATACTTCTTGTGTTCCATGTTCCATAAGTCGTAGTCCGAAGTCCGTTCCAGTTCGTCGCCTTTAGAATCAGTCCGGTTTTCTCTCTTGTGTTACTCGAAATCGTGGTTTAAAGCAAACATGTGATTGGCCTGTTGTGCCTTTGCATGGTGGAGGGGCTGCCTCCTTACGGCCTCCATGCAGGCCGCCCTCCTCCTTTTTCATCCGGGCTTGGGACCGGCATAGGCGGATTTACCCTAGATACAACACAGTAAAATAGTGATCAGCGATTTGAATTGTAAAGAACGGTTGTCAAATGTGGAAGTTTTTTTTTGAAAAGTCTACATTATATTAGTATTGTTATTAAAAGTAAAAGCAAACAAAACACACAAAAATGCGCAAAAATAAAACAAAACGAGGAAAACAAACAAACAAAAACTATTTCACAAACAGAATGTGTAAACTAAATTCACGACGTCGTGGACAAAGACATTTTCCAAACAAAAACATAACAAAAACAAAGTTATGTCTGTCACAAATAAAGACGCTATGAGAAAAACACCGCTGTGTGGAATAATGCGAGAGAGGCACATATTTTGCTACAGGCAATAGTAGAAAGACAAAAAAAGATAGAATTAATGTAATACAAACGTAGACATTATAACAGAACAAAGGCAGAACAATAACGGAATTTAAATATCAATACTCGCGCTAGTACAGACATGATAATTTATTCACGACACAACCCTAATCATATACATTGATAAAAGAGGAATTAGTCAGCGCTTTGAATGTGATTCAGGCAGTGGCGTATCTAGAGAAATTGCCTTTGAGTCTCACTGCCCCACGCCCCCCATAATATGTGTTGGGTGAATCAAAAGATGTTTGGTGTTGTGACGCTTTATATGAACTTTGTTGGAGGATATTTATGTATATTTTAAAATGAGCACCAGGCCACAATAAATTTAAACACACACTCACACGTGTATACACGCACACACAGTTAAGGCTAGCCTATTTCTCACATCAGAACATTTTTTTGTGTTACTAAATTTCTTATAACGTTCTCTTCTACTCTTCCATCAGCTAGAGATCTTGCAGGCAAACCTTCCACTGTATTATAAAACGATTGGCAGATTCGTATTCATTACCCAAACTTTGAATTACTGTGAATAATAAATTAGTATATAAAACTACTAAAACTATCAGCGGAAAACGAGGTGCAAACAATATACGTTAGTAAGAGACAAGCAAGGAAATCGCATCACCACACCACAGCACAGGGGGAGGAAACAAGATTCGCAGAACACTTCAGAGAAACACTGAATAAGGAACCACCAGAAACTCATCTTAATGTTCTTGAGGCTGAACATGATTTAGACGTCAATAACTTTATTGCAGACAGTCAAAGACTTGGTGATGCGCCAGACAACAGTGGGCAGTCCAAGAGGAATTAGATGGACAACGTTTTTGTACACTGGAAGATATGAAATATGCAGATGACATTGCGCTACTCGCACATTCACATCAACACATCCAAGAAAATACAGATTGACTGAATAAATATAGCCAGCAGGTGAGTCTGAACATCAGTCTAAAGAAGACAGAGGGTATGACACTCTTGTGGACAGTCCTGATCCCATAACAATAAGGAAACATTTACATACGTAGGACGCATAGTAACACCAGACGTTGGAGCAAGCAAAGACATCATAAACATAATGAATAAAGCGAGAACAGTCTTTGCTAGTTTCAACAACATCTAGAAGACCCCAGTACTGCACAAACACCAAATTAAGATTATTTGAGAGCTGTGTATATTCTGTGCTTCCCTATGATATGGAATGCTTGAGAGTAACAGAGAAGGAAATGTCGAAACTGTCCTCCTTCCACACAGTCTGCCTAAGGAAAATTCTCCGAATCTTTTGGCCGAATACTATCACTAACCAAGAACTTCTTACTCGGAGTAACCAAGAGGACATGCACACCATCATAGCTGGCAGACGCTGGAATTGGGTTGGCCACGTCCTCAGAAGAGACTGGATGCCTTCACAAGAACAGCTTTGCTAAGGACCCCGAAGGACAGCGAAAGACAGGCCGACCAAACACAACCTCACGGAGAACTGCGGAGGCCGAGATGCAAAGAAAGAACCAGAGCTTGGGCACTGTACGAAAGATGGCCGCTGACCGAACAACGTGGAAGCAGTTTGTAGCTTCCCTGCAGGCCGCCGCCGGGCGTTATGGCTGCTGACTGCTTTGACAGTCGGCAGCCAAGGATCAAAGAAGAAGAGATAATAAATTAAAACTTGGCATTGTGTGTTACAATCGTTAAACGCTGAATTCAAACCATTATGATTTTTTACTCTTTAAAGTTATCAAAACCTGATCATATGTTGATTTTAAAATATAACGATAGCTTACTTTAAAATGTAATTTTCGTAACACAATACATTAAAAACAAAACGCATTAGCGAACTAAACTACGACTTTATTGTTAGAGGTACCGTGTCGTTCATAGGTGAGTCTGAACTGGTAACAACAAGGTCCAGGTAGTCCCATAGCATATCCTGCCGTAGGGGAGTGAAGTGTTAGAGACTTCACTGTACTAAATTCCACATCGAGAGGTGGGGTGACAAGTTCCCTCCCTCGCTGCCTTTTCCTTCTCTAACTCAAGAGCAAAGTCAGGTACCTATTTACAGCTGAGTAGACTGTCGACACTGTGAATTGAACCATCCACCTATGCCGCGAGAGAACAGTGCTCTAACCACTCTGTAATCTGAACAGACAAATCGATAATTTGACTACTGCAGTCCCATGCATGTCGAAAAAATATGAAGTTGTGCATTGGGGCAAGCATCCCATCACGTAAAACTAATTTCCACAGAAACCACTGCCGCAAACATATGTAGCCATACTCAGCAGTAGCTCTATGTTCAGTAAGGTGTTTACAGGAACATAATTATAATTTATTTTTTGGTAGATTAAGTCCGTTCATTGTAACTGAAAGTCTGCAATTATATACGAATATTTGCTTCTTCTTCTTCGTACACTCTCAGACGTCCACTTGAATGTTTTCAAAGAAAGCAGTAGTCAGTTTGAGGCTATTTGCACCTCCGTACAGCTTGTCCACAAATGGTACTGGTGTCGGCCATATGTTTCTTAAACGTTGAGCAGCCTATGAAGTGGATGTTCAACGGTCATTTAATCAGTGCCACTGTTACACTCATCGGTAGTTCCTATCTCATATGTTGAATAGATGATACTACACCCTGTTGTGGCCCGTGTGGAGTCTGAAGTTTATCACTTATTTTCTTCTGTTGAGCTGGTAGTATGCATCATTTTGTGTGTGGCATGGATACTTTGCATTCAATTTGTTTCCTATCTGATTCTGATGGAACTCTTTGCTTCCTCGAAAGTTATGCTTGCATCAGGTTGAGGTAGCTTGCCACCTTCCTTTCCCAATATGTCAACTTCTTCACTGCAGAGGATGCTACAGTTAGATTGGATCCATTGGATCGCAACCCTTTTGAATAGTTGACACAGTTTGTGAGGCACCACTTGTAAGTCATTATTTTGGCTTTTCAACGGTGCAAGTACTGAGAGTGCCTCGTTGAAGAAAGCAACTTGTCTCTCTGTGCTTCCCTATGTCGCTATAGCCTCTGCCTCTGCACCGAAGTAATGTGAGAATTGTCCTGTTGCCACTGAAAGTAATTTTTGACACCAGTGCTTAAGATGAGAAAGACACCTCCACCACTATTTTATGTTGCATTTGTTGCTGATCCATCATCTGTGTGTGCATGGGTCCAGGTGTTGCGTGGATACTCTTTCTCTTTGTATTTTGTCGCTATGGATTTTCTCGCTGTTGTAGCCTGGCTCTTCTTTCTCTCAATTCCAGGAATATTTTCTATTATTTCAGGGACACAATGTTGGAAGCTTGTGTTTAGTGCATTTGGGGTTGAAATTGCATTTATGGGAACTGCTCATAATTCTACAAATTGCTTCGCTTGAGTCTTTGCCTTCTAAGAGCACGTATTCTATGGCACATTGGATGGTCTGTTATCTCTTGCATTGTTAGCTTTTTGCTGGGCCCTTTTGTTTCTTTTATCCTCCAATGGCTGGAGGTATGTAATTTTTTCGTATTGTTTTATAGGTATTGTCTTCACTTCATGCTTCCCGTTATAATTCTCATTGCTTGATTTTGGTGTCTGCTGATTTTAACGATGTTCTACTTAGCTGCTGTTGCAAAAGCTGCAATTCCATATTCTAGAACTGGTCTCATTCACTCTGTGTGTATCGTAATTAGCACTTTCTCATCTGCTCAACCCAAGGTTTCAGAAAGTCTTTTTCTTCATAGTTGTCCTTCTTTGCTTTGCTTTCACTCGGTTTCTTTCAGATTATTTTATTTAAATATTAAACAACGATCAATAGTAATGTCTAGGTAGTAAGGATTGTCATCTAAATATAGATTTTTCCCATTTAGCACTTTTTTGGAGCTCTATGTTTTTCTAAATCTACCCAAACCAATAGCATGTTTTTTTTTCTTTTGGAAGGCATCTTCTATTTCATGAGCTATATACAGGCATCTTCTTCTTCTTCTTCCGTCCTTAGCCAACGACCGGCAAAGCAGTCAGTGGCCATTACGCCTAGTGGCGTCTTAAGGGCAACAGCGAATAGATTTTCTCTGCCGTTGTTCCCATCACACCTAATGGCGTCTTTAGGGCAACGACAAATCAATCCGTTTGCTGTTGTTTCCGTAATCAAAGTGACTGGCAAACGGGTGATCAGCCCGTTGGATATACAGGCATACCGCAGAGATATCGCTGTTTCGGTTCCAGACCACCGCTATAAAGCGAATATAGCAATAAAGCGGGTCACACCCATTTCTTTCGCTTCCCAGTACATATAAAATCATAAAATCATATTTACATTATGTCTGTTAAGTGCACAATAGCGCTGGGTCTAAAAAAAAACAATGTACTGCAAAATTAAAAATACTTTATTGATTAAAAAATTGTAATCTTCATCGTCTGAGCCTTCAGCAAATCGTAATCATTTTGCTTTTTGCTGGTGGAGAGCCAAAATATATCGGAACAAGGCGCGTTCTAATAAATAAACATTAATATTTTTTTTTAAAGCGCAATATCTGCGCAGCGCAATAAAGCGAAGTATGTCTGTATATGATTTGATGTTTGGTGGATCTGTGTTTTCTGAATCCTGCTTGATGAGGGATTAATATGTATTTTTTGCAGATGCCACATCAGTCTGGTATTAATAATGCGCTCATCAGTTTACCCACACAGCTTAGTAGGCTGATAGGTCTATAGCCATTTGGTTCTTTCATGTATTTTACTTTTGTACATATATCAGTATAGCTTCTTTCCATGCCTGTGGGACCATACCTCTTTTCCACGTGCAGTTTAGTACTGCCAGAAGCTTATTTTATGCCTTTGTGTCCAGACCTATTAAAATTTCGTTGGTTATCCCACATTTTTCCCGGTGACTACTTCTTCCTTAGTGACCTTATTGCCTATTCTGTTTATATCATTGTCAAATTTGTCATCATAAGCACTTCTGGTGCAATCTTTGTGTTGTCATGAACCAACTGTTCATTTGTGATGATTTTTTTTTCTTTTTGTTAGCAGGGATATCATTGTGATTTGCACTAGCACAAATTTCTATAAATGCATGTGCAACTTGTTTACCAGTGAGTATGTTGTCGCCTTGTTTGAATACGATATGTTTGTAATGAGCTCCTTCGCTGGTCAAGGCTAAAACCAGTTTCCTTAGCTTTTTGCCGTATATGCAGATTTTTTGTTTTCTCTTTCCATCAGTCTCTTAGTGTTTTATTCTTCTGTATTTTGCAGTGATGGCTCTGAGTAAGATGTTTACTTCAGTTGTTCTCTCACTGCTGTGTTTCTGACCTCTGTTACTTCATCTTCAAGCCAATAAGGTTTGTAATTTCTTTCTCTCCCAACTGTGATTGGATTAAGTGTCTACTTGAGGTATGGCTTTGTTAATGCTTTCAACCATAGTGTTTATATTGCTGTGCCGTGTGTTAATGGTAACTAAATCTGACTGTCAACAATTCACACTTGTCAGTCAGCTCGTTTGTAGTTCCCTCGAGGAAGTAATTTTATTTCCTGCAGAACGAATATTGTTTATGACCAGCTTTATTGGTTTTTGTACCCTACCTGCTAGCTGATCAAGTACATGTCTGCAAATTTTGTGTATGATATCCCTTGTGGAAAAGGCTAGATCTGGAGTGGAAGTAGTGTGCCATCTTCTGGAGTAAAAACTGGGGTTGTCTTTGGGACTGTTGATTAGGTGAAGATTTGTATGTATCTGCAAGTCCTCCACCTCGTCCGCCCTGTTGTCTGTATCTGGGTATCCCCATCTTTCAGAGTGACTATTGAAATTTCCGTCCACTATACAATTTGAGCCCTTTATTTCCAAGCAGGAAAGTGACAAATCTGTGTTTGGCGGGCCATACAGATTATAAATTCGGATGCTCGGTTCAGTGATTGTTATGTCAACCCCGAATATTTCTGCGTGATTGTTGAGGTTCACATATACTTCGCTGCTTGTTAAATATACTACTCGTCAAAAATCAAGGGCCACTTAGAAAAACCGTGGTTGAAACCATAAAACAAATCTGATATAAAAGTAATTGGTATCAGTAAAAACGGCATTTATTGAATACGAAAATGACATGTCACGTAAAGAAATGGAAACACACATTCAAAAGCAATGAAGCTGTGAAGTGTGTCACCCACCTTTTCAAAAGTCACACAATAGATATTGGACAAATAGACATTTCAAAATTGGTTATAACCACCGTTTGCAGCAAGGCATTCAAGACAGCGTAGACGCATCGAGTCCACAATGGTCCAAAGAGTATCCTGAGGAACAGCTTGCCATTCCTGAAGCAGAAATGCAGTTAGCTGTGCAACATCCATTGGCAGGGGGTGATTTGTTGACAATCTTTGACCAAGGACATCCCAGAGGTGCTCAATCGGAGAAAGGTCACTTGAATGAGCTGGCCACGCCATCCTGATGATCCTATGTTGCTGAATAAACTCATTTACCACACGAGCTCGATGGGGTCGAGCGTTATCATCTTGGAGGATGGCATTACCACCTATGGCCTCCAGAGCAGGCTGAACGATTGGTCTCAAGATTTTGTTCTGGTATCTTGGGCCGGTCAAGTTGCCTTGGATGATGTAGAGTGGGGTCCTGCTGTGTCTGCAGAAGCCTCCCCAGACCATGACAGAACCCCTACCATAACGATCCACCTCTCAAATTGTGTCATCAGTAAATCGCTCTCCTGCTCGTCTCCAAACTCGAATCCTGCCATCATTGAATGACACAGTGAAGCGAGATTCACTCCATTGTAGCCTTTTCCATCGGATGTGCTCGCGACACCAAGCAACACGGTCTCTTCGATGAGCAGGAGTAAGAGAGATTCTGACTGCAGGACGTCGAGCAGCCAGTCCAAATTCATGTAAACGTCTGCAAATGGTGCTTTGACTGACATTAACGTTTACAGTTTGTCTCAGCTGACCTTAGAGTGGAACAAGTCACTGTTCCATGGCGCAGGGCTGACAACAGGAGGTACCGGTCATAATGTAAGGATAAGAACATAATGCGTAGGCGGCGAATAGTACATGATCGCCAAGACCGGGGGTCATCATCCTCCAAAATAAAGGACGTGAGAAAGAGGAGGGGAACGGCGGATCAAAAAGGAAAAAATATGACTGGAAAGATGGCGTGAGACTAGAAACTAAAGACTGCAATTGGGGGGGGGGGGGGGTGGGGAGGAGGAAAATGAAAAAGTCACGTTTACCAAGTGTGACATAAATGTAAGGCTCGACAGAAAGACAATAGTTATGTTACCCACAGTCATTATTGACGCTTTTGCGATACCAGCCTTTTGATTTGAATTCAGCGGCTAAACGCAGATGTTTGAAATATTACAAAATTTAAAAAGTACTTTTTTCTTAATATTAATGTTAGGAATATAAAAATTAGCTGGCCGGATGGCCCATTCTGAGCAGTGAACTAATATGTTCTTAATTTTACAAACGGATAGATAATATTGAAGATAATGACAAAAGACAGTGTTGTTCACATCATCGACAGACTGTATTGAATCTAAAAGTGTCGCTATTTGCACAAAAAAACACGACCTCGAGACGCAGGTGTTCAAATCTACGTAGTATGGAAGAGAGGGACATTTGTGGTGGCTGTGTCTAAAAATAACTTTTAACGACAAAATTTTGGAGGGGAGAGAAAGGTTGGTTCAAAAATCAAGTACAATTTTGTAGAAACACAAGTAGAGACGGACAGACTAACAGATAACCATCCATACTTGACTGAAGCATGACTGAAATGACTTTAGGGTAGGAAATTTGAATTTAAAATAAACCTAGGCAGTGATTGGCTACAAACAATCATATTATTAGCGCTCAGTCGCGCAAGTGGGGTCATTCTTCAATAGTTGTTCAGTGATAGACACAGATTTTAAAGTGTGGTGACTTCCATATGAAAGAAAGTGAAAGAAGTTTAGGGACGCCATACTATAGCCAGCAGCTCAGCTGAGTTTTGCTAGCAATTCTGTGTTATTTATTCATAATCTGGTAAGATTGAAATTATTTCCTTATATATTTTGAATATTGTTTCATGTTCGAGTGATTTGATACTGCCTTATCGAAATCTAGCCTTACAAACAAGTAGGGATTTGCTCTAGACCCCCCGCCCAAGTCAGGGTCTAGGGACCAACAATGTACATAAACTCCAGCAAGGGTTAGGCAAGACAGATCAAGTGTTGAGAATAATGAAACATATTACCTATCCTCTTTTAGGGCAGACAAATAATAAATATTTTTCAGAACCTATAGTCTGGGAGGATCTATCTGATGTAAAACCACCATGGTAAATGTGCTGTTTGGTCAGAGAGATCTGACCTGTCTGTATGATGTGGTTGTTGTGTCAGTGTTGTGTCCAGACGTGGGTAGAGAATAGATTTTGACACATGGCCCATACTTTGATTGCAGAGCTGTGAGTTTATGTTGTCAACAAAGCAGTGTCTATTCAGTTGGTGACTTACTCGAGTGTATCTGTGCAGTTCTTGTGACAGAGACCACCATTATTGCCCGCCAGCACGGAGAGGTGGGACCACCAGATTTCAGCACCAGAGCTACAACTACAAGATGAGTGAGCCTCTGGTCTGCTGGACATTCACCAACGCTTTGTAGTTACTAATATCCCCATAAAAATTCCCACCATTTTCTGGACACTGTGTAGTCAATATAGACAGGTGTGATGAGGCCACCCCAACAGCACAAACATTAACTATCCTCCCAAGTAGATGACTACTAGAACATTTTAATAAAACTAACTAGTATAGTACATATATATGTACACTATTGCATTTATGATATAATATTCCATGCATTTCTTTCATAATCTCTAAATCCTTTTAAGTTCTGGTCAACCTAAAAAATTGATCCAGAACAAAATAAATGTAATATAATTCTATCAAAAAATTAAATAATTATTAGTCTTCTTAATTATCTGTGGGTGTATTTATAAACTATCACACCACACTACACATCATAACCCTAGACATTTTATGTAGCCACATTCATTAAGAAAAAAAATTAAGGCCAGGAGCGGGCATGAAATTAACGTCAAAATACAAAAATGATGGATTTTGGGAATAGTCCATTTTCTGATACTTTAACATCTCCTGAATTTAAATATAACAGAATTAAATGTCAAAATGCACTCTAACAATATGTATTTTGACTTTGAAAAAGGTATGGTACAAAGAGATTTTCTCAAACTCGAGAAAATAAGCCTAATTTGACCTAGTTTTTCCCATAGCAACCAAGCTTACACCCCTACATATTATACATCGTTGGATTCGTCAAAATCTGCACTTTACTGTTAGCAGGTCACTTATTTCGGGATTCCAAATGCCAGATTGGAAATTTATAATTTCCAGGTCAACAAAAAGGGTTTCCCCTCGATTCTAAATTTTTAATTGGCTGTTCGCGTTCACGTGACCGGCAACAATATGGCTGCGTGTTTACGGAATCTCAGTTTTGATTTGTTATTGATGTGACAATGCCTAAAAAAACGAGATGCTCTCGTTACCTCCAACTGGAATAGGCCAGAGTTAGAGATGGAAGCAAGACTTATCCTACACTGCAGGTAAAACGTACTTATTGTGACGATATAATGGTAAGAACTGGGACATTACTACTCAGGCAAGGAATTTTGAAATAAAGCATAGCGGACCGTTTGTTCGATGTGGCCTTTGACAAGAATTTAGAGACGCAGTAAACAGGAGTAAGGGTTAGGCTTAGTGGTTGAAATGAAGCAGACAGGACCGTCTGTACGATAGTTCCTTAGATTAGAATTCAGAGACGCAGTAAAAAGGGCTAATGGTTACGTAAATGTATCTTAAACCTAACCCTAACGACGTTGGCGACTTACTGGGATGACATCTAAGAAGACGGCCCACAGTGACTCATTTCAACCAGGTTTAAGAATCTTAACCTAACCCTAAACCTTACGACGTTGGCTACTTTGGAATGACATCAAAGAAGGCGGCCCACTGTGCTTCATTTCAACCACCAGGGAGTTACATGAACTAGCTATTACGAGTAGTAGACAGTCAATTAAAAATCATCATGTTTTCCTGAGTTTACAGAATAACGGGTGACTTCTCATAATTCAGTACATTATCATGATTCTTGTAAGCATAGTGCATATTTGTTTCCTCAATTTAATGTTTGTTTCTTGTGTATTTTTTTATTGACATGTCTTGTCACAGATGCTTATGTGTTATTTAAAAAATGCCTGCCAGACATGTGCAACAGCCGGTTCTTGGTACCAGAAGAAAGATTGGAAACTTCATCAAATAGAAAGTGAAGCAAGGCTGTCATATACATTTTGAAGGTATTTACTTTTGAAACTTACTTTAAGTTTCCCCTTGCCTAAGCATAGACATTCATGTAATTTATTTTGATCTCCATAAATATCAAGTTTAGAAACATATTTCATGACTTACATGTATTGTTTTGCTTCCATTGTACTTTAAGACACAGTTTATTAATGCTTGTTTACATCTTTATTTGAAATTTTACTAATGTAAACATTTACCTCTTTCTAGGAAGTTCAAGTGTCATGGAAGCTGAGGCAGGTAGTGATTTGTGAAGCTGTTATCTGACGCGACATATATTTTGCTACACCGTGTAAAGTGATTGTGATAGCAAAGCATTCAATCAGATCATAGCAATTAAACCATATGTCCCTAATATTGCTGAATTTAATCAAGGACCTGAGGCTGCTATATTTTTCAAGAAAGTCCTGGGGCTGAACAGTGGAAAAGAGGCTTGTCGACTGGCAGGAGCAAGAAAGCATTAAACGCCTGGTGCTCAGCTCTAAAATGGCAGAAAAACTGCACTAAGAAATGAAGGACATTTAGCACAAATCTCAACAGAAAGCCTCACAAGAAACTGCAGAGGAAGCTGGATATGCTGCCGGTATGTTCTGCATGACTAGTAAGTTATTTTATTTTGCTGCAGTATCACATACTTATTTAATTATATTCTAATTATATTGAAAAATGTGATTTTAAAGAAATCATTATTCTCATACTAATTTTCTTATAACTTCCACACTTATGTATTAATTGACAAGAATAGGAACATATATTGCCCATAATCTTTTAAAACTTTTTATGTGATGGATTTTAAGTATCTGATCAAACTTATGGTTAATTGACAAAAGTAATGTAAAATTTAGTAAAATTTGTTACTATTTTTAGACACTATTTTCAAAGTCCTACAGCTTTTTTTTTTGTATTAAAGTTATCAAAAATCCATCACTGGAAAAGTTTTAACATATAATGATAAACATTGTGTTCATATTTGGTATTCATAGCTTAATAAATAAAAAAGCTTTAGCAAATTGAAATAGAACAAAGAATCTAATATTGCTCAGCTCTAAAACGGCAGAAAACTGCACTAAGACAAGGAAGGAAATTAGGGACAAATTTCAACAGAAAGCCAGATAGGAAGCTGCAGAGGAAGCTGGCTATGCTACCAGTATGTTCTAAATGACAAGTAAGCAATTTTTCAGGGGCAATATTACAGACTTATTTAATTGTAGTCTATTTATGGAGAAAAATGCGATTTTCTCAAAATCTAATTTTCTCATCCTAATTTCCTTAAAACTTCCACACTTATGTGTTAATTGACATAAAAATTGGCACATATGTTGCCCATAATCTTTTAAAACTTTCGTATTGCTGGATTTTGAGTATCTGATCAAACTTTTGATTTATTGCAAAAAGTAATGTAAAATTTATCAAAATTTGTTACTTTTTTTAGACACTATATTCAAAGTCCTACAACTTTTTTTTGTATTAAAGTTATCAAAAATCCACCAATCGAAAAGTTTTAAAATATAATGATAAACATTGTGTTCATATTTGGTATTCATAGCTTAATAAATAAAAAGCCTTAGCAAATTGAAATAGAACAATAGAATCCAATATGGCCGCCGTTTCTATGGCAACCAGTAGTGCAGTGCCATAAAGCTCTTCATTTTTCGTATCTAGTATTGATATAGGTTAAGTCTGGGCATTTTCATTGAAATCCAGCAATTAATAACGAAAATAGCATTTCAGGGTAGCTCCTCCCCTTAAGTGTGAGGTCGTAGTGGTAGCAAGAAAGGCCTTCTGACAATTCACAACTACTTTTTATCTCAGGAGCCTTCACAGCTGGCCTCATACATTACATTTAGTAACATCACCATCATACAATACCATCAAACACCACTACATATGTCTAGGGTATGTGTATGATGAAGTGTAAGTCCTAACAACAACAGACAGATAAACAATTTAATTTATTCCACCACACTTGACAACACTATGACACTCACATACATAAAACACTCCAAGAGGATATCTTAAAGGAGTCACTGATAACTTTTCAAATAACAATATGTATTCAGTGCTGTCATGAATTTATATGTGTCCTGATTCAAATACAAAGGGAACCAGGAATCACAATCAATTTTAATTACAAGTTATATGTACAGAATTTATTAATATGAATCTTGTAGTGACATATATTATAATAGTATCCTATGTGTGTCAGTTGTGTAGTAGTAATATGAGGTAATACTGGTTTTGTTTTGTTCAAGCTCTGTTGGTATTTGTCATCATGACTTCAATAGTTTGTCTTTGTTGGAACTAGTATTGGAGATGTTCTCAGTTCCTGGCATTAAAACAATTAAATTCCCCTCTTAATTTTATTTTACAATGGCATTTTAAGATGGGGGTACATAATGTTGAGCTCCATGGCCACACTCTCTTATCTTTCGTGATGACTGCAGTAACAGACTCCTCTGCTCGATTACTTTAATGAGTTCTGGAGCCACCCCACTGGTTGCTATATGGACCAAGGAGTATGCTGTCCACCTCTGGCTTCAGCAAAGCTCTGACCAGGTGCTGCTCAATAACTTTAAGACCACGGTCCCTGAAACAAGAAGGTTGTACCTCCTACTTCAGAACTATTTATACTCTATGTCTACACTGAGCACAATACATCACAAACATTGAGTTCAGAGCGTTAGGCCAACGGTCAGCTTCATCTGAAATACTTTATACCAGTATTTCCCTCCCTAATGGTTACTACGCCTCTGCAATTCCAGCATTATTTCTTTCTAGTCAATCATCTAGGTGTCAGTGTACTGTTTGGCCATTCCATGCAGTTTTACTTTCCTCCGACACCTTCTGTTCAGGCTGGAGCTCTATAGGCTTTACATCATGTTCGCTACTGAACTACACATATATACAGACATAAATTATCAATTTACATTCAATTTTCATTAAAAGATATTGAATATTTCAAGCTTACCACAATTCATAGAAATAATAAACAGTTTCGTTGACTGGCAATGAATATAGCACAACTCCGATCTGCCGATGTCCCAGGCTTTATTTTATAAAAAATATACACTGGTGCTCAACGCACTGCTTCTTAGTAGGTTTATTACAAGATGTGGCAATGAACAGACGCTCTGAATTGAGTATATTCGCAGCTTTACCCAATCAAACCATGTCTACACATCTTTTCAAAAAAGTACACCTTTTCACGTATCCCCTGACAACACAAGATAGTATTTATAGCCCGACCAATCGTGTTTAGTCTTACATTTGTTGCGCTCCAATCAAATAGGAGTTAACATGGTAGGCTATTTCCGTAACGTAATGTTTTTTCAAACACGTTATAAAAAAATTTTATGAGCAGAAATGATTTCATGCTGTCAGGCACCCCCACTATTTTATTTTGGCCATAACTTGGTAATTCCTAGACTATTTGCGTAACGTTTTACATATTCTTTGTCAGCAAGCCCTAAGGAACCCAAATATACAAATTTAAAAGAGCTAAGTGGCTGCGTTCAAAATATGTATTTTCTACCACCTCCTGTTCACTTCCATCCCCATGTGGTGTCTGGGTACTGTCATGTTTTCAAACGTAAACCCATCTAATGTTATCTTTCCTAATAAGCGTTTTCCAGGTTTTTTTAAAACCTAACTCTGGGAAGGTTAGTGTTTTTATCACTGTCCGTCTGAAAAAAAGTTAGTGCATGTGGCCTTACACGCGTGATGGCAGCAATTGTGTATCGCGCGACGCGTGTTTAGTATTGCATGCTTCCTGCCTTCATTCGCCCCTCTCTCTCTCCTGCTTTATCTGTCTTTTAGTTACGCCGTGTATGGAATGAATGAAATATTAAATCTAGGTCATTGATCAGCCTGCGTATCTCAAGGTTTTTTCCAAGAAATACAGTACACGTTTCATTGAAGAAAGCGTGCAGCGACACAGTAGGCTTTTACTATCAACGTGAAAGCGTTACAATTTGCCGACGAATGAGAACACAAGGGGGATTTTGTGTACAGTCATTGTGACAGCACTGTTTCTTTTACCATTTCTCTTTTCTTTTATTAAATTTATTTGTTAGGCTTTACATTTACGTTTTAATTTATATATGTGGATTAGAATATTCCACGACATCTCCCCTCTTAAAACAGACATTATATGTCAGTCCTTTATTCTATATACACATAGAGAAATTTATTATTATTTCTGGGGTTTACGGTGATTCTCATCACACGGATGGCGGCTTAAAAAATCCGCTCCCAAATTTGTTTTTCCAGATATATACTCAATGCTAAAATTATATGGAGCCAAAAGTAAGGACCATCGGAGTAACCTAGAGTTCTCATGCCTAGCCTGTGCTAGAAACGATAAAGGTTTGTGATCCGTTTGCAACTTAAATGCCTTCCCATACAGATAAATATTGAATTTCTTTATTGCCCATATTACTGCAAGACATTCTTTTTCGCTAGTTGAGTAGTTGATTTCAGCTTTATTCAACTTTCTGCTAGCATATGCCACTGGGCTTAATTCCCCATCCAATGCATCTGATTTCTGTAGTAGAGTTGCACCTAACCCAATATTACTGGCATCCGTCCTTACTATGAATTCTTGACTTAAGTCAGGTAATTTCAAAATAGGTTTGCTTGTGAGCTTTTCCTTCAATTCCTGGTAAGCCATTTCACACTGTGGTGTCCATGTAATGCGATCTGGATGTCCTTTACGTGTCAAATCAGTTAACGGTGCACATATGGAATTAAAGTTTTTGATATACTTCTGGTAGAAACCACATAATGAGACAAAGGATCTCACGTCCTTCTTGGTTTGTGGTCTCGGGGCTTTCTGTAGTTTCTCTAAATTCTTTGGGTCAGGGGTCATGTTTCCCTGATAAACTGTGTGCCCCAAAAATTCCAATTCTTTACATCCAACGCAACATTTGGTTGGTCGGGCTGTTAAATTTGCCTCCCTAAGTCGATTAAACAGCATGTTCAGAGAGTCAATGTGTTCCTCAAATGTTTCTGTTGCTATAAGGATATCATCCATAAAATTTGTTATACATGGATTATTCAGAGGGTCCAATAATTTTCTCATCATTCTAGAGAAGACACTAGGCGCATTCTTCAATCCAAATGGCAATCTATTAAACTCATAGTGTCCTTCTGAGGTACTAAAAGCTAGGTATGGTCTAACCTCAGGCTTTACTGGAATCTGATAGTATCCTTTACTCAGATCCACTTTTGAGAAATATTTAGCTTTATTTAGTCTGGCAAACAGCTGATTTGTATCCGGCAATGGATCCACCTGTCCTTCTGTAATAGCATTCAGTCTCCTGTAATCTATACAGAGTCTATGTTCTCCAGAGGGCTTCCTTAAGAGTACAACACCGGAACTATACGAAGATTCACTGTGTGAAATAATTCCTTCCTTCAATAGATAGTCTATCTCTTCCTTCAAAGCTTTTTCCTTAGCAAACGGAATCGAATATGGTTTCATACAGACAGGTGTGGGGTCTATCAGTTTCATATCATATTCCAATAGGTTTGTATGCCCTGGTCGGTCTGTTAACACCTCTGCATGATTATTTAGAACCTGTTGCACTCTCTCTTTCTGAGTTTTCGTTAAATGTGTACTGATTTTCACCTGTGCTGCTGTCTCACAGGGGTGTAATGGATATTCAAATGATGAAAGTGGTTCCTTTTTCATCTCCATGGCGATGGACAAGGTCAACAAGTGTGTCTCTTCCTGATGTTCTCTTTCCAAATATTTCTTCAGGAGATTCACATGATAGATTTTTTCTTTCCCCTTCTTATCTATCTTATAATTTGTTCTAGACACCTTCTCTAAAACTGTATATGGACCTTGCCATCCAATCTGTAACTTATTCTGACTCCCGGGGAGAAGAAGCAGTACCTTCTCTCCCACAGCCAAATCTCTGTCTTTCGCCTTCCTGTTATAATAGGCAGCATGTTTCTTCCTGGCTTGTTTCAAATTTTCATTGGCAAGTTTCCAGCCAGTTTTTTAAACGAGTGGTCAGCTCATTCACATATTGGTATGAAGATGTAATGTTTTTCCTCTGCCTTTTCATCAGTCCACGTTCTTAACAAAGCTTCGAGTGGACCTTTTATTGGCCTTCCAAACAATAATGTTGCCGGGGCCATACCGGTTGAACTATGGGGTACCTCCCGATAAGCAAAGAGGGCGGCGTGCAGGTACTGGTCCCATGTATCTGGTTTTTCGTGTGCCAACTTTCTCAGGATCGACATCAACGTCCCGTTTAAATCTTTTCCACTTGGCCGTTCCCTTGGGGATGGTACACACTACAATGGAAGTGTTTGGCCTGGAAGATCCTGAAAACTTCTTCAGTTAGTTTTTTCCTTGAACTGAGAGCCATTATCAGTCAAGATTTGATTGGGAAAGCCTAACCTTGTGAAAATTGTGAGCAATGCCTCTGCCACATGTTTAGAATCAATCGATGACAGGGCTACTGCCTCTCCCCACATAGAACAAGTGTCCACCAGAGTCAGAATGTAGCTGTTCCTTCTCTTGGTTCGGGTGAGAGGTCCCACAAGATCCACGGCAACTCTCTCAAAGGGTGTTCCCACTATGGGCATTTCCCCCCCCAGAGTTGCTGGTGCAGTCCAATGTTTAGGTGCTACTCGTTGGCACTCTGGACAGGATTTTACATATCGTTTGATATCTTCAGTTATTCCTGGCCAGAAATAGTGACAAGCTATTCGCTGTCCTGTTGCGCTGATTCCCATATGACCACTGAAGGGAATCGCATGCCCTAGTTCCAACACTTTTCCCTATATGAACCACTGTAAACGGGAAGATCGCATCCTGCCCTAGTTAACCATGGGCAGGACACTTTTTAGTCCACACTTGAAGCTGAGGGAAGGAGCAGCTGGAAGGACCCTGTCTGCTGATGGTTCCACCATGGCACCCCTACGACCCATGACGGGTTACGGGCTGAGATGAGATGATGAGTCCTATATGAAGTGGGAAGGACCAGCTGTCCGTGACCATTGGATTCAGATCCAGCCTTCCTATATATCAGTTTGTTCTTCATATAAAACTCTCCCTTGCCTGGAGGTGTATGAGATTTGGGCAACTTCTTGAAACATGGCTTGAGTGTTTTGTCCTCAGCCTGTGCCTTCCTCATCTCATCTGGATGAGTATTTATTGGATTATCCTCCTCCTTTTTAGACTGTGATCTGGTCTGCACTGTTGCCAATATCACAGGTCTCTTGGGATTCCCCAAGAAGACATATCTACACCCCAATATCAGAGGGTAGATTGGCTCATTTATCACTGCTGCTTTTATGATTCCTTCCACATATCGCGTTTTCACTTTTATTCGGGCGACGGGAAGTGTCATGGTAGCTACATCCTTGGTTGCAGTTTGAATCTCCACTGTTTCTGTGGTGTATTGATCGGCCTGCACCAGGTGAGAACTCACAACGGAATCGTAATCTAAACCGGTATCATATAAACACCTTATAGTGACACCATTACAGATGACATCTTCACACACTGGGGGATGGTATGGTTCCTGTAGTTCTTCAGGTTTGACCTTCTTTTCCTTTTTCCCCGATGTCATAGCAGCACAATGAGGAGGTTTCCTTCTACAATGGTCAGTGTCATGATTGTTCATCTTACAATTTTTACACCACCTTTTTCCTTGGTTGAAAGATTTTCTTTCATCATATTTCCTTTCATCGAATTGTGGGGTTTTATTTTTATTTTCATACCGTGGCCTATCAAACTGGTGCTTACCTTTGTTTTGATCCCTAGGATCAAATTTATTAAAGTTCTGTGGTGCCCTAAAGTTATCCACTTGTTTCTTTTTATTACCTGTTACCTCTGCTTGAGCTGCTTGATACCTTTCAGCAACATTTAGCAACTCACCCAGCCTCTCTGCACCTTGTTCCATGAGAAACTTTCTCAGGTCTGGAGCCATGGACTCTCTTAATTGCTCTATAAGGACCATTTCCTTAAGATCTTGGGTTTTCCCCAGAGAAGTCCATTTCTCCAAGTATGTCTCTATTCGTGCAGAGAACTGGTGATAGGTTTCACCTGACAGTAGTTTAGCATTCCTAAATTTTTTCCTATAAAATTCTGCATTCTTTTCATATCTTAACAAAAGAGCCTGCTTTAGCATGTCATAATTTTCCTGATCACTTCTGCTCATTTTTGCAAAAAACTTCATAAGCTGCCCCACGAAGTCCCTGAGATAACTTTAAGCTCCACCTTTCTCTCTCTAACCCATATGTGGTAGCTAATAGTTCATACCTATTTAGATAGCTCTCTATATCATCGTCTTTCTCAACAAAATGATCTAAATGAAAATTCATAGCTGAGGTTGAGGCTCCCTGGCTAGCAGTGGCATCAGAGGCAAAGGGACTGGCACCATTTTCAGGAGCATGGCCTTGAAACTCAAACTCCCTTAGTCGTAACTCATGTTCCCTTTGTAATCTCTTCTCCTTCTTTTCTGCTTCCCTCTCTGCAGTCAATCTTCTTTCCTCTCTTTCTGCAGCTAATTTCTTCTCTTCCCTTTCTGCTTCCAATGCTTTAGCCTCTTTGTCAGCCTCAATCTGCAACCTCTTAGCCTCAGCCTCAATCTGCAACCTCTTAGCCTCAGCCTCAATCTGCAACCTCTTAATTTCCTTTTCAGGTTCTAACTTTCTTTCGGCCTCTTTTTCTAATCTTCTTTCTTCCCGTTCAATATATTTGTCACATTCAGCAGTGACATAAGAAATCATAATTTGCCCGTCCATTCCTAACTCTTTCGCAATCTGTACAGCAGCAGATCGAAATTTTGCCAGGTCGGCCATTGTCTAACAGATAAATGTCTAAAATATTTAACTAAACAATTTTATCTATGACTAATTAACTCTGGACAACACAGGCACTGTGAGCTCAACCTTATTTATTTTCACCCAAGGATACCTTTTAATTCTTATTATTCCCTGAAGTGAATTACCCCCAATATTTTTAATAGGGAAAGATTCAAAATCCCGAGAGCGAGACCCCAATATATGTGGTGAAGTGGGATGTTATAAATATTTATAGGGGACTTAGTGTACTGACTGAGATCAGCTGTGAAGGTATCTATATCTAATAAGAGTAGTGTATTATAGATAACCTTACTTGCTGCCACATATGTATACCTCAGTCAGAATTATTCTGGAATAGTGTGATGACTACGTTATATGTCTAGGGTATGTGTATGATGAAGTGTAAGTCCTAACAACAACATACAGATAAACAATTTAATTTATTCCACCACACTTGACAACACTATGACACTCACATACATAAAACACTCCAAGAGGATATCTTAAAGGAGTCACTGATAACTTTTCAAATAACAATATGTATTCAGTGCTGTCATGAATGTATATGTGTCCTGATTCAAATACAAAGGGCACCAGGAATCACAATCAATTTTAATTACAAGTTATATGTACAGAATTTATTAATATGAATCTTGTAGTGACATATATTATAATAGTATCCTATGTGTGTCAGTTGTGTAGTAGTAATATGAGGTAATACTGGTTTTGTTTTGTTCAAGCTCTGTTGGTATTTGTCATCATGACTTCAATAGTTTGTCTTTGTTGGAACTAGTATTGGAGATGTTCTCAGTTCCTGGCATTAAAACAATTAAATTCCCCTCTTAATTTTATTTTACAATGGCATTTTAAGATGGGGGTACATAATGTTGAGCTCCATGGCCACACTCTCTTATCTTTCGTGATGACTGCAGTAACAGACTCCTCTGCTCGATTACTTTAATGAGTTCTGGAGCCACCCCACTGGTTGCTATATGGACCAAGGAGTATGCTGTCCACCTCTGGCTTCAGCAAAGCTCTGACCAGGTGCTGCTCAATAACTTTAAGACCACGGTCCCTGAAACAAGAAGGTTGTACCTCCTACTTCAGAACTATTTATACTCTATGTCTACACTGAGCACAATACATCACAAACATTGAGTTCAGAGCGTTAGGCCAACTGTCAGCTTCATCTGAAATACTTTATACCAGTATTTCCCTCCCTAATGGTTACTACGCCTCTGCAATTCCAGCATTATTTCTTTCTAGTCAATCATCTAGGTGTCAGTGTACTGTTTGGCCATTCCATGCAGTTTTACTTTCCTCCGACACCTTCTGTTCAGGCTGGAGCTCTATAGGCTTTACATCATGTTCGCTACTGAACTACACATATATACAGACATAAATTTTCAATTTACATTCAATTTTCATTAAAAGATATTGAATATTTCAAGCTTACCACAATTTATGGAAATAATAAACAGTTTCGTTGACTGGCAATGAATATAGCACAACTCCGATCTGCCGATGTCCCAGGCTTTATTTTATAAAAAATATACACTGGTGCTCAACGCACTGCTTCTTAGTAGGTTTATTACAAGATGTGGCAAGGAACCGACGCTCTGAATTGAGTATATTCGCAGCTCTACCCAATCAAACCATGTCTACACATCTTTTCAAAAAAGTACACCTTTTCACGTATCCCCTGACAACACAAGATAGTATTTATAGCCCGACCAATCGTGTTTAGTCTTACATTTGTTGCGCTCCAATCAAATAGGAGTTAACATGGTAGGCTATTTCCGTAACGTAATGTTTTTTCAAACACGTTATAAAAAAATTTTATGAGCAGAAATGATTTCATGCTGTCAGGCACCCCCACTATTTTATTTTGGCCATAACTTGGCAATTCCTAGACTATTTGCGTAACGTTTTACATATTCTTTATCAGCAAGCCCTAAGGAACCCAAATATACAAATTTAAAAGAGCTAAGTGGCTGCGTTCAAAATATGTATTTTCTACCACCTCCTGTTCACTTCCATCCCCATGTGGTGTCTGGGTACTGTCATGTTTTCAAACGTAAACCCATCTAATGTTATCTTTCCTAATAAGCGTTTTCCAGGTTTTTTAATACCTAACTCTGGGAAGGTTAGTGTTTTTATCACTGTCCGTCTGAAAAAAAGTTAGTGCATGTGGCCTTACACGCGTGATGGCAGCAATTGTGTATCGCGCGACGCGTGTTTAGTATTGCATGCTTCCTGCCTTCATTCGCCCCTCTCTCTCTCTCCTGCTTTATCTGTCTTTTAGTTACGCCGTGTATGGAATGAATGAAATATTAAATCTAGGTCATTGATCAGCCTGCGTATTTCAAGGTTTTTTCCAGGAAATACAGTACACGTTTCATTGAAGAAAGCGTGCAGCGACACAGTAGGCTTTTACTATCAACGTGAAAGCGTTACAATTTGCCGACGAATGAGAACACAAGGGGGATTTTGTGTACAGTCATTGTGACAGCACTGTTTCTTTTACCATTTCTCTTTTCTTTTATTAAATTTATTTGTTAGGCTTTACATTTACGTTTTAATTTATATATGTGGATTAGAATATTCCACGACAGTGTCAAGACTTCTTCTCGGTGGCATGGTTTTTGCAAGTGATGAAACTACCCTAAGTCTGCTGATTGTAAAACAAATTAAGAGTGAACTCTGTTCACGTGGAATGTCAATCAGCACGATTACTTCACCTGTTTGGTTGTACGGAAGTTTGAAAAAACATATTAAAAATGTGAATTTATGGTCAGCAAACCAAATTGCACGTGATCACCATGGTTGTCGGTGAGTTGTTTTTATGCTTAAAGTGCATAGAGGACTGTCAGAGGAAGATATTGCACCCATTTTTACTAAAAACTTCCTTCATTTAATCATTCTATGCGCTTATATGAAAGTGTATTGAAAATAATAGGGTGGCCCTTGACTTTTGACGAGTAGTATATTTCATGTTCATATAAGAACACCTCCTTTGTTTCATTCCCAATAGGGTCGGAAGGTCTGTTATCCTCCAACTGAAAATCTGTGGTTGCTGCTGAGGGAAGTTTCTTTAACGTATGCAACTTCTATTTGATCTTTAAATAGACGATTTGTTAGGGGGAATTTTTTGTTGCGAACTCATTCGTATTCCACCGCAGAATAGTGAATATTGTGTGGGCTTTGTCAGTAATTATTGTCCTCTGCCTCTGTGTAGCCCTGCTGGACTCTACGCGGTATACAAATTATAGCATTTCACTGTAGCTGCTCTTTGAAAACAATATGCGGGGTATCGTTTAAAACTACTTATAAAAATAGCTTCTCACGGTGCAGGGCGCTTTCAGTAGTAACCAGCCGAAAAATCCCTCCCACCTGAATAGCCCAACTAAAAAAAAAAAATAATAATAATAATAATAAAATAATTCTGAATACGCCACTGGTAGTTAGTATCCAACTCTACACTCTAATAATAACTAAATCTAACAAAATGTAACAGTAATTAAAAATTCCTGGCACCAGCATACACGTGTTACTCATCTATTGAGTTATGCGTGGTAACTGTGACATGGAGAACGCAAACCTGTTTATTTATGTTTTTGGTTTGAACTGAAGTATCGAGATGGCTAACAAAAAAAAAAAAAAAACAAAAAAAAAACAGCCAAAATATATTCATTAATAACAGATAATTATCAGCCGTTTAGTTTTCAGGGACTAAACTAATGAGCAAGGCAGTTTTAATTGAATACATTACACCAGTGTTGTAAAACTTGCGAAACCCAATCTTAATACCAGATGAAAAACGACTGTATAAACGTATTAATGTACACATTAATTTAGCCACACTGAATTAGATATAAATTGTGTTTTAATTTATGTTATTTTCGAGTTTTATGGGCCAGTGTCTTGTTTGGATTTTATCAGTGCTAGTAACTTGCACGTGCGTCTCTTTTCTGTTGTTGTAACTGCAGATAATAATTATCTGTAAAGAAAAATACATATCATATTCACGCAGTACATATATCACTTGACATGAATGACTAAATGCTGTATGTCAGATTGTGAAAGCCACAGTGGCTGCATATAATTATACTCGAAATGTGAACAAAATAAAATCACACAGATACACTACAGGTGTTTATTTTGTCCTGGACTAAACACAATCTTTCTTCCACCATATCTGTTTAATGTTCTTACAATTTAATAAACACCCAGATACAATATTTTAAACATACGTGAATTGAATTCAATATTAAGTGATCGCATGTTGTAATTATGAGCAAGACATCTACAAATAATGTTTAAGGTTCAGATAAGTTGTGAGGGTCACTGCACCTATAGATAATTTATTTATTTCACTGCAGTACCTTCTTGTTTGAGCGTCCGATTGACTGAATGGTCAGAACTCTGATCTCTCACGGCAAGTGTACCGCGTTTGATTCACGGTATCGACAGGTTCAGTCTGCACAGCTGCATATGGGTACCTTGCATACTCTTGAGTTAGAGAAGAAAAAGATAGAGACGAGGGGAACTGGTCATGCCACCTCTGGATGTAGGTTAGAGATCCGACCTTCCAATTTAATGCAAGACTGACGTGCCTTCAGAAATACACGCACCGAGCACTTTGCAATGCATTTCGTGAAAGAAAAAAAAAAACGAGAAAAACCTGAATCGTTTGACATTGTAAGTGGTCTAATTAATATTTTAATTAGCGTATTCAGGTTGCTGGTCACAATAATAATGTTATTACTATTAGTCGGAGAAGTGGTAGGTGTTAGAGTTAGTAGTAGCAGCATACGAAATAGTTGTCGCAAGTGTAGTGGTTGTCGAACAAAGGTAGTATGACGGATAGCGTAGTAAACATAATTATTCACAAGAAAGAAAGAGGAAACGAATGAAACAAAGAGAAAGCAGATGAAGAAGTAAAATTTTAAAGAAAATTCATAATAATGACACTTATTTCAAAGAATAGACTTACTAATTCTTTGTCCATGTTTTTTTATTTTTTTTTATTTGTAAAGGCATCATCGGCCAGTAACGAGTAAAGAACATTTAAAAACAGAGGCTTGTCAACCGGAACAAATAAAAAAAAATCAGTAAATTGCAGATACACGTAGAAAAAGACGAAAAATTGAAAATTTAAAAGAAAGGAGAAGAAAGAAAATAGAATACAGAAATAAACTATAAACAAGGCAGTCTGCAAAAAAGTAGAACCCACTCACCCAGAAAAGTTGATGCACTTAAATCCTCGATGTGGGATTGACGGTGCTACGACAGGCGACCAACTGTTATTGTGTTTGTTTAATGTGTAACTAAAACGTTGAGCGTGACCTTCTTTCCCAGCCAATGGTGAGTTGAAGAATCGCGGACATTATCTTCATTGTGGATACAGGCTGTCCCTGTGGCTGTTCTACCATTCCGAAACATGTTGAGCCAAACTCGTGAACTGCAGTTTCTTTCCCGCGTATTTATCCTAGCTCACATCTTGTTTCAGTGGAATGCGTACTCCAAAAATATCGGCTCCATATGGGGGAGCAGGGTAATAAAGCGGCCTTCTCCAATGCAGTTGAAGGAGAAACTGTTGGTGGACGCACAAGCCTGAGAGGGAGTAGCAGCTTAATAAGAGAGATATATATGGTTATTTAAGAGCAACCGACGAAGGAGCAAAAGATGTACATCTGGTTTTAAGCTGCAACAGAAAAAGCATGTGCCATGCAAGGCGTTTCCCGTCATCCACGGAGCTGTTCAAATACTTAGGCACTCTGTTTCTGGACTCTCTCAAGAAATCATCATGTCCTACAGAAAGCCGCCTTTGAGATCGCCTCATCTGCTGTCTATTCATTGTGAAATCCTCCTGCTTCATGACAGCCAGGTAAAAGCCGGGGTTAAGTTTGGGTTCAAGTGACTCTTCCAATATTAATGTACAATTTTGGATTCTCAACTTTTTCATCACAGGCGTAATCGGTATGTTAATCCACTCTGGTGTTACTAGTTCATCCCTATGGCGTTGGCAAGGGAACTGACTTGTTGCCTGTTTAAGTGATGCATCGCGGGGAAGTGCTTTAGGGTTTGTGTTAGAGATCTAAACCTGGAATCCTTGCAGAGCTGTAGAAAGAAGAATGATGATGCTTCTTTCTTGAGATACTCTTCATAAGATAATTCAGAAATCACGAACAATGCTGAACTGGGCAGAGCAATTGTTTACTTTGTATGTGCAAGCCGCCTTTAAAAAGAATTATTATGTATTTTAGCTCGTTCAACCCCCTTTACAAATCATCACTGGTCACGTCTGGTGGCTGCAACACGTCCTTCGTATTATCGTGAAGTAATTGAGAAGATGGTCGAACGTCTGTTAAGACCCGTCTGCTGTAGGGGTCTAGTTTTACTGTAGGACATTTGTACCAGTCTTGATCCAAAGATAGTGTGGCGATTACTACCTATTTTCCAATCCCCCCCCCGCCCCCCCTTCGTTTTTTTTCTGTTAGTTTTTTCTAGAGTCACTGGCTCTCTGTATTTCGTTTTTTACATGTAGTTCTACGGGGCAGTAACCCCCATTATTACTCGGCCAGACACCCACCCTGCAGAGTGGTCTTGTTCTTTGATTTCGTGTTTGTTGGGCCAACAACAATTGACGAAGGGATGCGTAAGAGCACCTAGCATCGGACCAACGGGAGAGAATCATCGCCGCTCGTAAACATGTTTGAGCACGAGCGGTAGTCCTTTTCTGCTTTCTTTTGAAAACACCAATTCACTGTCCACGTGAGTACCCCTCTTGCATTTCTGTAGATGCGGCTTGGTCGTTTAAGAGCAAGTTCTTCCAGGAGACCTTGCTCAGTAGTCCTGTTGAATGACATCACGTTACGTAGAAACTTAGGCGGTCATTCGTGTCTGGGTCTTTGACAAACGTCAAGCTCCTAGCTACCAGCCTCTGATCTAAAAATCTTCGTAACCATGTGATATTAACCAATCAGTATGCTCTATACTCTGGACCTTCTTCCTAACTTGTGTGTTTTCCACACAAGGTTTTATGACATCATTGGTTCATGTTTGTATAGATTGAGGATGGATTCTTGACAAGTGTTCATTCCACTTACTAGTCTTATTCAAGTACTTAGTGAATTAGTCTTGCTTAGTACCCTTAATACAATCTTACAGATGATGGCCCAAGTAGTGCTAAAAGCAACGTAGTAGGCCATACAGTTACACATTCCCGTGGGCCATCAAAATGTATCCCGGAACGGCGAAATTTTCTGCGTATCAATCAGAAGAATCTAAACCCTTAAAAATATCAAGACTCTCCAAAGGAGCTTTTAAACAATGCATATGTAGCAATAATGGCAATAAAAGGAAATTGGTTAGGTACAACAATAGGATGGGAAATCTAACATCATCAATTAAATAATTAGCAGAATCTAAAAATTACATGGATGATTAACAGATGGGCATATAATGGTTAACACGCGATGGCAACTAGCGTGTTATGCATAAATGGAACATTGCGGACGCCAATGACGGCCGGAAATATGAAATGGTTATAATAAACCATCATGAACTGACCATCAAGCCGCTTATAAGGACTGAGGGTCTCCAAAAAAACCGCATCAATAAAACGATAACCACGAAAAGGAAAACAAAACCGAAAATTCAAAATGACACATAGGAAAGGGAACAAGGCGATCAACCGTCGCAAAAAAAAATAATACACAAGTTTATAGCGCAACCGCGCCAAATAGAGAGTACAAAGCCATACGATATGGAAAAATGGACAATCGGAGTGCAAACGCGCCAACGGGACAATACAACACTGAACGGCAGGAAAACGTACATGATAGCAATAAATGGACTTGGCACGAGAAAAACGAAAGGAAAGAACGAGTTAGTAAACGAACGAACGAACGAACTTTTTTTTCAAAGGGTTGAAAATTTGACACGCATGCCCGTCTGACATTCTGCCTTTCCTTTCTCTCACCTTTCATACTGAATTCATTTATTCCTGTATGCATTTTACATATCAATAACAAGGAATTCAACGTTGTGAAGTAAAATAAAATAGCACACTCATATTAACATTAACTACTTATAAACATGACATAACATATGTTGAACAGTACAAACATCGTCATTAGAACCTACAGTTGATATTATAAGAAACGATAATCTGACGAGGGAACAGTAAGAGAGTGAAGCGTGGGAAAGGGAGTGACGGAAGGCTTAGATGATGAGTGATGACGATCGGAAAGATCAATGGGGTTCTCAGGGTCTGAATCCGAGGAATGAAAAGAACGGAGGCGTGGGAGGAGTCTAGAATAAACTATAGGAAGGCAGCGGGTTCCAAAAATAATGTAAGCAAGGTGACAAAAAAAAAGGAGCGATGGGAAGGTATATCAGGAGCCTGAAGGATACTAGGAATAAGATAAGAGATCTGAGTGAAGAGGTGTTGGAGATTCTAAGAAGTAAGGAGGGTGAAGGATAAGGAGCAGAATGCCCCGGGCATGAGACACGGTGTGTAGAGCATGGAGATAGGTAAAGAGGAAAGAACGGACAGTAGAAGTGGCATTCAGGAAGAAACCAATAGACTGAGAGGAAGAGGATTACACTTGGGCAACCAAACACTGAAGTGTGTTAATACGATCCCCATTAAGACAAAGAGCAAAGTAGGTATTAGTAACAATAGTAGGTCTGGATGAAAGAAAATGCCAATATGGCGGCATAGGAAGTATCCAAAAAGACGGCTTTGGTGGTATCAAAAAAAATGCGGCTCCGAAAGACAGGAGGAGCATTAAATATGGAAGCACTGGAAACGACATCTGGGAAGAAAAGGTCAACCGGTAAGAGACTTGACAAGTGTATTGATGGATTCGACGAGTCTTATGGTTTCGGATGATGAGCGTGGATCATAGTGAGGTGGTCGGGGAGGAGGAGAAATGGCGTGGATGAAAGGAGGGGATAGGACACAACGGGAGGAGCATAGAGGAGGCCGTGAACAGGTTTGCGGAGTGCGGAGGGGAAGACGAGATATGCGGAGTTTCGGAGGTGCAGGAGAAGGTGGAAGAGGGGATGGAGGTGAAGAGGACGGAGGCGGTTACTAATAAGGAGACGGGCGAGGCAGAAACGAGGACGGACATAAGTGGCCCGCTGACGGAGGTACTTGGGAAGGAGAGCGGAATCCAGAGAGGAAGACGAATTTTGTCGTTTAGATGGATGGCGAACAGTAAGAGGAGGAACATCAGTCACAATATCAGGAGAATCTGACACAGTAGCTCTGTCACGATCGAAAGAGGGAAGATGTAAAAGATCGAAGGGACGAGGAGTTGAACCGGAGGAGAGGTGCATGGAAAGTAGCGCGGAAGTATGGGCAGTAGCTGTAGCAGTGGAGGGAGGAAAAGTGTCATGTTGGAGAAAGGAAGCTTGAGATGGACCAGGGGAAATGGAGGGAAGTGCAGCTAGACGATCCTCACGGAACTGGAGTCGGGTATGTAGTTCCTGAGTAGGGATATCCTCTTCAGAATTGGAGAAGGAACGACATCGCCTGAGACGATCAATCATGGATAGAGGAGGAGCAGGAGAGAATTACAATACGTTATGGGGAGGAGTATCGGTCTCGGAGGAGGTGGAGTCGCTACAGTGAGGGGGTCGATCAATCGCTCAAAAATAACGTAGAGGAACAGAGGAGATGGCGTCTACTGGAGAGTGGAGTGCATCACGGATATAGAGGTAGAGGAGGAGGAAGGGAAGTATTGGAGAGTGGCCTTACGAATGTGGCGGCCGGACGGAAGAGTCGGGACAGGATAAGGACGTTGATCATCTTCTCGAATCTGTCAAGCATGAACCTTGGTAGAAATGTTACGCTCTTCGTTTCACAGTTCGAAAGAGACAGGGGAAGTCTGTTTGGTAATGTTAAAACCTGGAACCCAGCGGTTATCCAACTTGGAGTCCCGAACATGTCTGCGGTACCAAACTAGGTCACCGGGAGCAAAAGATGGCTAGCGAGTGCCCTTATCATGTAATCGCTGACGCTTCTTAAAGGATTTAAGAGCGTTAAGGTGTACCATCTGGTGTGCTGTACGTTTATTATGGAGAATAATCTCGATCGGGTTGTCACTCATATACCTCCTTCGGGGAGTGAGGAGATTATCCATTGTTAAGTTGGGTTGTCGGCCATACAAAAGGTAGAAGGGCTAGAACTCTTTAGTGTCATTAACATTAACGCGAAGAACTTCAAGAGCTTGTGGGAGTTAATATCTCAATATTGCGTGTTAACATCAGCGAACTTGGAAAGAATGTCATGGGGAGTAGCATGCATCCTCTCATTACGACCGTTCGACTGAGGCCGATAGAAACTGGTCATAACGTGTTGGATATTAATTTCCGCAATTGTGGAATGAAAAGGTTTACCGGTGAACTGCTTTCCATTATCAGAAAAAGATGGTTTTAGGATAACCGTGACGAGGAATGAATTCCGTGAGGAAAATGTTAGTAACGGAATCAGAATATTTCCCAACTGCGAGAGAAAGTGAGGGCCAGAAAGAACAACACTGTCGCTTTCCATTAGAAAATGCGTCGGAGACATCTGTTGAGTAGGGAGGCTATGAGGTCACATGTTGCGGTGTTTGCATGTCCGACAGGAGGCGACATAACAACGTCTTTATAGAGGGTGGTGTTAAGGTCTGTTTGTTTAATATAGGTATGCAAATGTTTTATGGTCAAAGGGATATTACTGACTGTATTATTTTTTGGTACTGAACTGATTTAGTTGTTATCTCCCTTTGGGTTTGCTGTTGTCTAGCTAAATTGCCCATATAAGGTTCTGTCCGTAGATTTTCTTAGAACAGTTTCCAGTACATTCCTGTTGTGAACTATCTCACGTCGCGCGATTTATTCGCGCATGCGCCAAGGTTTTTGGCGGGTCCGGAGACTGTATCTGGTGACAGTCGGCTTGGGTTTCTTAAGCTGAGAGGAGCTCAGCGATTCTCTATGTCTGTGTCAACGGGGAATGGGGCCTTTTGTGTGTTAAGAAATGGCTGAGTTTTCCCCAGTGATAATTCTGGCATGTTCTATAAGCCAAGGATGTGAAAAATGTGTTTGTGTTTTATTCCTGGACAGCAGTACAGGTAAAGGAATTTTTAGGCTATTTCTGTAGCAGATTTACATGACCTGTTTGGTCGATGAGAAGACAGAAGGATATTAGACATGTTGTAGCCCGCCACTTGTGAGGTTTGATTTGTAGCAGATTTACATGACCTGTTTGGTCGATGAGAAGACAGAAGAATATTAGACATTTTGTACCCCGCCACTTGTGCGGCTTGATTTGTAGCAAAGATCTATCTGACTTGTTGATAGATGAAACCCAGATATTATTATACACTTGGAACCCGCTGGTTATGCTGCCTTATTTTGGCAGAGACTGATATGCCTTGTTGATAGATGAAACACATAAATTATTATACACTTGGAGCCCGCTGCTAGGCGGCCGTATTTTGGTAGTCGTTATTGAATTGGATGGTGAACTATATTATCTGTTTATGCATGATATGTTTGAACAATGTGCCGTCAACAGTGTATTGTGTTGTCTACGTCACTGTGATGTATTAAATCGTTGGAACTGTACACAGCCGTGTCGACATTCCTTGAATTTCATATGTGTACTTTGGTGTGTGTGATCATCACTGCATTGCATTAGAGCTACACCCATTCGCGTCTACTGATTTGTCTACACACCCACACACCACGTCGTCTACCAGACCACTCTGTACAACGACACACAACGCGCCGCTTATAACCACCTCAACCAACACCCTATATTTGCACGAATTTTACAGGTGGACCAAAAGTATCGTTTAGAAATAATGTCAACCGTCTTATCACGGCCGACATGGCTATTACGATCACTAAACTCGTGTAGAACACGGGAGTCGAGTTGACGAGGAAGGCAGATCAGAAGAGAACCGGACTGAAGAGCAGACTTGAGATGGTCGAAGGCTTGCTGTCAAGCATCAGTCCAGCGAAAGCGAGTATAGTTTATTGTAAGAGCGATGAGAGTGTCAGCAGCGCGAGAGAAACTGATTATGTGCTTACGATAGTAATAACAGCAGCTTATAGAGCCCCGAACATGGCGGACGGAGGTAGGAGGAGGTATATCACGGATGGCCTGAACTTTCGCATCATCCGGTTGGATGCCATCTGTATCAATATTGAAGCCAAGATATTTGGCTTCGGTCTGTAGGAAAGCACATTTGCTTAGTTTGAGCATAACCGTGTGTTCGTGCAATCGTGTAAAGACCTTCTCAGCGTAAAGTAGATGGTCTTCAAGAGTACCTGGAGTATGTATTAAAATATCGTCAACGTAGGCAAGTGCATAATACTGCATACCCTTAAGGACTTCGTCGATAAGGGACATGTACATAGCAGGGCTGCCTTTGAGGCGGAAGGGCTTGACGTTCCTGGCATAGCTTCCTATATGGGTGCAAGAAGTGGACTTTACTTTAGCTTCTGGTGACATTGGAATACACCAGAACCTAGAACGAGCATCCAGGGTGGTGACCCAGTGTAAGTGACCAATTGTAGCCAAAATATAATCGACCCGTGGGAGGTGGTATGAGATAGTTTTGCTAATGGAATTCAAAGCCCGATAATCGCAACAAAAGCGATGAGATCAATCTTTCTTAGTGACAATAATGACCGCTGATGACCAAGAGGTCCGAGATCTCTCAATAATGCCAGCGGCAAGTATAAATGTAAAAGATTTCTTTTCAATCTCCCGATTCTTTAAGGGAGTATGGTATGGCTTGAAAGAAAGTGGAACCTCCGTGGTGGTCTGTATATCCACAGTGACAGTACTAGTTCGTTCTAGCTCCATATCTGTAAGAGCAAACATTGTTTGATGTTTGGCCACAAACTGACGCATGCGTGTAGCATGAGGGGAGTCAGTCGGCAATTGCTCAAACAACTGAGCCAGTCGTGATGGCTGGGTAGACGAGGAAAAGGCAGGAGGAGAGAGGTGTGGGAAGAGAGGCTTCGGGGGAGATTGACGGTGGCATGAAGGAAGAAGAAACAGAGTGAAAAACAGGAGGAGGACGTGGGCGGCATTGAGGGGGTAATTTACGGAGAGGCGTACGCGCAGTTGTAACGGCACAAATATGGATGGTGGACAAGAGACGAGGTGGAGCAATCGGATGGAAGGAGGTAGTCAAAGGATGGCATGTGAAAGAGGGAGGAGAGGCTTGCTGATCGAAGGAGTTTGACGCTAGCTGAGCAATCACAGAGACTTGCTTAAGGGTAGAGGCTTTCCCGGAGGTGTTAAGAAGCATTAGAGGGAAGTCACATTTGGTAGGGACCGTAACAATACCGTCGACCACATTGATACAAGGATCACCAAGGATGTCAGTGTCAGGTAACGGGTCAACAATGACGGTATGACCAAAGGAGACATAGTCAGAACGTTTAACCCGACCAGTGACAATGGTTAAAACGTGAGGCTGGAGAGTGACAGGAGCAGTAAGACGCACAAGGGAGGCAATATTAATATCATTCTGGAGAGGAATGTATTCATTATTAAGACGGATTTTCTTCAAATCAAAGTAGATACTGGCGTGATGACAGAGAAGGAAATAACGACCGATAATAAAATTCCAGTGCCATGCGTCTAGTGACAATAAAAGTGTGGTCAATAAAAGAAATTTAGGCGTATAATAGCAGTACTGATAGAACGTCAGGCTTGGCCAGTAACGGAGGCCAGAGGAGTAGCATTTTTTTCCACATTTTCTCTGCAACTTCCATTGTAATGGCCTCTGTTATTGATGTCGGATCTTTTCTTATTAGGAGTAGCTTGAGTGAGTCGCCGAGAGACCATCAATAAACATACCGACCAAGTGTTTTTCAGGATCGTCTGATGTGATAGTCCTCTAGAAAGGCATCCTCTGAGGAGCCGATCACCAAAAAAATTGTACAGGTTCGTGCCTGTCTTGATGGATGCGTCTGAGAAGAGTCCAGGCGTGTTGACAGTCAGCAACTGGAGAGTAGCGTTTGACCAGTTCTTTACGTAGGGATACAAAGGTACCCCCAGGGAAGGCATTGGATCGACGACGGAGGAAATCTGCAACAAGAGACTGGGACGAAAGAAACGCAACGCGTTTTCGGTTCTCATCTGTGGGCTTAGAAAATAGAGAGGCAAATTTGTCAATATCTACCAGCCATTTCTTGAATTTCGACGAATCACCATCGAATGGTGAGACTGTTGAAGAGTTTATTCATGTATTTTTGCATGTTAACCACACTTAGTCTATTAGCAGTTTAATCTACGTGGTAATATGTCTATCTGTGGTTAATCATGATGTTGCACGGTTTTTTATTGTAAGTGAATGCGATATATTTAATACGTCACTAGGAGTTTATGACGTAATCCGTTTTGCACTAATATATGCAAACGGTTGTTTCAAGGCCTTTCGTGAGTTGTATCCTTCAGAGAAAGACGTTGATTTTCTATCTCCCGATATGATGGAGAATTCAGTATTTTTACGTAGTTTAAGTTAACTACGAAGGTCGCCACTTGTTTAAAGAAGATTCCGGACTTATGGAAAAGTTCCGTGCCTCATAGAGAAATATTTCGATGGAAGAATTTTAAGCATCTTCTTTTATCTTGTCCACATTATTTGGGTGATAACCTTTCATATTCACCCCTAGTACAGCGGCTAGACATGAATTGCTGAGACGAGACTGTTGGAGAATTTTTTATCAATTATGTCATTTTCTTGATGCCAATGTCATGCACTGTAACTTGTCAAGTCGTAATTAAACATATCATTTTATGTGGACCCATCCACCTACGAATTTCTCAACTATATTTTGATGGCCTGTTTGTGATGACACTCACCACATACTGTTACGTTATCAGCGCGATACATTGATGACAGTTATTTTTCAAGAGTCTGTTACCACACAACTAATTCTCTACAAATCCCAACTGTAACACAGAGAACTTGGTGGCCCAGTTCTGAGGATTTCGACATCAAGAACGTTTATCCTCTGTAATATGAAGAACAGTGACTGAAACGAAATTTTCAAGGACTTTGTATGAACTTGTCATCGCTGGCCTTATTTGCAAAATATGAACTGAAGTGCGCAGGTCTGCCGGCTTCAAGATTCCAAACATCAATTGTTCAACATGTCTACATCTTTCGCTGGCAATCAAGTCTGCTACCAGATGTCGTTGTTCAAGTCTAGTGTCCGGCTCAACTGATGTTCATGGCCCTTATCTACAGCGCTATCAAACTCTACACGGCTTTGTTGGACGACGTTTTCAAGGCAGCACGGGATCCAGCCTTCAACTAGCATCTGGAGGGATACACAGCTGTTAAAGATAAGTTGACCTGTGTAAATGTGGTTCTTTTAGATCAAGGGAACAATTGTTAGACCTTTCGTACTCTTTGCTTTTTGTCTTTTCGTGTACATTCATGTTTTGTGGTTTCTTTTTTTTTTTCGCGGGCGGTTGGATGGGAATTTTGAATCTGCCATTCCTCCAATTGGACCGTTGTAGATTCAAGGTCGTTTCTGTAGGGCTAGTTTGTTAATTTTAAACAGCAGTGTATTCCGGATTTGAGCAAAAAAAATTCACCGATGTTCTGACTGCTGTCTGATTTTTTCAATAGTTTATGTCTAGTTGTGACGTTTCGTCTATCCGTATTGTAATGCATTGTTGTCTCGTTCTATTTTCCTTAGTTTTGTAATAGTTTATTTGTGCTTGTGGTTCTAATCTGCCTTTCGTTTAATTTTTACAAGTCATCTGTTTATACTTCCGTTAGGGTCCTGTCTGTGTCTATTTTTAGCAGTAGATTGACCTATTTGATGTTTCATCTTTCAGTTCACTATTAGATTTTATTTGTTTACTGCTAATGTTTAAATGGTCGTCATTGGTCTTGTCATGTAATAAAAAGGTTTCTTGAAGAATTAGAGGGTACAAAGAGAATGATGGAGTTGGAAGAAAAAAAGCGTCTTGAAGAATTAGAGGAGAAAAAGAGAATGATTGACTTGGAAGAAAAGAGACTTATTGCAGAGGAAAGAAAAATGCGATATGATAGAGAAATGGAGGAGAAGAAAGCCTTGACATTGGAACATGAAGAAGGAATGATGCTTCTTCATTTGAAGGAATTGAAATTAAGGGGTCAAAATAGAAATAATCGTAATTCAAATACTACTAATTCCTCAGGTAAAAATAACGGTAATGATAAATTTAAATTGCCAATATTTATCTCAGGTTTTCATGACGTTTCATGCTTCCTTTCACGCTGTGAAAGTGTATGTGAAGCACATACGTTAGACAAATCACAATGGTGTGCTAAACTTATGGAATTTTTAACTGGAGAGCCTTTGACTGCTATAAGCACAATGTATGAGACTCTTAGGAACAACAAAGATGCTGATAGAGCAGTATTATTAAAACGATATCAACTTGATGCAGAGGGATATCGGGTGAGATTTAAAACGATGATTCCTGAAACTGGGAAGGACTTCTCAGAATTTATCTCTGCCATACGACTTACCTACCTTCAATAGATGGGTTCAGCTCTCAGGAATTAAGAAAACATATGAAGGTCTTATGGATCTGTTGCTAAGGGATAAAGTGTTGTCCTCTGAAAGCAAACCACTTTGGTCGTTCTTGCATGAACGCAAGCCTTTGACTCTATCTTCTTTGGAAGAGATTGCAAAACAATACTGTACAGCACATCCGGGTGCTTGTATTAGCAGTAGCCTCATTAAGGATTCACTACCAGTTGCCTCAGCTGCAACTTGGAACAATAATGGTAGACCCAGATCTCATAGCCTAGATAGGAATTTTATGCCAAGGAGGTATAATGATAACAATTATAATAGGAATGGGAATTTTAACAGTAATGATATTTTCAATAGAGGCAGGCAACAATTTTGAAATCAGTCGCCTCAATTCAGGAATAATAATAATTTCCAACAAAATTCCACTTGGAACAGACAAAATAATTTTTATCCTATTCAAAACATTTGGAATAATAACAATTCCAATAATCAAACCTACCAAAACAGAAATAATGCACAAAACCTTAGAAATCAAGGTAATTATTTTTATCGTCAGAGACATCGATCTCGTTCACGTGCCCCAGTGATGTCTGAACATAATGCAGGGGCGGCACCTACTGGTAGTGCACCTATAATTAATCAGGAATTAGGTGTTCAAAATCAATCAGCTGCATGTTGCGCATTCGATTTTGAAGTTGCTTCTCGTTGCCAGGAATGTATAACTCTATTTCAGGCAGACAGTACTACAGTGCTGAAGTGAGGATATCCCTTACCTGCTGTAAGCCTATCTGCACACGGTGGCACAAGTAGTCTAGTATTTAACATGGGATTCTTGAATGGTAACCAAGTGTCTGTAGGCAGGGACTCAGGTTCAACTACGGTTGGAATCAGACAGTCGCTGGTTCTTCTTGCTCTACAGGAGATTTTGTAAAGTGCATCACGTTTGGTGGCACAATTGAATTTTACCCTACCGCCATTGTTGATATTCATAAGCCATTTTTTCAGGAAAGATTCGGGTATGTTTGTTGAAAAATCCAGTAGCTGATTTGACGGTTGGTCGCATCCATGGGAGTAAAAAATGCTCACTAGAGGAGATTGAAGATTGGGAAACAAATAATCTCTTGACAGCCAATGCAGTTATCACACGTGCACAGGCACCGGCACTGGAAAATGATGACAGTTTAGAGCTTGACAATAACTCAGGATGACACTGAGGTACATTCTGTCATAGACAGAGTGTCTTTTGCTAAGCTTCAAAGAGATGATAGCTCTTTAACAATTTTTTTCTCTCTGGTCAAAAATAATGATGATGTTGACTTAAATAAAAACCTAAACACTGGTTTACTCAAAAATAATATATGTTGGTGAGAAATTGTGTAGATAACTCTACTGTTAAACACCAAGTTATGGTGCCTCTTAAACTTCGGCCATACATTTTACGACATGCACGTGACTCATTGTGTGGGTCATATGGGTTATACTCGCACACGTTCCAGAGTGTTGTCTTCTTTCTTTTGGCCGGGTGTTTCCAGGGACGTATCATTATATGTGCGTTCCTGCATTACCCGCCAGGAAGTTAAATCTAGGGGTGCTTTTCATGTTGCTCCTATTCAAGCATTTGTCATCTCTGGTCGACCTTTTAATAAGATGGCCGTAGACATTATCGGTCCTCTTTCTATTCCATCTGCTAGACGTCACAGATATGTCCTCACGTGCATTGATTTATGCACTCGTTGGCCTGAGGCCATCCCTCTTAAACACACAACCACTTATGAAGTGGCTGATGCACTTTTACTCATCTTTTCCAGATTAGGATTTCCTCGCAAACTTCTTTCTGATCATGGCTCACAATTTATTTCTGATACCATGACATTTGTCATGAAGACTCTTAACATAGATAGGTCTCTCAGTAGTATATATCACGCCATGAGAATTGGTTCTGTGGAAAGGCTCAATAGGACACTTAAACAAATGAACATAAAGTAACTGTCAAATATCCTCAAGATTAGGACAGAGTCCTGCCGGCTGTACTTTTTGCTTATCGAGAAATGCCGCACAAGCAGACCGGCTTTTCGCCTTTTGAGCTTGCTTTTGGAGCTCATCCACGAGGTCCGATGTGTTTAATTAAGGATCTTCTCACTGACTCTGAGATGACTCAGGACACTCAGTCATCTTATGAGTACGTGGTTAATCTTCGTCGGAAGATTGTAGACGCATGTCAATTGGCTACAGCGTCGTCTGAGACTGCCAAACAGAGAACACGTCTTTTTCAAAATAGAAATAGGCGTTTACGACAACTTTTCCGGGTGATGGAGCCGTTGTATTGCTTAATGCACGGAAAGGCTCTTTCAATGTCATATCATGTATTTCAGATGTTGATTACGTGGTGGGTGTTAATGAGCAAAGAAAGATATTTCATTTTAATATGCTCAAGGAATATCATACAAGACCCGAGCATTTACTTTCTATTTTTCATGACATTGATGACAATGTGGGTAATTTTTGTCATTTTGCTAGTTTATCTGTGATTCATGAGGAAGAATCTTCCTCATATATATATGTATATATATATATATATATATATTTATTTATTTCTTTGAGTGAGTTTAAAAGTGTGTCAAACGGCTTTTATAATGGAATTCTGAGTTTTAAAAGACTTTAGAATGTGAATTCACTGACATCTAAAATCAACTTTCAGCATTCTTCTGTTGATATGAATGTGATACCACGGATGTATATTTAAGAGAACCAAACCGTATCTACATTTTTTAGTCCGGCATGATTGTACTCACTTACGACGTGCATTCTCACATTTACTTAAACATTATTTAGGCATGTATCATTATAAAGTTGGTATAACGGAATACATTTACAATATTCAATCATAATCAAATGTAAATATAACAGAAAGTAACGAAAGTAAAAATGAACAATAACCAGAGTGTTATTCCTTTGACGTAAATCTGTCTGTTTATTTAAATAAAATAAATCATTTTCTTTAGTTTTTTTTTGGGTTATGTTAAAATCCTATTAATGACTTCAAATACATTATAACAATACCAAAAAACATGAAACAACAAATGCTATAATCAGTATACGTTTAGCTGATTACCTCCAATCTTACACTAGCTTACGTCGTCTCAAATACTGAAATGAAAAACAAAAGACATGTCATGCAGAGTTCTATAAAAAGGACAACTTACAAAACCGTTTGGGATAAATAGTGCGACACGGATACCTCTTGTATCTATTTATTTTCATATTAGCAGTAGACTGGATTATAGAAACATCGACGACACACAACAGAAATGGAATCCAATGGAATCTGATTCAACAACTAGATGATCTAGGTTTTGTAGATGACAAGGCTCATCTGTCCCGTAATCGTAATCAGATGCAAGAAAAAGTGACAATACTCGATGAGATGTCAAAGCCATTGGGTCTAAAAATATACATGGAAACGACAAAGGTAATGAACGTAAATGCAGGAAATAATAACAGGTTTGAACTTGAATTAAAACCACTACAAGATGTAGAATCGTATACACATCTTTGCAGCAATATAGGCACAGTTGGAGGGACAGATAACGATATCAAAATAAGAATACTGTTAGATAATTTGGTCCGGTCTCTTGTCCGCTCTGGCAGTAGATACCTTTATGAGGCGTGCGAATTGTGTGCACGGGTCAATGGTCGGCACTTTATCTTCCCCTACCGTCCGACAGGTAGTTGATATTTTCGAGTCATTGTTTGCACTCCTGTAATAATTTGTCTTGTCTGTTTACCTTTTAATCCTTACTGAAGGAGTAGATGGATGATGCAATCTTGTCCGACAGTCATGTTGGTAAAATTCTCGTATACCAGACACTTGGCGCCGGATTCACACGGAAATGGCAAAGTGTGCTTGCTAGTCTAACCTTCTCATTACTGTCGTAAAGAGTCACAGCCCAGATGGTGAAACGAGGGTCGGTGCTTGCATAAGTACGGGGAGATAAATTATCCGCCTGCTGACATATTACAGACATGCACCTGAAAGACCGAATATTGCAAATAACATCCGCACAGAAGGGTTACGAAGACATTATTTGTGATAATGTAGAGAGTTGTAGGAATCATTACCGTGAATTAACGGATATAACAATTCAATATTTGGAAAGTGAGTAAATAACACACAGAATTTTCCTATGAGGAAAGTTTTTGAATATTTAATCAAACCACGCATGATTGAAACTATTGGCCGGCATTCGAAATGTAAACAAAACTACATTAGTGATTGGAGCATGGTCTAAATATAAACAACAACGTGCGTTGGACGATAATTGCTATATAACCTGACACTTTATTCAGTTGAAAGCAATGGGAAATTCAACTCGTCAAGAGACAGCCAGAGTAAAGAATAGAATCAGAATTCCATTTTTTTAGACCGGACCTTGTTTGAGCATCTTGAGGACTTATATTCCATGAAAACTCTTACTTTATTAACATGGAAACCGGGAATCATAGGAATCTGAGCACGAGGTCAGAGTGGGAACGTACTGTAAAGTAACACACCAGAACACGTGGAAGAGGCATCTTAATCAACTAGCCTGAACTATTTCTCTGAGTCAGAAGTCTGTGATCCCAAAGTCAATTTCAGGGTAAGGTGTACATTTTAATGATTACTGTGATACAACATATTAAACATTTGTGTATTTTTCGGATTTGAAGTTATCACACTTGTAATTATGAACATCATTTATATGGCAGATTCAAGTAGGTTGAACATGTGATATTTCGCATAGGTTATTTTTTATTTCACTGCAGTGCGTTCGTGTTCACCCAGTCATGAATATTTCACTTTTATATTCAGGTCAAAATTATACAATTACGTTCACACATATTAAATTCGTAACGAATGTAAACATGTTTGTCCGAAGTTATATTCACTTGAGCAGATACCAGTGCTTGTTCGTATAATGTAAACAAATAAACCATCGCAAATTATATGTACCAACATCGTCAGCGATCAACAACCTGTCAATCATAATCTACCTTTAGCTCCCAATGTATCATTTGATAGATCTTTAGGTGACGGAGGGGAAAAATAAATATTAACAAGGTACATTTCTGACTGGATTTTGCGATCATTACATCCACAGCTGCCGCGAAATTTGCAAAACGTTGATCTTCTTGGAACATTTGCCTAAATCTGCCCGTAACATTAATTCTTACAGTAAATCACAACATTTGTGAGACAAGACGGTTCAAAGGCGTGTCCTAAATGTGTAATTGGTTGTTCACGTGATTTTGATACGAGGAATGATGTTCTGATAATGAACCATCTTCTTTCTTTTTTCTTTCTTTGATCCTTAGCCGCCGACCGTCAAAGCAGTCAGTGGCCATTACGCCTGGTGGCGTCTTGTAGGGCAACAACAAATTGATTCCACTTTGCTCGGTCGGCGGCCATCCTTCGTACAGTGCCCCAACTCTGGTTCATTCTTTGCATCTCAGCCTCCACAGTCCTCCGCCAAGTTGTTTTTGGTCGGCCTCTCTTTCGTTTTCCTTCAGGGGTCCATAGCATAGCTGTTCTTGTGATAGCATCGGGGTCTCTTCTGAGGACATGGCCAACCCAGCTCCAGCGTCTGCCAGCTGTGATGGTGTGCATGTCCTCTTGCTTGCTCCGAGTAAGCAGATCTTGGTTGGTGATGATATTCGGCCAAATGATTCGGAGAATTTTTCTTAGGCATGTTGTGTGAAAAGAGGACAATTTCGACTAATGAACCATGATAGCAGTAAATCATCAGAAAGCTATGACAAATCGTAACTGTTTATGTGTTATTATAGATTGGCATATGAAATTAGTTTATCACAAACGAAGGAATGCGATCGACGTGCCTCATTCCGAATCGGACGACTCCAATAAGTTCACAACAGTTGTTGGTTTAATAAACTGCAAGCCATCTCGCTGCCAGTAATCTTCTTCTTCCTGTAGCACGTGTTCTTCACATTTAGCCCAGTACTCTGTGCTTATTCGTGAAAGGGCCTCACGAGTCATGTCTTTAACATAGCACATTTTTAAAGTTGTTTTCTGGGTGGCCACTTGCCCTTTAACTCTAGCCCAAACTAGCTCTATTGGGTTAAGGTGAGAATGGTAAGGTGGGAGCCGAAGAGAAACATGACCCTGCTCTTGGATGATTTTATCAATCAGATACACTTTTGTCTTATTCCTCTGTCTCACAAGCTGCAACAACTCTGGTTTTAAATAGGTGTTGTCAGCGAAGATATTTTCATTCACAAGCCACCTCCTGATTTCGTCTTTAGTGCTTGCCGAAGTGGGAGCTTTATCCTCCTGCGCTAGAACATTATGATAGGACGCATTATCCATCACCAGGCAAGACGGCCTATCTAGAGTCGGGAGGAATGTATTCACTATCCAATCTCGAACAATTTGCCCTTTCATTTCACTGTGGTAGTCCCTACCATCTACAGACTTTGATTGAAAAATAAGCTCTGCATCACAGACAAGCCCATTCTGTCTGCTGCCAGCATGTGCTAATATAATGCGTTGGCCTTTGCTGCTGGGAATTTTCCTTCTATGGTCTCCGTCAACAGATTGCCATTCTTTCTCGTTCATATGATGAGCATTAACCCAAGATTCGTCCAAATACACTATATCATAGCCGTCTTGCCTTCTCTCACGAATCTGCCTAAGGTATTTGCTTCGAGCTGCAACCAGATGTGGTTTTTCACATAACAAATTCTTTCCGCCAGACGTTTTTCTAAAAGTGAAGCCGACACTCACTTCTAACAAGTTGCCAAAGAGTTGTTTTTCAGACTTAAATATCGCATTCTGCTTGCAGCCGACTTTTCAGAATGCGGAGAGTAACAAGTTGATTGGCATTAAACATCTTCAAAATCAAACGTCTAATGATATCCTTGTCAAAATCATCTATTTTTTTCTTCCTTCCTTGCTTAACCGCAGCCTCTGTACATTCACCGTCCTGTTGTATCCAACGTCGAAAAGATCTTCTATCCACACTCAGGGCCTGTCGTGTTCTCCTACCTGGTTCTTGGATGTCGTGGTGTAGACAACCCATCTTACCCAGGATTCGAACCCCGGACCTTCCGTACGACAACACCGCCTAGCTATACAGTCTGTTGTTTTTCTGTTGTCTAGTGTTCTACTTCTTTATTTCTTACGAGTGCCTGAAAACATACCTTTATGTTTGTCTAATATTTATTTACTGTTTACAGGCCTCGGGTTTCCCTTCCTTATATGTCATAATTATGCAGTTTAGTTTATTAATATATTATACGCTGGTGTCGTTTTGTTTCATTGCAGCCAACTCATTGCAATTAGCATATGCCGCGGAAATAATTACTCGCGACTGTGTACAATAGGTGCGCACACGTGCGGACATGTAGTCACTACACTAATTCAAACAAAAAAAATATTGAATAGCACATTTTATTGCGTGTGCAGTGCTGTAACAAAAATTAAGTGCGCAATTTTTGAACGGATCTTGTTACTTTCCTGTAAAACTAATAAAAATTAACCCACACAACGGTAAGAGTTGACAATCGTGTTGGAGCCGGCTAATTTCTTGGATCATATTGGAATGTGTTCATTGAAGAGCAGTGTCTATACGCAGATGAAACGATGAAACTTGTAGAATAGTTCTGTACATTTGATCAGTACTTATGAGAAAGAAGAATAACCTTGTTGTCAGAATGTCTATGTATTTGTATTGGATTTGAGTATGGATAATCGCACAACAGCATTATTGAAATGACGTCAATTGTATATTGAGATTCTGTCATAATTGAGTCAGCGAATTCGACGGCAAGGATAGTCATGGATGCTGATTGGACTCACCTGTCGCTTGATGAGTTTTATTGTTTCTATGAAGATTTTAAATACAATATGTCTGGATCGTCTTTCAAGGGTTTATCATTAATTTACGTGCTGGAGCCGTGTCGTTGCTGCTAATGAGCCATCGTTGGAATTTCTTGGCATGACGCCTACCTTAAACAATCACGGATCCCGCCATACTGTGCAACCACAGGAGCCGGAACACTAAGCAACCACGGGTCCCTGCACCCCATTCCCATCTAGTTGATAACCGCCTAGGTAAATCAGATGATTATTGCTGCTCCTGTTCAAACTATAGTGATTGTGACTACAGTGTAGATTCTCTTTTTTGCTAAGAGCTAAGCTCATATTTCTTGCTGCCTCAATGATATGGGATAAACTTACATTATGCTCGAGGTCCTTTTGATAGATATATATTGATTATTACACAATGAATCGGACACTGATTCAAATGGAGTGCCGATAGGGGTTTGACCATTCAGTACCCACCCAAAGCCGTATTTTTTAACATGAATAATACTCCAAAGGCCAGGTTGGACGATTCACATAATTATTTATTACACATCTTGTAGCTCCAAACAAATCTTGTTAATATGCACATTAGGTTATGGCATCAACTAGACAGTCTCTAGCGTCGACGTACAGTCTTGTAACTGGAACAACGTCGAGGACATTTCCAAACAATTTTATTATAATAACTCAACTCACGTTCATCAGGTCAAACATCATTCCTCTTACATAAAGACTGGCATCATCGCACGGAGGCGTATGGATGATTCAGAGATGGAATACATAGGAACATGACCAATAATTCTTCAAAAACTCAGAAGCATAGAACACATACCTCCAACACCTTGAAAAGACACACAGCAAATGGTGCCGGCAATAGATCGCAGACGTTTAGCACGAGCGACTCAATCGTCTGCTCACTGAACCCAAAAAAAAGCAATGACGTACTTCCTGTAACCAATGGTCACCGTACGTAAACAAATAAACTACATGTCGAACTGAATCGATATCGACATACATGTTATGAACTTCACTCATAACTCTCATCTTTTCATTATTTAATGTACTGCTATACCTATCACAGAGTGTGTTACCATTATTGCTCCTGGATCGTTGCCGAAAGTCTGCGGTACAGCCTAGGTTCGTGCACTGGTGTTGTCAGCAGCTAGTTGCTTAACGTGAGGAAGTTGACAGCCACGTGCACAACATCATTTCTATCGCATCATATGACATGCTTTAAGGAGCAGTGATCCTGTTCTCTCCTATCTACTCAGCAACATCTGATACAACTAACCTGCCCCAAGTCTCACCAACATTTGTCTCACCTAACAATGGCTGTCAGCAGGACTGTGACAATGTGCTCTCACGGCACCAAATAACAGTACGTCACGGGTCTAAGGGTCACGGCTCCAAATAATAGTATGTAACAGTGTAGGGTCACCGGCACCAAATAACAGGATGTGACAGCGCACATGCTGTCTGTAAACAAGTCTGTTAATTTGTCAAGTGTTCAATGTTCAGATCAGGTTGCACCGTATTAACACCAGGCACATGTTATATTCATTAAAGTGTTTATGTAAGTGTTCAATGGTCAGAAAGGCTATATGCCCTAGATGTTGATTTCCACCAATCTATAGAATTATGTGCAAGCTTTTTTAACCCAGGTAGGTTCTTCCGAATGAGAATGCAACTACGTGTTGGAGTTTCTTGGCACGTGATGTTGTGTATAATGTAATGTCATCTCTCCCCTTAGTTTGTTGACTCAGTTCATTTCACAATAGTACACAAGTCACTGACGACAGTTAACACAGTCTCCACGATAACTAACTGTTTCACTGACAATATTTTCTAAACCACTAACAATAATTAGCCGAACCACTGACGATAATCCAATAAATGATAAAATATTTATTAAGATTACTCAAATTTCTCTCCACGAAATAAAATATAAATATAATAATATTAAAGCTTGCACTGTACACCTATATAACAATTATAATTTTCATTTCTATTACTATTGTACTACACTAACTAATCATATCATCATCTAATAAGTTGAGAACGTCTGTTTTCATTCCTCTCAGTTAATATACTATGTTCTCCATAAGAACAAAAACCTGAGAACCATTGTTCTCTTCATTACATTAAAAACTATATCAACTCACAAGTTATACTGATTCTCAAAATCTCGTGTAAAGTAATGTGACGTTCGTCTAGTTTGACAAGTGGATTTATCCTGATTTGATGGATGATTAAAGGGACTTTAGCTTTTCATAACATTAGAACCCCTGAACATCAGTACTGTTGTAACTTTTCATCAACGAAGAGTAGCGGCTATGATCAAAGCAGTCTAAGACGATCCCCAGAACAGAGAAGCAGAAATTTAGCATCTCCGTGCGAACACTGAACCGTTCGCAAGATGGACACGTGCGGTCAGAAGAAAGCTTCTTGCAGACTTCGCACCTCTGTGGCAACCGGCAGGCTTGCCCGAAAGACTATGGAACGGGAGAGACAGAGCGCTCAGCGTAGCGGATACGATCTGAGGAATCAGGAAACTCACCGCGAACGAGGCTAGTCTCGCAGACATTTCACATCCTCGCGCGAGCAGCCTGAGACGAACGAAGATCGGAAGCCAGTCGGGCCATCGCGGTTAGCATAGCGGCTAAATAACTTCGACGTTCCCTGGGATCTGAAGAGGCACGAAGTTTTCACACGACCCATTTAACTTACATTCCCGTTAGATATATACAGAATCTGAAAAGAGCAACTTTATCATTCGTTCTGACAGCATTCTAAGATTCACTAGCATATAGTTAAATTCCTGCTAGATTTCATCTAAATTGTTGGCTATTGGAGTGAATTCTTTTCTGTGCAGACGAGTGATCTTTCCAACATCGCATCCCAGCAATTAGGCAGCATTTAAGCAGCCATTACGCAGCAATAGAATATATATAGAGCCTTGCCGACTCAGTTCGATTACTCCAGTGACATATGAACTTTTTTAAAGCTAAACTTGTGGCGACCTGTTGCGGGTCTCGCTCCTCTGAATTTAACTGAGAACAAAGCCACCCAAGAAACACTGTTAAAATACTAATTCATAAAGTCGTTAAAACTGGAAGCAGAACAGTCGCCAGTAGCAATATTCTACTCATGCTCTCTTTTTGTGAAGAAGAACATAGATTTACCTGAACACTGTTTGTCAAGTATATTCAGTGGATTTTAACCCCCCCCCCCCCCCCCTCCCAAAAGAAGAACCTATCTCAGTGTTTGGTAGTTGTGACATTACGGCAAAAGAAAGTTATCTCCACCAGATGTGCCCATCTTAGAAACCACACCATACCTCACACTTAGCCAAGTGCCTGTGTCATTCATTAGGAACTTTTATCCAAAAAAAAAACTACAGTAGCCTTTACGCTTCACCGTCTTGCGATTTTTTGAGACTTTTTGCTATTAGCCCACCTCGATAAATCTGGGCCTGACACAGAAGAATTAAAAAGACAATTTCCATTGTTCTACGGTATTATCTGCTGTTGTAAAATTCCTTGGAAGTGCCAGAATTCACCATTTAGTAAGTCTGTGTGTGTGCCTGTGTGCTGGCCAGCCAAGCGTGTTTTTGAATGACATGAGATTTAATCTTTTTTATCCTTATAATTAGTTCGACCTAGTATTAAGGTGTACTGTATTCATTGTACGGAATTTCTCCTAGCGGGATTGTTTAACTGCGTTCATTTCCCCCTCCCGTAAAATTTGTTGGATAAAGGAAAACATTTGAGAACCCTAGCTTTTCCTCTACCCCCTTATCACTGTAACCCCTTGCCTCAGAGTAATAAATTTACCATTGTGTTAAATTGCCTATCTCTGATCATCATCATCATCACACCCCCCCCTTCCTTGTCTTTGGGACTGGGTCTTTTCTGTTAGTAAATACAAGCGGGAAAAGGTGTATGGGATACTTCTCCTCAAAACCCCCCTCCCCCTTGTCATATTTGTATTCTGTAACCTTTGATTTCTGACTGTAAATTGATAATTATTTGTGACTTGATTTTTTTATGATAATAAAAGTATTAAAACTTTATTAGCATTGGTGTCGGCTGGCCCAAATTAAACATTTCCCATATTTGTTATTGTAGTCCGTATTCATGTACGTTGAGCGTCAGAATCACCAAATCGGTGAGTGCGCCTGAGTGGCTGGAACTGACAAACAATTGTTTGCTCAGAAGAGTGGTAGGAGTAGTTTTGAGAGTCAATTATTGTCGTAAACCGAGACTGTCCTTACTCTTCCCAGCACTTGTGAACATACTACATGACTTTCCTAAATCCTTATTCCCACAGAGCATTCACTATCATTCTACACTCTAAAGGGACCAATATCCATCAGAACTCTCTCAGAGAAAAATTACAAGTAATAATATCATCTTCCTTAATATTCAATGAATATTTCTCATTACGTTTTTCAGTGTCTATAATTTCGTGTTTTTCGTAAATTTGGTAGGTAGTAGATATAGATTTGGTCCTTCTGGATAGAACTGGGAAAAGTGTTAGCTCAGTGAGAATTAAGTATGAGAAATAGAGTTCACGAGTGAATAGATTAAGGGTAGAATCTGTTACTGGATTGAGAAGATACTCTAGTCTTTACGACTAATTTATTAGCAGACAGTACTACTCCCAGTACACAAAAAACATATACTTTTAACTACACACACACACACACACACACAGTTATGTGACAACAAGACGCACAAACGTGAAAACTATGGTAAATTGAATATGGGTTTGGGCTGAGCTAACGATCACAAGTAATTAAGTTTTTGTTAAGTTTATTATCATATAAACCGTTTACGACATCCAACATATATAATCAATAAAATCATAGGTTACAGAGTTTAGGACAATACCTTCAATAAGTGTCCTCCCCTCTGTTGAGACAAGATCCCGTCAGAAGTTAAGAACCACAACAGGTCAAAGATTCACGCTAGGGTATAGTAATAGACAATACAAAAGAACAAAGTTCCTAGTTAAGCTATCCTGTAAAAAAAAACAGTATTCGCAAACAAAATTAGAAGTGAGTTCAATGATTATACAAAAGAAGAAATGTTCACTCCGCTTTCTCTCACTCTGTCAAATCTGAGGCCACATTCAATCTCGCTTACCTATTAGTTGCTTACCAACTTATTGAACATACACATCAGTTGACAGATCTGTCATAATCCAGGATTGTGGTAAAGTGTCAGGAGTTAATAATTGTTGTAAACCTGACAACAGTGTAATAATTCTGATTTCAGCACGTATCTTGTCTTTCTCACGTCCTAATTAAACGACACAATTGTACCAGTGCAGGTGTTCTCATGGATAAATTTCCATTGTTTATAGTTACATCTACATTCATTTTTCTATAAATGTATCTAATACATCAACATCACATTATTATCCCTTTTATAGATAATAAGATGACAGTCAAAAAGTACTTTTCTTTGTTTTTGTTTTGGGGATTTATTTTAGAGTGCTCCCTACAAGTGTAAGAACCATCGTATAAAACTGCCAATTACTTTCACTCAGTGGTACCGAGTGAAATTTCCCATGCGCAGATGTGCAACGCCAAGTTTTGCATTTATTCTCTTGCAGGCCGGAATTTTTTCATCAGTTTTGCCAGAATTATTTTTTTACCTTAAAGCAGTATCTTTATAAATTCTAAAGTTTCTGAGTTATTACACAACAAACACACACATATTATAGATCACAGTAAAGATAAATTAATGTAGAATTAGAATATGAAGGATTTTTAGTGATTTTCTTCATATAGTAATCAATTATGAGTAATAATATAGACCACTTTCAAGAAAAGACTAATTTTAGTCTATAAAAAAATGTATTTACCAACCCATGCAATAGACTGAATTATTATCCAGAGTGCTCTAGGGTCTTTTAAAATATCACTAATCCATATATGAATATTATTTACAAGTATCAGCTTCCTGTGATATTGTGTTAATGTATTACAGACCATCCAGCGAACCATCTAAACATTATAGACATTTGGAACGAAAAAGGACATTATAGGCCGTGTGAAGCTTTTAAATTAAATCATATATTGTATTGTTATTATACAACAAAGACACACATATTATACATCACAGTAACGATAAATGAATGTAGAATTTGAATATGAAGGATTTTAGTGATATTCTACATATTTTATAGACTACTTTTTAATGAAAACTCATTTTAGTGAATGAAAATTGTATTCACCAACCCATGCATAAAAACTGAAACATTATCCAGAGTGCTCCATCATATTTTAGAATAACACTAATCTATGTATGAATATTATTTACAAGTGTCAGCTTCCTGTGATATTGTGTTAATGTTTCACAGACCATCCAGCAGACCGTACCATTATAATTAAATTAAAAAAGAAGATAATCAAGGCCGCGTAAACTTTTAAATTAAATCGTATATTGTGTTGATATTACACAACAAAGACACACAAATTATGTTTCACAGTAAAGATAAATATATTTAGAACTATAAAATTGGGGCTTTTAAGTGCTATTCTTCATATTATATTCAATTATGAGTAATAATGTAAATAATTTTAAAAAAAAATTAATTTAAGTGAACGAAAAATGTACCCACCAACCCATGCATAAAGACTGAAATATTATCCAAAGTGTTTCATGGTTTTTTTAAAATAACACTAATCCATATATAAATATTAATTACAAGTTTCAGCTTTCTGTGATGTTTTGTTAATGTTTAAGAGACTCTCTAGTGAACCGTACCATCATTATTAAAATTAAGAAACAAAAAGGTCAAATTCAAAGTAAATCATATATTGTATTGTACTTACATTATTATGCATAAACAATAAGTACACAATTTTATCTGAAAGGATATTTACATTTTAGTCAATGGTGGCTTGTGTATGCCATATCTTGAAGCAGTGTTTTGGGTGGAGGTGAGGATAATCATCGCAACCCTCGCAAATAAAATTTGTTCTTTTTGGAGAATCTGGTTTGCTGCAGACTCTACATCTTCTGTCTTTTTCTGTGTAAGCTATCATATGCTTAGCTCTTTCAAGCCTCTGAATTGGGTTAGCTGTTCTTGGTCTTCCAGGGGTTGCCGTGATACTTCTCTGTGGCTCGGGCATTAGATCTGCTGCCCACTGAAGCAAAGCATTAATCAGAGATATTTTGTACGGTTTTAATGTCATTTTTCTACTGCCTGTGAGCCTATAGAGGATGAAAGCATTGATACAAGTAATTTCCATTATCCAGTAGAATATTTTTGTGCACCACTTGTTGCTGCGTCGTTTGTGAATGCCATAATACCCAAGCATTTGATCAGCATGGTCACATCCATTCATGCTCTGATTATAGTCACGGACTGTTATTGGCTTCGGTTTTGTCGTAGTAGTCATTCCTGTATTTGTTTTGGTGGAAACAATGATTACTGGCTTTTTTGCTTTCTTATCCCTCCATCCAATACAAAGCAAAGATGAATCTTTAGTTTGCCAGCATTTCCGTTCCATGTGTGGTATGGAAAGTGCTTTTATTTCTAATGGAAAGCCAATTCGGTTTGACTGGAGGGTGCCAGCATAGTATTGCTTTTGCTGAAGCAAATAGTCAATGAGTGCCCTTGTGGTGTAAAAACTGTCTGCAAATATATGATAACCAGTTCCAATTTGCTGTAGTAGAGTTCCAAAGACTTTTATTGCCATCCCACTATTGGTGTCTGTGCTTGGATCGTATGAGGTATCCGCTCCATAATAAGTAAGCAGGGATAAACATACCCAGTGGTACTGTCAACAAGACCAAAACTCTTTATATGATACTTACTAAGCTTAGTTGGATTAAATTGCTTGTGATTCCATCTCCCTTTAAATCCTACAATCATTTCATCAACCAAAACATTCTCAAAGGGCGTAAAGGTATTATTGAAATTTTCAATCAAAGAGTTGATGAATGGCTCCACTTTATTTTTCCCCTCAGCATCAGGCTCTTCCACATGCAACATTGTTTGATAGATAGAGAAATATTTATCTCTTTCATAGTTTTTGTGATAAAATGGAGCATAAAGGCAATCAGTTTCTGATGAATAATAGTCTCTAATAGAAGGTTTGGGATCAATGCCCATAGAATTTATTGTAGCCATAAATTTTAACAACTCATAGTTTGATAGTGCTGTCCAGCTGGAAAATCTTGATCTTTTTAGGGATGGATTTTTTTTTAAGAACTTTAAGTTTTGCATACTCATTTACAGAATGTACTATTGAATTTGCAATGTCATCAGTAAACAATGTCCTATAGCAGTCAAAAGGAGTTGATGCCTCACTAAGACCTAAGTCATCGTGTACGCCTGGTGTGCGACCATATTTGGGAAGAAATCTGAATGCGTTTTGGGTCTCTGTAATACTGATGTTTGGTACTGAAATCCATTCATTACCAATTGCCCCTTGTTGCTCCTTGGTACTAATGCTTTTCCCCCTTTTTGTCGATGATTTGGTCACAACTTTTTGTCGTTTTGTAGCACTAGGGCCAGGCTGTGACCACGCCCCCTCGTCACTAGAACTAGCTTCTTCATTAACGACAAATTCGAAATCATCAATGACATTCATCTTCACTAAACTCATCAAACATACACTGCTCCCTAGCCTTTTCTACAGATAAAAAGACTTACGTTTTGATAAACATGATGTGGTTGGTTCGCTAGACATTGTCTGTATAAACAACAATAATCACCTGATTGAAAGCTGACAGATTTACCGTTTTTCACAGTGAAATTAGCTAGAACAAGCGTGTTTCCGAATCACAACTCAAAGATAGCGATCTTCTGAATAAAAAAAGAGTAACTTCCGCTATGTTAAAATACCAAATTACGAAAATACGGAACAAATTGTACGGAAAACAAAAGTGACGCTCTGAGCGTTAAATCGGTTTCTAGGGGTTTACGGAAGTATGCTCCCAACGTCTTTTCGGCCTTTAAGAGTTAGACGTTCGATTGATTGACAGCTCTCGACCCCAGTGTCATCTATTTTGAACCAAACTTTAGTTTGTAACATTTAAATGGGAGAAAATATTAGTGTACATTTGTTTTAAGTTAGCTTTCCGTTTTAATATATTAAACTATATTATCTGTAGCAATGCTGCAGACTGATCACGCAGCCATGTTGTATGTTTCACTAATTCCCTGTTATATGTTAACTATGCATATAAGTATTTATTTTATATTATAAGTCAGATGTAGCTTTCACCCGAGCATTGCACGGTCACAGGAGATTACTGAAATAGCTAAATTCTCTTGCTCAGCTTTTAATAAATGAATACAAACGAAAAGAAAGTTACATAACTGATGCGTGATGAAAGTGCTGTAAATGTAGTCAGGTGAACAACTCCATCCTTTTCTATAACAGCCAGGAGATAACCAGATGTATGAGATCAGTTCACTCTCCTTAGTTTGACTTCAGCAAGACAGACACGTCTGCCGAAGTATAAATAATGTCCTCAAGAATATCCTCTAGATAATAAAGGTTTTCTAAACCTAGTTCATTTAACAAAGTAGCAAGTAATGGTCCTTGGTACATGCATCAACCGATGCAGTACAATGCAGCGACATGTGAGCTGGGAAAGAACATCTCGTGACGACGACTTTCGGAGACAGGCTATGAATCGAAATCGCTCACGACCCAAAATCGATAGAGTTAATGAAAAAGTCAATTTACCTTGCTTTCATGAAATACACAGAAATATCACGCCTCCCGACATGTGGGAAAACACTAGAGGTATTATCTCGACTAAACGAAATATCCATAAGAGGACTACACATCCCTGACAGAACAAAAAAAAGCGGAGATCCCCTCTTCAACGAGGCATCTCTTTCGCCATTCCAAATCGCTCACTCCCACTAGTGGTGGGCGGAAACCGATCGACCAAACAACAAGACAAGTCATGCGCAGTCCAGCGCAAAAATGACCACAGCTCAAAAGTTAACTGCATTCGATACTAACGCGAGAAGACAAATGCTTACCGAGAAAAGTGACTATAAATTCCAAGCAGTTGTTGCCCTTGCGTTATAAAACAGATATTGAAATAAAACGATGTTGCGAGAATTTATCACGCAACATATCACCACCTCCTCCCGATAAAAAAAAATGTGGAACATATTTTTTTTCAATATCAAAGAGCAAGCGATAAGCGGCTCAAAACGCACGAATTATGCGCTGATAATTAATTAAATTGCCAAACAATAGGCTAATTATAGAGTGTCTGGTGAGGATATACCTCAACAGAAAAATAAATATGTCTCAAAAAATATTCACATCGGGGAGGTGTCACCAACACACATCACGTTAGCATGTAAACACAATATACGTATGCAAGTTACTATAATCATCATTAAACAGCATACTCTAATATTGTCTTTAAAAATGGATGTACAAATCTGATAGGAAAATTTAAATAGTACATTCTTTGACATGTAATGACATAAGTTCATAGTAAAGTTAAACTACATGACGATCCAGGACATATGCTCTGGTATTCCGAGGGTAAGTACACAATCTAGAACTCGTAAGGTAAGTCCTCAGCTCAACAATGACATTCTGAGAAAGTACAAGCAATATAATGCTAATTAATAACTAATATGCTTCATAAGGTACAATACATTATTAATAATTGTGGCTGTTTAGTAAACTAACGGCCCTTATATTAACTACTCAGTCCTCCTCTATCATCTTAAAAAACGAACAGAAGAAGATGACAACAAAGCACGATAGTGTGTACATATAAAGTAAGTACAGATGTGCTAATCTATTGTAGTAATATAGGTGTGTTATGACTCTGTAATATATGGAAATATAGGACAGAAGTATTAGTTGGAGTCATGTGGGCATCTAGACAAAATGTCAGCCATCACATTATCCGCACCACGGATAGCTCGTACCGTGAAGTGAAAAGGTTGAAGAGCTATAGCATATCGAGTGGATCTCGAACTCTTCAAATTCTTAGTCTGAATAGCTGTAAGAGCTTTCTGATCAGTCTCTAGAATGAAATGTGCGCCCAGGAGGAATCTTTGTAGTTTTAGAATTGACCAAACCATCGCTAACAACTCACGGTCTAAAACCGAGTAGTTCCTCTCTGCCGCATTTAGTTTTCTAGAAATGTACATAACAGGATGCAGAGTATTTGCATATTCTTGCATCAGTGCTGCTCCAATCCCAGTGGATGAAGCATCACTCCGAAGAACAAAAGTCCTATCAAGAGTAGGTAATCTTAAGATGGGAGGAGAAGAAAATATATTCTTGATTTGGTCTAGTGAAGATTGGCATTCTTCAGACCAACGGACCAGATTAGGCGAACCTTTCTTCAACAATGTTGAGAGAGGTGCCATGATCGAAGATAAATTTGGAATAAATCTCCCATAAAATTGAATTAAACCTAAGAGACTCCTAACTTGTTTCTTCGTTTTAGGAACAGAGATGTTCAGTATTTTGGAAGTATTGTGGTCTTCTGTCTTCAAGAGACCATGACCAACACGATGACCCAGGAAAGAGATTTCACCAAAACCAACAAAAGCTTTAGAAGGTTTTGCTGTCAAATTATTCTCACGTAGAGTGGACAGTAAGTCATATAACCCTAAATAGTGATCTTCCCAGGTATCACTGAAGAGACAGATGTCATCTAAGTATGCGATGACATCCGAACGATGTGACAGAATTCGACGCATCATGCGAACGAAAGTGGCAGGGGCGTTCATGAGACCAAAAGGCATAACATTCCATTGAAATAGACCCCTAGGTGTAGAAAAAGCAGTAAGAGGTTTGGCATGCTCTGCTAAAGGCACTTGCCAATAACCTTTAGACAAGTCAGTTTAGTGAAGAATCTAGAATTAGAAAGTCTAATCAGTAGATCTTCTAACAAAGGCATCGGTTCAGCGTCGAACTTTGTGACCTGATTCAATTTGCGATAATCAACGCAAATTCGTATGTTCTTATCCTTCTTCCGGACAATAACCATGGAAGAAGAATATGGTGAAGTCGATGGTTCAATTATATTTAATTGAATCATTTCATCCAATTCCTTTTCCACTTGCGACTGAAAGTGTATAGGAATAGGATACGGCCTAACCCTAATTGGATTATTGTCGGTAAGAATTATGTCATGTTCTATGACATCTGTGTGTGTCCAGGAATGTCAGTGAGAACATCCTGAAATGTTTGTAACATCGACGAGACTTGTCGATGTTCGTCACCAGAAAGATTAGGAGAAACAGAAACGTTTTTCCAAGATTCCGTGGAATGTAATGGAACCACTGGAAGGGGAAGGTTGACATCAGAGAAGGTAGCTTCCTCATCCTGAATGACAGACAGGGATGAATAATGACCGTGAGGTGCAGGAGCATCATCCGTTGCCTGGAAAATAGGCAGCAAATAGTCCGGACGTTCGTGAAATTCCGAAAGCATGTTTATGTGGAAAGTTTTATGCTTTCCATCAATATCGACCACATAGTCAACATCGGAAATCCGAGAGACTATTGCATACGGACCTTTCCATGCAATAAGAAGTCTATTTTCCCTACTGGGGAGTAGGACGAATGCTTTGTCACCTGGACAAAGTTGTCGTAGACATCTATTCTTGTTAGCAAACTGCCTTGCCTTCTCTTTAGCAATTTCTGATGAAGCAGTTGCTAGCTTACATGCCTCAATGATCTTTTGTCTAAGAGCAATGACATACTCATATGAGGATTGAGTTTCATCGCTAATATCATCGGCAGTGATGAGATCGTGTAATAAAGACATAGGGCCGCGTGGACGCGCGCCAAAGGTAAGTTCGAAGGGTAAAACCCTGTCCCAATCTTGAGGATGATCTTCAGTTATCTTACCAAGCAAAGTCTTGAGCGTTCTATTCAGACGCTCAACTAACCCATTAGACATAGGATGGTAGATACTACTGAGAGATCGTTCAATATGTAAGGTAGACATTACCTGTGACATAGTGTCAGATATGAGTTGAGTGCCATGGTCTGACAATATTTCTCTGGGGAACCCCAAGCGAGAAAATATCAACCAAAGAGCATCTGCGATATCTGTAGTAGATATGCTCTTAAGAGGAATAGCCTCTGGCCAACGTGTGCACATATCGACACATGTAAGGATAAACTGATGTCCTCTGGCCGACTTGACCTTAAAAGGGCCAATAATATCTATGGCCATTTTCTGAAACGGCCGAATAGGAATGTCAGCAGCCTGGATAGGCGCAGCATGTCGTGGTCCTCTAGATTTGACCTCCTGACATACCTTGCATGATCGGCAGTAAATACGAATGTCCTTATTGACAAAAGGCCAAAAGAAAGCCGCAAGGACTCTCGACTTCGTACGGGCAAAACCCATATGTCCAGCACATTGCGAGTCATGAGCATGTTGTAATATTTGGACTCTCATGCTCTTGGGAACAAGAATTTGCGAATGTGCCGACGTAGTCGAATCTTGTACCATACGTACAAGTACGCCGTTTCTCATTGCAATCCAAGATTTTCTATTTGTATCCTGATTCGGATCACCTTTCTTCGCAAGAACGAAGAATTTTTTTAAAGAAGGATCTTCTTCTTGCAATTTTATGAAAGAGTCACGAGTAATTACTAAGTGACTATCTTGGCTATCAACTTCATTATCACTATTCAGTGAAGTTTCGGGTGTTTGTAGAGCTTGTGCTCTTGTAACTACTGCATTTGTAGCTTGCATGTTATTATCTTCCCAAGCAGCAATCTGCTGTGGGGTACACTCCCTAACTCCGTGAATACGACCAATAATAAGGTCCGCAATAGGATTAGGTAAGAGACAAGCATGCACATCTCCAGTAAAGAAAGGAGTGGCAATGCGAATTACAGCAGTAGGATATTTTTCTAGAGTGCCGCCAAATGTGACACATTTAATAACCCTTCCTGTAGCACAAGATGGATCTACAAGCGATTGTCTAACACCAATAGTGGTGCATCCGGAATCGAAAAGTAGTGAGACCGGAGTATCATTAACAAGACCCTTATGTAGAATTAAAGAACCCCTCCCGTCATGCGCAACAGCAGCAGGAAGAGCGGGAAGTGGGTGACCACAACTCAAAGTAGTTATGGTACCCGGTTCGAATAAAGTACTGCATTGGGGGCATTTGTTTGCTCTCTCAAAGTCAAAAGCAGAACTAGTGACAGCGTCAAAGTTTTTTACTATCAACAACATGATTACAGGCTCCCTCAGTTTCCTGTTGTACAGCATTAGCCTGCTGATATCTCTTTTTTTTGTGTTGAGATCTACCCCGACTATTATTACCTCTGAAGTTATCAGAGTTATTATTATCTCTGCAGTTATTATTGTCTCTATTGTAATTGTTATACTGGTTCGAATTCCAGTTTCCACGATTACTATCATGTTCACATTGATGCGAACATCTATTTGTTTGGTTCTGAGGTCTTCGGCAGGAATAACCTCTATTACCATATCCTCTTTTGAAATGCCTATAATTATTAGGGTGATAGTAACGAGTACTATCAGGTTGTCTCCAATTCTTCGAAGAAGAATCACCATGAAATTGATTTCCATGATTTTGACAGAAATTACCGCTACTCTTTCTATCAAAATTTTGTTGGAATCTACGAGCAAAGTTTTGACCATACGGAGCTGCCGAAGCAACTGGTAAACCTTCTTTCACCTTAGAGTTACCCATGGTTATGTGTGGGTGCGCAGTTACGTATTGGCAACAGAAATCTTCCATTTCTTTTATTGTTTTAGGTTTACGTTCATGAAGGAAAGCAAGGAAAGACTCATTGACAGACGACATGACTTTGTCTCTAAGTATTAAGTCCATAAGTCCTTCATAAGTTTTTTCCGTCTTAGATAGTTCAACCCATCGTGAGAAAGTAATGCGTATTCTTGCAATAAACTCGGAGAATTCAACTCCATTTTCAGGTAACATGTTTTTAAATTGTAGACGATAGCCGTCTTCGTTAAGCTGATATTTCTTTAACAAAGCGGCCCTGACAACCTCATAATTGCTCTTGTCAGGTTCATCCACCATATTTAATATACTTAGAGCTTTACCTGTCAGTATCCCTGATAACTGATAAACATATTTTGCTTTGTCTATGTTATGAGCTGTACATGCTTGTTCAAATCTGTCCAGATAGAACATTATGTCATCACTGGAAGGACTAAATGTTGGTAACTTAATCTTAAAAGTATCATTATTAGCCTTCCCAGAAGATGAACCCTTGTTTGAATCATTACCATTACTCATGCTCGTCAATTTCAATTTCTCCAACTCTAAAGCTAAGAGTTTTTCTTCATGTTCCATTTTTGCTTTCCTCTCATCAGACTCTCTTTGTAACTTCCTTTCTTCAGCTTGAGCCTGCATTTGAAGTCTTTCATTTTCAGCTTCTTTTTCAAGTCTTTTATTTTCAGCTTCTTTTTCAAGTCTTTTATTTTCAGCTTCTTTTTCAAGTCTTTTATTCTCAGCTTCTTTTTCAAGTCTTTTATTCTCAGCTTCTTTTTCAAGTCTTTTATTCTCAGCCTCTAGCTGTAGCTTTCTTTCCTCAGCTTCTGATTCCCTTTTTTGTTTTTCCATTTCCATTTGGAATCTCTTTTCATCCACCTGCATCTGCAGTTTCTTTTGTTCAGCTTCCATCTGCAGTTTCTTTTGTTCAGCTTCCATTGCTTTATCATATCGAGCAGTTGCAAATTCTTCTAACTTATCACCAGTCTTCCCAAGCAATTTACCCTGCTCAATAAAGTGCTCAAATGTAGACATGTTGTCTAACATATGAGTCCAAAACCTGAAATAATTAACTAATTTATTTCAAACCTAAGTGTAACAAGTCTTAATTAAGCACTTGTATATTCACATCACATTATATTATCCCAGTCTCTGTGGGAAACAAGTCTCCAATCAAAGAACTTGTATATGAAATATCAACAATCAATTCTTGATCATAAGTGCACTTCTCATTCAATAGTGCACGACACTATTCATCATTCATTTATCATCAGTGTAGTAGTAACAGTGCATTAGCATAGCCCATTAACTAATTACTATAACTGTAAACAATGACTATGTAAACACATGCAGAATGTAAACATTGAAAATGTAAACAATACAAACAATGTAAACAATAACAATGTAAACAATAACAAAGATCAGCAACAATACAAAAACTTTCGCAGAAATCAACTAAAAATAAAGCAGAAATTAATGAAATATCACAAAAAATGTGACGATATCTGCGATAGAATTAAACAAAATACATGACACCACAGTGTATAAACAAAAATGTTGTATGAAACTAAATTATAGACAAGAGTAGGCTAACAAATACAAACAAATCACAACAAAACTAAAGAATGTGAAATAATAACGAAAACAATATTAAAACATGTCATCACAGCTAACATAAATAGCAACAGAAGTCGCTTAGCAAATTCCAGTATTGGAAATTTGCAAACCCTACAGAAAACGCTCACAATAGACGACCTCTATGACGTGGCATAATCTAACGGAGACACCACCCAACCGAGAACCCGCTGAAATATAAACATATAAATATACAAATAACATATAGACATATAACATATAGAATGAGATGATACACAGAAGACTCAGCAGAAGTATAAGGGCACAGTTTACATACAAACAGGCCACTTAACTTAAAGGCTTCCAATCGTAGAACAGCAGAAAAACGGATGTCAATCAACGTCCTAAAGAGCGAAGCTCCAACGATGATGGCACATCTGAACTGCTTCCACTGCTAACACGATGGTACAAGAGCTTCTGAAATACTGTGTGTTGAGTTGTTTCGGCACTTGACCTTCTAATCCAAAAGTAAGTTGATGGAAATCGGTACTTGGCCTTCTTCAGAAAACAACCCGTTTCAACCGGCACTTGACCTTCTCAAAAAACGACAGCACTGGAACCTTGACAGCAGCAACTTGCTTGACTTGCGTAAAAGATAACAGCAGTCCGAGTTATCCGGCAACATGTAACAACGCCGGGTACTGTCAAATTCTTGTTTCCGTCAAAAAGTTGAAATTTTGACTTTTACCGGGCAACGCCGAGTACTTTGAAAATTTTGAAGATGTTGACTGTATTGAAGAATGTTAATTTCTTGAAGGATGCTGATGAATTCTTGTTGAAAATGAAGTGGGTAAGGGACCCCGTGTTTGCTGGTACCAGAATCAAACCAGCTTATGGCCACCAAATGATGCGTGATGCCATATGATGATGGATGGCATCCGCATGTCTGGTTTTGTGTAGTGTGTAGATGTGTTCAGTCAAAACAATGTTCATGCAACAATAACAGGGCAATCCACATAGGACGTCAGTAAACTCACGACGTATAAAGTCAATGAGTCTTGAAACAGCCGTTGACGTTTTTCTTCATTATTTATTGTGGACGCCACAGTGACAAAATGGTTACGCAAATGTGTAGGCACATCAAACAGTCATTATCACAGCAACATTCAATACAGCAATAAACGGTAGACAGCATTACAATGATGAGTCAGATGCATGTTATATTTCAAAGTGCTGTAAATGTAGTCAGGTGAACAACTCCATCCTTTTCTATAACAGCCAGGAGATAACCAGATGTATGAGATCAGTTCACTCTCCTTAGTTTGACTTCAGCAAGACAGACACGTCTGCCGAAGTATAAATAATGTCCTCAAGAATATCCTCTAGATAATAAAGGTTTTCTAAACCTAGTTCATTTAACAAAGTAGCAAGTAATGGTCCTTGGTACATGCATCAACCGATGCAGTACAATGCAGCGACATGTGAGCTGGGAAAGAACATCTCGTGACGACGACTTTCGGAGACAGGCTATGAATCGAAATCGCTCACGACCCAAAATCGATAGAGTTAATGAAAAAGTCAATTTACCTTGCTTTCATGAAATACACAGAAATATCACGCCTCCCGACATGTGGGAAAACACTAGAGGTATTATCTCGACTAAACGAAATATCCATAAGAGGACTACACATCCCTGACAGAACAAAAAAAAAGCGGAGATCCCCTCTTCAACGAGGCATCTCTTTCGCCATTCCAAATCGCTCACTCCCACTAGTGGTGGGCGGAAACCGATCGACCAAACAACAAGACAAGTCATGCGCAGTCCAGCGCAAAAATGACCACAGCTCAAAAGTTAACTGCATTCGATACTAACGCGAGAAGACAAATGCTTACCGAGAAAAGTGACTATAAATTCCAAGCAGTTGTTGCCCTTGCGTTATAAAACAGATATTGAAATAAAACGATGTTGCGAGAATTTATCACGCAACAATAACCTTTTATTAAACAATTTCCTAATGTTAAAAACAAGGTGACCACTTTAAATATCTCCGTGCTATTATAGACCGAAAGGGAGGCATCATAGAAGGTTTGACCACTCGAAAAGCAGCAGCTGGGAGATTTTTTCAGGCCATAAATCGAGGATTCCTCAGCAAGAGAGAGGTTGGTAAGAAAACGAAGATGGCTGTATACCGCTCCACCTATGTCCCAGTCTTGACATGTGGATGCGAGTCATGGGCAATGACTACAACCCACAAAAGCCAGATCCAACCTCAGAAATGAGGAGTCTGAGGAAGGTGGTTAAAGTAACAAGAAGAGACATGGTCAGCAACCATACGATAAGTCAAGGCCTAAAATCCCACCACTGCAGACCCAAGTAGAACAGTCCCAAGTAAGATGGTTTGGCCATGTCTGCAGAATGGGAGAAGATCGGCTACCACGACAAGCATGGGAAATAAAGAACCAGTGATCCAGACTCTTAGGACGACCCAGAGTCCGCTGGGAGGACAACATTAGACAATCTTTGAAGGACCGAGGACTAGAATGGAACCAGGCGAGGAGGAAGACAGCCGATAGGACAGTCTGGCGCTCTCTCTTCCAAACCTCTACACCTCACGGTAGAAGGGAAACGACTAAGTAAAGTAAAAAAAAACAAGGTGCCTTCCCTTAGTTAGACAGCGACACTGCATACATGTCATGGTTAATGTGGTAGAATGGTGTAGTTTTCACGCGTTCCCGAACAGTGTTACAAAATACATTAGGACAGCTGTGTGTCCAGGCATTCGTTGCAGGAGGCGGCACATATAAGTTTGTAAGTGTTGCTGTCTGGCAGTCCCAAAATGTAAAATAGATTGTGACAGAAAACATTGTTAGAAGGGCATATAAATGCTTCGAAGAAGGCCTTCATGCAAATGAATCAGGGAAGTTCGTTTGTTCGTTCTTCTTCGTAGACTCTCAGAAGTCTACTTTAATATTTTGAAAGAAAGCAAAGAAAGCAGTCATAATGTTGAGACTGTTTCTATCTCCATAGAGTGTTTCCAGGAATGTAAATGGTGCCGGACATGTGTGATTTCTCTGTTGCTCATATGTTAGGCACCTTTGAGGCAGATGTTCAGCAGTTATTTTATATAGGCCACATTTACACTCATCAGTAGTTCTCATCTTTATCTTGCTGAATAGATGGTATCCCAATCTAGTCTGGCCCGTGCAGAGTCTGAAGATTACCACGTTTTCTCTTCTGCTGAGCTGGTAATACGCATCATTGTGTGTGTGTGTGTGTAACCAGGATGTTCTGCATCCCACTTGTTCTTGTATCTGATTCTGATAAAACTCTTTGCCTCATCTATAGTCATGTTTGCATAGGCTGAGATAGCATTCCACTTTCCTGTGTCAATTTGTCAGCCTCCTCATTGCCGGGGAAGTTACAATGAGATTGAATCCCTTGTATCACAACTCTTTTAAATCGTTGACATAGTTTGTGGAGCATTACTCTTAGGTCATCCAAATCTGCATTGTTTTGGCTCTTCAGCGTTGTAATTACTGACACTGCATCTGTGAAGAAAGTAACTTGTCTCTGTGCTCTCTTCTGTCATTCAAACACGTACTGCAGTTATCAAGGCCTCTGCCTCTGCTCTGAAGCTACTTGAGCATTTTTCTGTTGTCATTGACAACCTTTTTGTGTACCACAACATTACGTCGCCTTAATATTATGTATTCCATCACCACTTCAGCGGTTTTTTTTTTTTTGAGAAAAACGCGTTCAAAGATTTTGGTTTACTAGTTGAAAAGAAGAATATATCACAGCCAAATTAAATTGTGCAAGCTGATCGAAACAGTTAACTGTAAAATATTGTGTAGGATGATAGATTAAAACTACTTTATGTCGATTTATGACTTCAGGTCACTTTTGGCCAAACATGGAGATGGACCAAATCAGTATCAATGTGACGACTGGTAGAGGTCACGCTAGATCCACTAACTGGCGGGTGATGCAAGACTGCGTATTGTAAGGTTTATTATCATTAGTACAGGGGCAGGGACTGCTCCATTCTCCATAAAGAGCGATATCAGGATTGATAGAGGTAATTAACCTTAGAAGACAGAAACAGTCGTAAAAAGTGGATCAAAGAAGCAATGAAAGATGTTTATAAAATTATTGTCATGAAGAAAACCAGAAAATCGTCATAATGTTAACGTGTCGGCTATTTGTGCCCACCTACAAAGAAAACTGACTCAGCGAGGTAAAGTCATCATAAAATATTCTCCTTATAATAAGATGGCTTCCTCATTCAATCTCTTCGATTGTGTCAGCGCTGACACCTAATACTACATTATTAATGTTTAGCTCTCGCGTTCAGTTGTATAGATTTTGTCTTCGCATCCAAAATCTGAGGCATAGCAACTGTTTATTTCTGCTGTAGATAATAGCTATGCACAAAATTATGAATATTCCCGACAAAATTAATGAACGTACATGAGGGCTGCCAATATCGTCACGATCATGAGAGGTTGTTACGACGGGCGTAGATGGTCATCAGCCTCAACAACATTATGGCCTGACGTTTTGAGATTTTATTTATCTTGACTTTGTCGTGCTATATCGTTTTGCTGTGCCATTACATGTCCTGTTTATTGTTTCTTTGACGTACCTATTTCCTGTGCGATAATATTTGTGTCAGGTTTCACATTTCTGAAATGTTCATTCCTAATGACATGGCCAGTTGTCTGCTTCTTTTTTTATCTTTCTAGCGCTTTAACTGTGAGTCATGGACTCCATTAGGACATCTTCAATCAATCAATACCCTATAGCTCCACAGAGAACATAGGCCTTGAACGAAGGTTTGCCAAGTACTATTGTCACGTGCCATCAGCTCATGTTCTTTCCACGTCATCCTAGCAATTTTCACTTCTGTCTCCAGTTCTCTTCTCTGTGTTTTTTTTCTGGATCTAAATCTGCCTCTCTTTTTCTGTGGATTCCAGAACAAGGATTGAATTGTAATGCTATCATCAGGTTTTCTCACTGTGTGTCCCATCAATCTCTGGCGTCCCTCTCTCATCTCCCGCCCCACCAGCACCTGTATGGCTCCCGTCATCAGCCCCACATTGATAACCCAGTCACACCACCTTAACCCCTGTAATCCACGCAAGTACTCATCTATGAGTGCCTGTAACGTGTTTGTTGTTGTGCCTGTTGTTCTCCATGGCCCAGTCACACCACGTTAACCCCTCTAATCCACGCAAGTACTCACCTATGAGTGCCTGTAACGTATTTTTTGTTGTGCCTGTTGTTCTCCGTGACCCAGTCACACCACCTTAACCCCTCTAATCCACGCAAGTGTGACAGTGAATGCGTCACTTTAGGAATAATCCCTTCTAACTAATACAGACTATAGCTTGGGTGATAGAAAATTGTTAGAACTAAACCGTAAAGTTATGTTTGAAACAGATCATGATAGCAACAGCGTAGATAAATTTATAGTCCAATCGTGAGATGAATAAAGATCACGCAACGCTGACCTAAATTTGAGCTGAACCCAAGCGGGCTTACCCAGTCAAAGTTAGTTGCAGACAAGTAGCCGAAGTGACCAGTCGCACTGGCCTTATACTGTTGTTGAGAATTATTAAATGAAATAGATGAGCTTTTCATCCTATCTGTTGAAGACATAAGTATTCCTCTTTCACAGTGGTGTAAATTTGTGTGCATTAATTCATTTCAGGATGACACAGTAAGTAGCAATATGAAATGCCTTAAAACGTTTTTGCCATGTCAAGTCAGACTAGCTCGTACAGATCTAGAGGAAAAAGATATGGCTGTACGATTGCTTTATGAACAATGCCTAGAATGAAAGATTAATGCAGAAACACAGACAGTTTCCCTAATATCGAAGCCTTTTTTTGTTAATTGTTTCACACATGATATCTACACATGATAATATTTCGTGCCCGTGCCAGTCCTCTATAAAGGGCAGAAAAACAGACTAAGCATTAACGAAAGATGGACCAATTAATGGAGGGTCTCCAGCGACAGCAGCAACAATAATGTCAGAATTATACCCATCCATTCCCCTCCTCTTGTTTACACCCAAAACATACCCCGCGCCACCCCCACGACTCTGACATGTGGAAAGAACATTTCTACCGGGAGGTTATCCCAAACAACAGACCTTGATGATACGTCCTACTGCTTGTGGGGAATATATGAATTATTTACGTCCAGGAGGATATGATCACACTTATTATATCAAGACAAATCAAGTAACATACGCGGATGCGAAAAGTTACAAAATGAACACTGTGAGAAATGTGCCACGATACCCACGTGACACATGGAAGAAACGAAAGTACCCGATCGAGACAGTCCCTAGTTCAAACCCCAGTCAAAACCACTCCATTGTTTCAATGCGAAAACCTCCACATTTTATCTCCCAAGAAACAGAGCGCAGACCACGAAACAAACATTGGGATACACTGAACAAAAATGCCCATAGAATATCTGTTCGAAATTTTATAAATGAAGTTAAAACTAGAAAGATCTGGGAGTTTCATAACGTAATATCGAGGAACGGACAAGTTTGCCTCCTAACAACAGACGGATGGAGAGCACACATCGGTCCCATAACACCAGGAAAGCCAACAAAACAAGTGCCAACGACAAACAACACCAAAATGATTCGTACCAGAACACTGACAGAGCCAACACGAAATAACAAAGACGTCAAGAGAAACAAGAAAACAAATGAGAATGGTCTGGTCAAGACACAGAGCATGAGTAAAACGGTTGAACCAAGTACACATGAAATACAGAAAGCAATAAAAGATACCCTAAGAGATGCCGAGCTTCACACCCTAATATCACAGAAGGTGCGAGAACTGCTAGAGGCAAAGTTTGATACAGACTTATCAGACAGGCAACAACAATTTCACAACCTCGTAATCGAAATACTGAATGAAGATAAAACTGAACTGAAAATAATAGAACAACACTTCGATCCTGACACAGTGGTCCAAAACTCCAGTGAACATGTAGACGACACAATGTCCTGTGTATCAGACTCGGATAGCGGTATCGAATCAATATTCAGCGCCCCACTTGTAGACAGCGCCCCACCTTCAGAAGTCACCACTGTCAAGTCGTATTTCCCTGAGCCTCAGGAATCGCCTCCTGTTGCCTCGTCTGTAGAATTACCACAACCGCCAGTCATGTCACCTCCAGCTACAGTACAACCATCGACGTTTTCTTCAGTTGCCCAACAACCTCTCAACATCAACCACACCATCTCCAGTACTGTACCCACTGTCAACCCTGTCAACAATGCCATCTCCAGTACTGTACCCACTGTCAACCCTGTCAACAACGCCATCTCCAGTACTGTAACCACTGTCAACCCTGATTCCAGTTCGACAGCCCTACTTATGGCACTGCTGGAAATGGAAAAAAAAAATCAAACAGCGGGCAGAGGCTATGAGGAGGTCAGCTATATCTCGCTGGGGCTGGGACGGTTCCTGAAACACGCTTAAGTGTTCATGTACATGCCATCCCATGTACGGTCTACACAAAAGTGAAATTAATGTTCTAACTATCTCATGTACTTTCTTTTCAGACTGAGTTCACAATAACTATCCCAAACCAGATGAACTAGGTGCAGACTGAGATGTTAAAGCCCCATTTGATGAACCTGAATTTCTATACAAGCAACTGCTGATGACCAGATTACCCCACAGCACCAGCCCAATTGTGATGTTATTCCTGGATTTGTTGTTGTGTAGTCTTAACAATTGCTCCCACACATTTTGAAAATGTTCAATAAAAGTTGACACAAGAAGTTAGGGTGTTCTACAATCACAATCACATTTATTACCGACGGTTTGATGTTTAGTCATCTCACATAAATTGCACACAGATGGTTGTCATGCTGATAACACTGACAAACAACATTTTTCTTTCTTATATAAGAATAAGTGTTCTTAGGTCAGTTTCTTGCGCTGATTTCAAATCTGAAATCCGTTTATCTCTATCACGTCGGGTTCTTAAGATATTTGTGATTAAATATATTTTTGGGAAACCGTTATTTGCTCCGTTTCATTTTTACTATATAACTTATTAAAAATTAATAAAATGCAAAATAATTCTACTTTTTATACCGCTAAAAGATGCATGACATATGTTACAATATGTTTCAATTAGTTACTGTATTTTGAAATAATTCTGAGCGAAATATGGCTTCTAGTAGTTGTAGAAATTCGGCTGATCTGTTCTGTTACGTGTGTGGATATTTTACCGATCGTGTTCACCAGAAAAACTTTACACCATTACTAAAGAAAGCATATGAACTTTATTTCGATTCGAAAGTTGATGATGCAAATAAATCTTAGAAGCCAAATGCAGTTTGTTTGACTTGTGCAAATACATTGGCAGGTTGGTTACGAAAATCGCCGAAGCATAAGTCGATGCCTTTAAGAGTTCCAGTAATATGGCGTAAACCGACAAATCACGCTACTGATTGTTACTTCTGCTTGACAAATATCCATGGTTTCACTTTTAAAACTAGAAAGTCTGTGGTTTATCCAAATATTGAATCGGTTTCGAAACCAGTGCCTCATGATCCAATCACGTGTCCGATCCCAGTTCCACCAGAACAACATCCTTTGGACGTGAATGAACCATCAGAAAGTGATAGTTTACCTGCTTTAGAAACTAATTCTGACTCGGATTATATACCGGTGAATGATGGTGTTCACTTAATTAACCATTCAGAATTTTCAGATCTAATACGTGATATCGCTCTTACCAAAGGACAAGCGGAATTACTCGGTTCGCGACTCAAAGAATGGAATCTTTTAGCGCCCAATACTCCGATATCTAAATTTCGTCATAGACACAGAGAACTTGTTCAATACTTTGAGATGGATGATGACATTGCTATTGCAAAGATGTAAACGGTCTAATGGTGCACCTCGGTCATGAGCACATAGTCAACGAATGGCGACTTTTCATCGACTTTTCCAAGACTAGTCTAAAAGCCGTGTTATTGCATAACGGACATTTATTTTCATCAATTCCAGTCGCCCACTCTGTTCATATGGAAGAAACTTATGACAATATGGCTATACTTTTGGCAAAAATAAAGTACAATGACTACCAATGGCGGATTTGTGGAGACCTAAAGGTCATTGCAATTCTCACGGGCATGCAGACTGGGTATACTAAATTTTGTTGCTTCCTATGTGAATGGGACAGCCGCAACAGACAGAACATTATGCAAGAAAGGTGTGGCCTATCAGGGATCGTATGCAGCTCGGGCATAAAAATGTAATACACGAGCCATTAGTTAACAAAGACAGCATCATTTTACCACCGTTACATATAAAGTTGGGGCTCATGAAGAATTTCGTAAAAGCGTTAGATAAAACGAGCAAAGCTTTCACTTATCTTCGAGAAAAGTTTCCGCAAGTTAGCGGTGCAAAGATAAAGGAAGGTATCTTTGTAGGACCTCAGATTAGGAAAGTTATTGCAGACAAACAATTCGAGAACTTGTTACATGGTAGTGAACTTCGCGCATGGATGGCATTCAAATCGATCGTCGATAACTTTCTGGGAAATCACAAATCTGTCGACTATGTGCATATTGTTAAGCAGTGCATAGATGCATACAGAATTATGGGCTGTAACATGTCCCTCAAAATCCATTTGCTCGATTCGCATCTTGACTTTTTCCCTGACAACCTTGGCGAAGTCAGCGATGAACATGGAGAACGATTCCATCAAGATATCGCCGTAATGGAGTCACGTTATCAAGGACGGTGGAGTGTGACCATGCTTGCCAATTATTGTTGGATGCTTCATCGCGATGTACCACATGCCATTCACCGACGAAAGTCGACTGCAAAGAAATTCAAGCCTACATAACTGTTGTACTTCTTGTACAAATGATGTTGTAATACTGTATGCTTTGTTAAAAAACTTCAATTGCGTATTTCTAGAGATCCCGACCTGATAGAGAAAAACGGTTTGCAGATTTAAAAACAGCGCATTAAAATTGACCAGAAAAACATAGAAATGTTAGAGAAAGAAAAAAAAATTTTTTTTTTTGTTAGCCAGTGTAATTTATACCTTGTGACTTCATCATTTTGCCATTTTTCACTTTCTCCTTGACTTGCTACTCCAGAACTAGTGATTCATTTTCCGTGCATCGTAGCGCACATTCATGCAGGCACCTTGCACGAGTAATTTTCCTCTTACCTGATACTAATATCTTTGTTCCCATTTATCTTAACTCATCTATTATCTATCACTTCGATCCATCGCACTGATACCACTATGATATCTGTTTAACAGCATATGTAGCATATTTAGTCACATTATAACAAATTCATACCCATATTTGTTATGCTATGTTCTCCACAGGTTTACTTATTTTAGCATGTTCACAAAAATTTGTTTGAAATTGTTACACTTTGCACAAGAAATTGTATATCCAACCTTTGATTCACTATTGTAAGATTTTCCTCACTCCACTATCACACCTCCTTAACTTACTATTTTCCTTTCCACTATTTTGAGATGACATTCTAGACTTATGAGCTTTTCTATCCAAATCATTTTCCATCCCTTCGAATTACAATAATGTTGTAATCAGGAGATCTTAAATTTTCCCCTATCTATCAAGAACTTACGGTACCCTCTCCTCACTCCTTATTGACAGCAGCCACTACTATGCGAATTCTTTTCTGACCTTAACTATTGCTTGCAGACCTATTGTTTAGAATTGGTAGTATCTCTAGTGTTTAGTAAACTGATTATTATCATTCTCCTGTAATTGTGATACATTGTCAGAAAAGAATTGAAATTTTGATATATTGAAAAGAAAGAAAAATATTTGCAAACCAGAAAAGATGAACAAAACAGAAAATGCAAAGAAAAGAAGTCAAACAGAAAAGAAATGAAACTGAATAATGAAAAGAGAAAAGACATAAAAAGAAAAAGAGAACACATTTTGAATGTTTTTATAGGATGTGTTATATGTTTATATGCCACCCTCGCACATCTTAATGATACTGATTGACAATTTATTACAAAATTTGTTATGCACATGAATAATGACATGATGATAGGCCAATGCCATATAACATTGACTGCCCTGAGATTAGCAGCTGACATAGAAGAAAAGAGAAAAATAAATCACCACATCAGAGTGAGCAACTAGTTTTTACTCATACTGCCTATGCCAGTCATACCCCCTACCAGCATGATCTCTGATACTCCAGCAGTATTTTGTTGATACTGCCTATGACAAGTACCCCAATAGCATTTGCACATGCTGACATAGCAAATGAAATACCGTTCTATAGCATTTACGTATGCTGACCCCAGATTTGAACACCCCCATTACCGGATGATAACCACTGATGGCACATGAGAGGAAGAAGCAACTGTTTAGTGATGATGAAGATGCCATTTTCTATTATGGTGAAACTTTATGTTGACACAACTAATGTTTTGTTGTGCGGTTTATGCCCTAATGCCCACATTGGGATGGGATAATGAATAATTTTAGGTTGTTACGAAATAACAGAAAATAATTGAAATTTTCTGAAATCTATGAACATAGAACAAATCAGAAGAATATGATTGCTGCATATGAGAACCATAAATGTATGGATTATCATTGGACAAGAGACACAAATGAATTATGATAATCCTATGGAACCAAAGGTGTTAAGGACACAATGGAGATTAAACGAAAAAAAAAAAAGATTGAATGCTGATGCACCCAGAAAATAATGGAACTATACGAGATTTGGATCACCCATAGACAAAGGATATACAAATGGAGTATGCATATCCCATGGAACCACAGAGGTTATGGACAAAATAATATAATAATGGAATGAAATGATTATATATTATATTTAAGAGACAAGAGATTGTGTAATATCTCCACAATTTGGGAGAAGATACATTTTTGATATTTTTGCCACTTGCCTTATATTGTGAACCTGATTATAATAGCACATGACTATTGCTTACTAATGGTTATATTGAAATGGTTATGGTATTTTAAACTAAATAATAAAACAAACCAGAGGATTGAAGTATGATTAAAACATTGCGACAATACTGAGATTGGATCGCCCTTATGATATATGGACCAAGAACAATGTAACCCCACGGACTGACGTGTCATGATCCATATACAATGGATGGATATAAAATTATAAAAGAATACCTAAATGGGACATACATATTGCTACATCATGGATCAACATAGGAATACGTATTTTCCTCATGCCCCATAATAATAATTAACTTAAATTATTGTGAATTTAAGAAATTTAAATCGATCATCTAGCTGTAGCAGCAGATGTTATAAACACCAAATAGTTCTGAAAAACCTTCGACCTGCGAAGGCAGAACTGGTGTTGACAATGCAAATAATGTAATATAAAATACTTTTGTTGTATACTGTTACATAATGGAGATATTCGAGTTGATGGTTATATATATATATGATTGTATGATGTGTTGTGGAGAAATATTGACAGATACAGCTCATAAGGTTCACTAAGGATGTATTTCTAGTGATAACAGGAGAACTAGACAGGATCCACATAGCATGGAATTTTGTAACGCCATAAAGAAAAAGAAGAAAAATGTTACATGGAACCAAAGATAACAGGGATGCATAGTAGCCAGAGTGCTAGGAACCTTGTCTTGACAAAAAAGAAGAAAAATGGGAATATTGAAAATTTATGTCAATGACATGTTGTAAACATATTGTGTTGATGATTGATTGAATAAGTTGATGTATGATCATTGCAACAAAGCTAGTACACAGATGATTTTCTTGAAAAAGACTAGTAATAATAAATAATTTTAGGCTATGGCTCACATATGAGAATAACGTGTTGACAGAAAACAAGAAAGAAAAAGAAAGATTTCAAACAATTAGAAATGGCTAAATCATAAATGTACAGGATCACCACCAGACGTATTACCTGTTTGGATATTGGAGACAAACATCGCATATTTTGAAAAAAAATGTAATATAGAACATTCTCTACAGTGATGGACTTGGAACGAATTCATATACTTACCATTTGGAAAATGTCAAATACAGGAAACATTCAGACAAACAAATAAGGATAAGCCATGAGGATTTAATGCTTTTATTGTGTAAAATATGATTGCATGTTAACATGTTAATGGTTACATTATAATTTAGACATCTTCACCCATATGCCTGGAGATTTTTTTTTATAATAACAATGAGCAACTACATCATTTACTAGAAAATAAAACATGATGGATAACCAAGGAAGGATAAACTGTTTTATGGAAAAAAGATCAACATGACAATAAGGATGTGGACACCTTCAAAATCTCTATGAATAAAGTGTAAAATACTTGGTAACTAAATAAATAAATTACACCGATGATTATGGAACATCAGGAAGAAAATAACTTCAACATTGTTTAGGGTACTCGAAGCCTTAGGATATGGAACCAATGACAGGAACAGAAATGATATTACACCCTGCTCCCCGCAATGACAAATAATATGTTGTCAACATGCATTTAGATTATGATAATGCAATTAAGTTCTGCAAATAAGATATTTTATTGTTCATTTCCCAATGTTGCCATTTGTCAAATTTTTTTGAGTGATGACCTTATGAATGTTTTAAAGATTTTGTTGGCCAGAGTTGCCAAATGGTAAATTTGATGAAATAAGGTTGTGATATGAAAGATGATATAAAATTTTTGGAGATGATGTCCATCAATAAGGCCCCTTTATAGACGACAGTCCCATATTGACATAGGAGCTCAGATGTAGGAATTTCGTTAAATTTTCTCGAACAATTTTTGGACTTAGAAAATTTTTTTGAAAATATTTTTGGACTTAGAAATTTTGTTGGATGATTTTTGTTATTGATAGTACTCAAATGTCTCCCTACGGGATACATTTGCGGAGCCCCGGGATCTGTATGTGACAGTGAATGCGTCACTTTAGGAATAATCCCTTCTAACTAATACAGACTATAGCTTGGGTGATAGAAAATTGTTAGAACTAAACCGTAAAGTTATGTTTGAAACAGATCATGATAGCAACAGCGTAGATAAATTTATTGTCCAATCGTGAGATGAATAAAGATCACGGAACGCTGACCTAAATTTGAGCTGAACCCAAGCGGGCTTACCCAGCCAAAGTTAGTTGCAGACAAGTAGCCGAAGTGACCAGTTGCACTGGCCTTATACTGTTGTTGAGAATTATTAAATGAAATAGATGAGCTTTTCATCCTATCTGTTGAAGACATAAGTATTCCTCTTTCACAGTGGTGTAAACTTGTGTGCATTAATTCATTTCAGGATGACACAGTAAGTAGCAATACGAAATGCTTTAAAACGTTTTTGCCATGTCAAGTCAGACTAGCTCGTACAGATCTAGAGGAAAAAGATATGGCTGTACGATTGCTTTATGAACAATGCCTAGAATGAAAGATTAATGCAGAAACACAGACAGTTTCCCTAATATCGAAGCCTTTTTGTTAAATGTGAGCAAATGAAAGAATCGCTCATAGAAAACTGCCAGTATCCCATCCCCTGCACACTAAAAAGGGACAAAATGGTTGAAGGAGAAGATTTTATAGGAGTTGAAAGCAGAATGACTCATATGAAGCCTAACAATATTTTGTAATAATATGGAGAGGAAGGCACATGATTGATGAAACAATGCATGCATGATATCATATTTCACACTTTCTTGTGGAAACTTGTTGTAAATAAAGAAAGTTTGTATTTTTGGATCAAGGATAGTTGGTCTCCCTTGTTTTGTTTTGTTTTGGAATAGCCTACGAAAAGAAGAGGAAGAATGTCTGTAAAAACAATAAAATAAAGAACCATAACTGCACTAAAATATTACAACTTAGAGGATCGTCCTAGAACCTGGTGAAACCTTACGTCTCTTAGAGAGAAAGCTCCATCTCTAGCGCATAAACTAGTCTATCAACTCGACTCTCTGTACAAACAGCAAACCCCAACTGCCCACCCGGCCACACAAGTACTCACCTATGAGTGCCTGTAACGTGTTTTGTATTGTGCCTGTTGTTCTCCATGACCCAGTCACACCACCTTAACCCCTCTAGTCCACGCAAGTACCCACCTATGATTGCCTGTAACGTGTTTGTTGTTGTGCCTGTTGTTTTCCATGACCCAGTCACACCACCTTAACCCCTCTAATCCACGCAAGTACTCACCTATGAGTGCCTGTAACGTGTTTGTTGTTGTGCCTGTTGTTCTCCATGACCCAGTCACACCACCATAACCCCTCTAATCCACGCAAGTACTCACCTATGAGTGCCTGTAACGTGTTTGTTGTTGTGCATGTTTTTCTCAATGACCCAGTCACACAACCTTAACCCCTTTAATCCACGCAAGTACTCACCTATTAGTGCCTGTAACGGGTTTGTTGTTGTACCTGTTGTTCTCCATGACCCAGAGGCACACAGCCGGACCGACATGACATACAAGCCTGTCTTATAGAGATTTATGATCAATACATTTTCTATATTCTTTTCTTTTCTACCCGTGTCCTCTACTTTATTATCGCTCTGTTATCCTTTTCCTGTTTTTTTCGCATTCGTTCGTTTGCGACAAAATATTACTTTCCCATTTAAACTTTCGCCTGTTTCTATTCTCATTTAGAAACGCATTTTATTGCATAAGGTGTCAGGCCCTGCACGAGACGAAATACTGTGAAATTTGTCTTGATAGACATGGGATGGCAGACATATCGTCTAACATTTTCATCTGACACGGCGCTCTACGGTTACGTTTCTCGGTGTTAGGTGTGAGTAGTCGCAAATCTGCTGCGCTCAGAAATGAGATATGTCATACAGGTGTGAAGACGCGTTAGGGCAGTTAAGGCCAGCGTCTAGTATGTGAAGTGTCAAGACGAGAAGGAGAGGCTATTTCGGATTTGCGAAATAACGTGGGATCCTTTGTCTGTTTTATATATCTACCCAGTAGCTGAAACTTGACTTCATTCAGTCCTCCTAAATCTGCAGTAGACAGATCACTCGTGCTACAAAATATCTTGTATATTGAAAAGTTCTGAATTTCTTGGCAACATTTTGCCGAGTTCTAGACTACCATTATATTGAAGGATTCTAGTCGTGGTATTAATCTGTAGTTCTGTGTGGAGGTAAATATTATTATATATCTAGTAGAATTGAGTGATTCAGGGATAACCGCTTATTTCATTTTACTAGTTAGATTTCTGTGCAGAAGAAATTAATTTATAAGTCTGTTATATTCGCTAGTCGACATGTTACCATAGAAAGCAGAATAAATTATAATTTCTAGCTTAAACTCATTCGGCTATTAATAAATTTTATTAAACTTCTAATAATCAGTCGAGAATATTTTAAACTAACTTATAACGGCACTGATTCATCATTGAGTATTGATGAAATACTTATGTATTCCTAATTCATGATGATTGATTTTATGAATATAACTTATTTCACGGGAATTTTAAATGATAAAACAAGCTCTACGCTTGCAGTTTATAATGTAAGTTATAACCGAGGAATAGTATGTATAAGTATTTTATATGTTTGTTTTTCTTTATTCAGTGAAAACTGGGGTAGCCCAACTCTTCCAGCGTTTAAGTACTGATGAAAAATATATGTGAAGAACTAAACATTCTTTTAATTAAAGACTTGTGGGTGTACAAAATAAAACCTGTCTGGCATTGTGGTTGCATCCAGAACGACAGAGTACCCATTTTCACAAACTTTAAGACAAATTGAATAACTGCGCCTACCGAGCCAGATTAAATTCTTCCTGATAAAAACATCAAGTACATGCAGCCTCTGTGGCGAAAAATATTACCAGCATTAACTTTGCGACGACTTTAAAAAAGGTGGTGTGAACAATAATTACTTTTTGAGAGAAGTTACCAACCGGTCTTTTTCCTAAATACGGGAAACCTCGTGATTATGTCATTGTGGGCCCGCTAAAACTAATTCTTACCTGAACTGAGTAAAGTGACAATAACTAAATCTGAACGAAATATCGCATGAAGAGGACGCTCCCCGGACCCATTGGATGAAACCAAGATCTGCAGAGCTGGGTATCCGCCTTATCAAACGAAAGGCAGATTTACGTTGGGTGTGTCATAAAGTGCGCCAGACGGCGAACACCATCCAGACATTAGGTAAAAAAGTGAGACAGGGATCCTTGCTGAAAGAACAGAGTGAGAGTAGACTGAGTGATGTATTTTTGATATATGCACCCACTTTGTAATTTCTTTATGCAATTTGTGCTAACAATATTTTCCTCAGGATAGATCAGAGTATCAAAGTCTGTTCATACCTTTAAAGGGAAATCTTAGATCTAGCATATGTATCCGTGACTCTTTGTGGCTATCACTTTTCTTCTAACAGGACTGTGGGCTATACATCGGGGGAAAGGATCATACCAATGGGTCTATCATTCTTGTAGCAATTCATTGAATTTATGACTATCTGTATATGCTTAAATGTAATTTTTTTATGTGTTGTGATGGCATTTTATTATGATAATTAAAATTCAATTAAACTTAATCAGTGTGGCAATCAGTTCGTTCCCAAATATCTATATTTTCATTTGTCATAGTTTTACGTTTGTGCGTCTATTGTCGTCACTTATGTGTGTGGGTGTGTGAGGAACATATATATATATATATATATATATATATATATATATATATATATATATATATATATATATATAAGATTTGTCTGACTAATCTAACTCTTTTGTAGATGATAGGCTGACTGAGAGAAGCTTCTCGAGTGTCAGAGACAGAATCTACTATATTTCCTCCTCCTCACTCGTGAAATCTATTTCTATTTTATCACCTCCCACTGAGATATCACTTATTTCTATGTCTATTCAGAAGGGACCAAACTAAGTCTTAATCACCTATCGCAAATCTACGACAAATGTGGTCTCGTACGTAGGATTTTTTTTAACTTAGAATAGGTAGACGAGTACGACAAATGGTTGTTCGTTTCCGGGAATTGAACTTAAAATCCTGAGCAAATACGACAAATGAGGTCTCGTCTATCGGGATTATGAACTTAGAAGAGGCAGACGATACGACAAATAGTGTTTGTTTGTCTAGGAATTGAACAAGCACGACAAATATCAGCTCGTCTGTGGGATTTCTTTCTTTATTCTGAAATAGAGTAAGACTGTGATTGTCTCGTGGTATTGTGTATCTTTAAAAATAACTATTCCCCTAGACCAACGATCTGTTTATGGGCGTGCTGACCACACATTTAATGATTGTTTTTCCACAGCATTTTTAGTAATATACATTTGAGTTACAGGATGATTTTGTCGGAATATATGTTAATTATTGATTTTTAATACTAAACGCTGGTAAAGTTTGTGATTGTCTAACGATCACTGGGTTTGAAGGAGAAAGGTGTTTGAACTAAGTTAAGGAGTGCGTTTCGGACTATTTCGTCCAGATTAATTGCCTCCCTTACCCGATCTGACTTCAGGGGTGAACTTGTAGTGGATTTAATAATTAAGGGATTTTTTTTCTCCTTAAATTTTTTGTAATAATTATTTTGTTTCCACTGTAGCAACTTATTTTTGTTAGTGATGAATCTTAACTACCATTTATTTGACGTAGTCGTCTGCATTAGGTGCTTTATTGGCCGATTAATTGCAGCGATAGTTAGATACTATATTATAGGAGGAGGTATCCCAGGTTAAAATATATTATCTTTTGTTTGATATTTTCTCGTAAGTGGAAGGAACCAGTGTATCCTTTTCTTCTCTTCTTTCTCGACTAGTCCCAGTCAGCTATTTACTATGGCCGAGAGGGCAAAGCTTAGGCAGATCCTTTGGGACGAGGCAAGAGAAGAAGGTTTGAACGGAGAACAAGCGAAAGCTTTTGTCAGGGACGAACTTTACAGATATGACGCGGAGAGGAAAGCAGCTGAAGCTAAAGAGGAAAAAGAAGAAGCTAGGAGGAAAGAAGAGGTAGACCGTCTATTACAGCAGAAGAAGATGGATGAGGAAATGGAAATTCGCAGGATGCAGCACGAGGAAAGAGAAAATGAGCAACGAAGACAGCATGAGTTGGCTCTTAAAACTCTAGAATTCCAAAGTCGTGGTGCTGCCTCTACCTCCAGCAATGGAGAGTCTTCTTCTCATTCCTCTGTAACTGATCCACCTAGCACACAATCTACTCATCTCACTGCTATGTCTTTTCCGCTAGAATCTTTCTCTTGTCCTAATGAGAAGATTGACACGTATCTAGAAAAAATTGAGAAAATTGCAACTCTCTACGGTTTAGAGAGGTCGCGTTGGAATATGAAGCTTTCCCAGGCTTTAAAAAGTTCTGCGTATGATGTTTACGCCAAACTGGAAAGCAGCCAACAAGACAACTACGACGTCTTGAAGAAAGCGTTACTGGAGCGTTTTGAAATGAACGCGCGCAAATTTTTGCAACTGTTTCGCAACAGCAGGAAGGAGAATTCTGAAACTTTTCAGCAGTTCTCCACTCGTCTAAAGGATATCTGACAAAGTGTCTGGAGCTTTCACAGCTCGCCTCTAACTATGATGGTCTTGAGGAATTTGTTATAACAGAACAAATAAAGAAAACTTTGTCTGCGGACACCCGAAGATTTTTAGCTGAGCAAGGTGCAGAAAAGCTTGAAGACATCTTGGAAAAGTCTGAGCGTTATCAAAATGCGCTGGCCGAACTTCCGGCCACAAAACGTAAACAGATAGAAGAGCATTTTCGAAAGAATAATCTAGACCGATCTTTTAATGCTTCTAATCAGAATAACCACAGAGAAACTGGACCTCAAAACCGACCTCCTGAAAAATCCAAGTTCTACAAAAACAAGTACCCCAACCACAGTAAACAGTCTGATCAACCCGACCGCCATTCATGGCACCGCGGTCAGAAAGGACGAGGTGACAAAGGGAAAACCCCTGCGCACGGGACTAATGATCAGGGCGAGCACACTGAGCCTAAACGCATCGAATGCTTGCTAACAGTCTCGCAAGGCGGAATTATTGACAGTGATTCCCAACCTGAGGGAGAAAGACCCTAAACGCGAGGTACTGTTATTTTGAACGGTTCTCAAATGTGTTGTTTATTTGACACGGGGCTTTCTTATGATTGCATTGTCGCCAGGCACCTGGTTAAACCCGGTCAAGAGACAGGAGAGACCGTCCAACTTTGTGGAGTCTCTAAGAGTGATGCACCTGCAGCGCTTTCCATCGCATTGGTGGAGATACACTCTGATTTTGTCAGAGGTGTGATCAAAGCGGCTGTTATGGATGACCCCATCTACCCAGTCATACTTGGCGGTAGATATGTGTCTATTGGGAAACCGGAAGAGCCGATTGTGGCAGCAGTAACTACAAGAGGGCAAACCAAGAAGGAACGGGAGCCTGCGCCTAATTTGTTACCTATGAAACTTAAAGAAGCGCAACAAAAGGACCCTACTTTGGCACCCTGCTTTAGGAAACTGCCCATGGCTAACGAACCCAGACAGCACGGGGACATTTTTTCTAAGGATGGCGTACTTTATCGCAGAACGGGCAAATCCGACCAAGGTTACAACCAGCTCCTAGTACCGAAACAGTACAGAAGCCAAATCCTAGAAATGGGGCACACTCTTCCCTTCAGCGGACATATGGGACAGAACGCCACAAACCAACTGATAACTACTCATTATTGGTGGCCAGGAGTAAATACTGATATTATCAGGTATGTCAAATCCTGTGACCAGTGCAAAAAGTACGACCCAAGCAACGGACACCCCCAGTTTCCATGGGTGAAATGCCAATAATGGGAACACCATTTGAACGGGTAGTGACCGACATTTTAGGATCCTTAGAAAGGAATAAAAGAAGGAACAGGTTTATCCTGACCCTAGTCGACACATACAATATTTGGGCAGAAGCTATCCCGCTAACATGCGCAGATGCCACGAATGTCACAGAAGCCCTTGTGCAGATTTTTACTCGGTTGGGATTCCATCAACAAGGGTTGACGGATAGCAGATCTCCATACCGGAACCTGTTGATGGATGAGATCGTTAAGATCTTGAGGGACCAGCACATCTACACTAAGCCTTACACTCTGGCCAGAAGTGGGTTAGTAGAACGTGTTAACGGAAACCTCAACATGATTCAAAGTAAACTGGCACAAGTGAAACCTGACGATTGGGATCTTTCTATCCGTGCAGCTCTATTTGGCTACAGAGAAACCCCACATACGTCCACAGGATTTCCGCCAGCCACGCTTTTATTTGGTAGACCCATTATGGGCCCGCTTGAAGCTTTACTTTGGTCGCTGACAGACCAGAAGGCTGATGAGACAGTTGTCTCAGTAAGTAAATATGTGTCGGATTTAAAGGAAAGGTTGAAACTAGGATGGGATCTAGCAACGACCAACTTTAAGCGAGCACGCGCAAAGCACGCTAACAGATACAGGAAAGCCGCGAAAGAAAGAGAATTGGAAGAAGGAGAGAAAGTTTTGGTGTTACTCCCCACTGGGAACAACAAACTGAGGATCAGATGACAAGGGCCATTTACCGTACTGAAAAAGATTTCTAAGGCTAACTACCAGATCTCTATTAAAGGAAAGGAGAAGGTTTTCCATTTAAATCTGTTAAAGAAATTCTTCGAATGACCGGGGCCAACCTCCGAACATCTCCTGACGATCGCCAAAACTGACGAAGATGACGATAGTGGCAGGGAAATTCCACTGCACACACACGAAAACTTTCAAAAATGTCAAAAGCGGCGACTCTTTTTCAAGCGCGCACGGAAGACATTCCAGAGAAAGGAAATTTTGGGAGTAGACTTGAGTAGGAATAGGAGCGAGACGGAGGGGGGAGATGAGAGGGAAGAGAACAGACACCCTGAAGCTACGGATATAGGAAATTTATTTCCATAACGTAGACATAGAGTGCTTCCATATCTTAAAGGGGGGACGTTCTGTCGCATAGAGATTTATGATCAATAAATTTTCTATATTCTTTTCTTTTCTACCCGTGTCCTCTACTTTATTATCGCTCTGTTATCCTTTTCCTGTTTTTTCGCATTCGGTCGTTTGCGACAAAATATTACATTCCCATTCAAACTTTCGCCTGTTTCTATTCTCATTTAGAAACGCATTTTATTGCATAAGGTGTCAGGCCCTGCACGAGACGAAATACTATGAAATTCGTCTCGATAGACATGGGATGGCAGACATATCGTCTAACACTTTCATCTGATACGGCGCTCTACGGTTAAGTTTCTCGGTGTTAGGTGCGAGTAGGCGCCAATCTGCTGCGCTCAGAAATGAGACATGCCATAAAGGTGTGAAGACGCGTTGCGGCAGTTATGGCCAGCGTCTAGTATGTGAAGTGTCAAGACGAGAAGGGGAGGCTATTTCGGATCTGCGAAATAACGTTGGATCCTTTGTCTGTTTCATATATCTACCCAGTAGCTGAAACTTGACTTCATTCAGTCCTCCTAAATCTGCAGTAGACAGATCACTCGTGCTAAAAAATATCTTGTATATTGAAAAGTTCTGAATTTCTTGGCAACATTTTGCCGAGTTCTAGACTACCATTATATTGAAGGATTCTAGTTCGTGGTATTAATCTGTAGTTCTGTGTGGAGGTAAATATTATTATATATCTAGTAGAATTGAGTGATTCAGGGATAACCGCTTATTTCATTTTACTAGTTAGATTTCTGTGCAGAAGAAATTAATTTATAAGTCTGTTATATTCGCTAGTCGACATGTTACAGTGGAAAGCAGAATAAATTATAATTTCTAGCTTAAACTCATTCGGCTATTAATAAATTTTATTAAACTGCTGATAATCAGTCGAGAATATTTTAAACTAACTTATAACGGCACTGATTTTTCTTTCTTATATAAGAATAAGTGTTCTTAGGTCAGTTTCTTGCGCTGATTTCAAATTTGAAATCCGTTTATCTCTATCACGTCGGGTTCTTAAGATATTTGTGAATAAATATATTTTTTGGGAAACCGTTATTTGCTCCGTTTCATTTTTACTATATAACTTATTAAAAATTAATAAAATGCAAAATAATTCTACTTTTTATACTGCTAAAAGATGCATGACATATGTTATGCTATTTTCAAATAGTTACTGTATTTTGAAATAATTCTGAGCGAAATATGGCTTCTAGAAGTTGTAGAAATTTGGCTGATCTGTTCTGTTACGTGTGCGGATATTTTACCGATCGTGTTCACCAGAAAAACTTTACACCATTACTAAAGAGAGCAAATGAACTTTATTTCGATTCGAAAGTTGATGATGCAAATAAATCTTGGAAGCCAAATGCAGTTTGTTCGACTTGTGCAAATACATTGGCAGGTTGGTTACGAAAATCGCCGAAGCATAAGTCGATACCTTTTGGAGTGCCAGTAATATGGCGTGAACCGACAAATCACGCTACTGCTTGACAAATATCCATGGTTTCACTTTAAAAACTAGAAAGTCTGTGGTTTATCCAAATATTTAATCGGTTTTGAAACCAGTGCCTCATGATCCAATCACGTGTCCGATCCCAGTTCCACCAGAACATATCCGTTGGACGTGAATGAACCATCAGAAAGTGATAGGTATCATAGTTTACCTGCTTTAGAAACTAATTCTGACTCGGATTATATACCGGTGAATGATGGTGTTCACTTAATTAACCATTCAGAACTTTCAGATCTAATACGTGATCTCGCTCTTACCAAAGGACAAGCGGAATTACTCGGTTTGCGACTCAAAGAATGGAATCTTTTAGCGCCCAATGCTCCGATATCTAAATTTCGTCATAGACACAGAACTTGTTCAATACTTTGAGATGGATGATGACATTTGCTATTGCAAAGATGTAAACGGTCTAATGGTGCACCTCGGTCATGAGCACATAGTCAACGAATGGCGACTTTTCATCGACTCTTCCAAGACTAGTCTAAAAGCCGTGTTATTGCATAACGGGAATTTATTTTCATCAATTCCAGTCGCCTACTCTGTTCATATGAAAGAAACTTATGACAATATGGCTATCCTTTTGGCAAAAATAAAGTAAAATGACTACCAATGGCGGATTCTCACGGGCATGCAGACTGGGTATACTAAATTTTGTTGCTTCCTATGTGAATGGGACAGCCGCAACAGACAGGAACATTATGCAAGAAAGGTGTGACCTATCAGGGATCGTATACAGCTCGGGCATAAAAATGTAATACACGAGCCATTAGTTAACAAAGACAGCATCATTTTACCACCGTTACATATAAAGTTGGGGCTCATGAAGAATTTTGTAAAAGCGTTAGATAAAACGAGCAAAGCTTTCACTTATCTTCGAGAAAAGTTTCCGCAAGTTAGCGATGCAAAGATAAAGGAAGGTATCTTTGTAGGGCCTCAAATTATGAAAGTTATTGCAGACAAACAATTCGAGAACTTGTTACATGGTAGTGAACTTCGCGCATGGATGGCATTCAAATCGATCATCGATAACTTTCTGGGAAATCCCAAATCTGTCGACTATGTGCATATTGTTAAGCAGTGCATAGATGCATACAGAATTATGGGCTGTAACATGTCCCTCAAAATCCATTTGCTCGATTCGCGTCTTGACTTTTTCCCTGACGACCTTGGCGAAGTCAGCGATGAACATGGAGAACGATTCCATCAAGATATCGCCGTAATGGAGTCACGTTATCAAGGACGGTGGAGTGTGACCATGCTTGCCGATTATTGTTGGAGGCTTCATCTCGATGTACCAAATGCCATTCACCGACGAAAGTCGACTGCAAAGAAATTCAAGCCTACATAACTGTTATACTTCTTGTACGAATGATGTTGTAATACTGTATGCCTTGTTAAAAAACTTCAATTGCGTATTTCTAGAGATCCCGACCTGATAGAGAAAAAACGGTTTGCAGATTTAAAAACAGCGCATTAAAATTGACCAGAAAAACATAGAAATGTTGGAGAAAGAAAAAAAAATTATTTTTTTGTTAGCCAGTGTAATCAGTCGAGAATATTTTAAACTAACTTATAACGGCACTGATTTATCATTGAGTATTGACGAAATACTTATGTATTCCTAATTCATGATGATTGATTTTATGAATATAACTTATTTCACGTGTGCGTCTATTGTCGTCACTTATGTGTGTGGGTAAGTGAGGAACATATATATTAATATATATTATATTAGATTTGCCTGACTAATCTAACTCTGTTGTAGATGATAGGCTGACTGAGAGAAGCTTCTCGAGTGTCAGAGACAGAATCTACTATATTTCCTCCACCTCACTCGTGAAATCTATTTCTTTTTTATCACCTCCCACTGCGATATCACTTATTTCTATGTCTATTCAGAAGGGACCAAACTAAGTCTTAATCACCTATCGCAAATCTTTGACAGAGCCGACAATTCTTATTTCTGTGTTGGACTTGCTTTTTGTATTCTTATGTTGATATCATTGTCTGTCCTTCCAACCTTGTCTTTATTGCTGTCAAGATATGTGTAAGATTCTACATCTTGTAGTGATGTTTCTTCAAGTTTGACCTTGTTATTTCTTGCATTTGTTCTCATTATCATCAGGACATCTTAACACATCACAATTATCTAATTGTTTTGTTTTTTTTTAAAATAAATTTTGCCTCGTTTTGGCGAGGCGCGTCCCGTTTAACCCAGTCGGTTATATTAGGGCGCATGTCCAAACATAAAAGACCCCCACTTTGCCACTTTGAACGAATGATGCTCGTCCCATCTGGATTCAAATGGCAAGATCAGTTCAATCATTATAACCTGCTGCGATGATGAAGAAAGCAGCACTATATCCGACCGTCTTCGAGATTTTCTAATACCCTCTGGATATGCCCCTCGTCCAGGGAGGTCTACCGCCATCTTCCAGTCATTTGCACAGTCAAGAAGATATGGTAAACTGCTACCCGATTTACTCGGTTTGGTGTGTGCTGACTTTCCTGCTCTCAGAAAGAATGTATTTGCAGTGCTCGGTCTGACTTTGCTATTCGCCTTCATCCTTGCTAGATCTATTGTCGCAGCCAGCTCACTTAGCACTTTGTTGTGGCGCCATGTGTATCGCTCTTGCCCTAATGCCACCTTGCAAGCTGAAAGCACGTGATCAAGAGTCTGCCTTTCCTATAGCTTAATTCTTACGTTCTTTTCTCACATATTCATTTGCTTTTAAAAAAATGTGTATATCTATGTTCTTTACGATTACACCTCTTTACAAAATGGTGAGAGTTTGGAGGCTATTTCCTGGTAAGGTTATCCTTCTCTCACAAACATTCGCTTTAACAAGCTCGTTCAGGCAGGCCAACAATAAAAGACATAAGAGCCATGTTTATGTGTATATTATTTACTGTATTAAATGAATACAATTATGTCCTGATATTTCAATGAAGTTATTTTGCTAAACATTCACACATAATAAGAATATGAGGGAAAATACTACAGAGAAATCATGATTTAAGCAGGGTGCTCATGTCCTCTCTGTGGTATGTATCTGAACATGCTCTCCAGATATGTTTTTTCTCGGTTGCCATAGGTCAAGCTTTCAGTTTCCTTAGGGCTATTTCATTCGGCATTCGAATGCTCCATTGTATCTACTTGCGAGATCTTAATGATACTGTAGTTCATTCTGTGTCTGAATGACACAACTTGTATTCAATCGTATACATATGAGTATATTCGCAGCTGTCTTTTGCATGTAAATGGAACAGTTCAAAAAGGGTAATTTTGTTGTTGTTTTATTTTTTTTTTGCACATTATTGGTACTCAAAGAATGTATTTCCCGCCATAACAGGGTGTTGTATCATTCATTTTAGTCTTTTCATCAAACCAAAAGGACAGTATAGTTCATAGTACCGGATGTGTCATTGAATCACATAATGGAACTATGAGCTGGTTCCATGCATTGCTGAATCACAAGTTTCATCTGAGGATGTTTTTTGGAGATAAAATGCCAGAGCTAGAGACATTATAGAATTCGTATTTTGTGGTACACAAGTATCTGACCAAAGAGTCATCTCTATGAGGTCATGATGATCTCTAATACTTTCTCACATTGTTTCCAGATCTACCATTTCCTACGTCATGCTACAAAGCAGAGTAAGATTTCCTTGTCAGTGACAAAGTGGCAGTCAGGTTGAATGCCACAGCTTGTGTTTGTTAAGAAAAATGGAAACATCACATTTAATGGGGGGGGTGTTCATATATTTTATAAGCCAAAACTAAACACTGGCTTGCTTTTGTTATTTCTGTCCTTTTCTCTGTCAGCTTCAGCTTTTTTCAAAGTTGTTGTGGTGTATTTTTAATTCTTTCGTATCTTCAGACATTCAGACATACTTCTACCTTTGCAAGTTCAAATCTAACATATCTGTCTTTCTTTGAGGATCGAAAACTAATGTTGAATTCTCTACTGAATATTTGATCATGTTTATGTTTTTTGGCATTCTGGATGCCTCTTTCCTCACAGTGGGTAACATAACACCCGTACATCTTTCTGAACTTAAGCCGTTTTTCAAGGTACTCTTTTAGAGGTACCTCAACAGTAATGTGATTGTATTCTAGGAAACGAGTTGGTGTGTTTCCGCCCTTCATGGAGGGTAACCTCACTAATTTTGTTTGCATTTTTTCCTCTCACAAATGGCTTTGGTATGTCTGTATCAAGAGATTTTAACTCCGTATAGAAGTTGTTGAGTCGCATCTGCGAGATACCAAGTGTGTTGAAACAAAATAATTCACACACTCTGACCCTTATGGTAGTGCAGGCTCCCTTCATGCCCCTTCTCATCTTATGGAACATTCATCCATTACTTCAGCAGGTCCCCTTGCATTAAACCTGCACCAGATCAGCTTTAAAACAGCGGCGACAGATTCTTGTTTCTTCGCGTCTTCATAGTGATTCACAACATCACGTGATGACTACGACTGATTTGATTGGCAGATTAGGAGATGAAATAAAGCAGTATTGGTATGAATAATTAAAATCCAACAAACATTGAAATCAAAATTATTTTTCTGGAAAATATATTCTAATATAAGGGATAACTGTAAGTTATTTTGTAGGTTGATAGAGTAGCCTAAATGACGTCACTTTATGACCTCAGGTCAATTTTTGCTAAAAATTGAGATAGAATAAGGCAGTACTAAGGCGACGTCTAGATTCCACATTGCTTTATCATACGTAAATATCACACTCCTGTTCGTTGTGTTCTTTATTGTTTGTACTGTCCAAGGAATGAAATGCATTCTTCCTTTGCTGCAATTAACTAATTAGCTATTTCTTTATGATTTTACTGATTCGTCCAAGTGTATGCGTTTGTGTAAGAAGAAAAAAGAGCACACAAACAAAGTCCTTAATTGCCTTTTATTTTTAAACAGCCCTTTACAAGCCCAGCTGTTTCAGTTTATCACTGTGGTGCCTTTCAGACATTTTGCTTCTACTTCTATTGCTACGGCTTTTGCTGTGTGTTACGACTCGTGTAATGTTGTTAGCCACTTCAATTGTGTGCATTTTACAATTACACATTAACTTATGGGTATGCTATAAAGTTTAGATGTTTTCGCGCTTCACGGTATTGAACGCGAATTAACAGAGTTGTCTAGGTTTAGGGATGACGCGGTAGGTTGTTAAGGCTCCGAATGACAACGTTCTATTTTGACCTTTCTAGAGACTGATTTTGTTGGAGACAGTCGTGTTATACATCGCTCTCGATGTTTATGAATTGTGCAGTGTTTCTCCTGAATTATAAGGCACGGGTCAGCCTTTATTATATACGGATGCAATGTTAAGTCATCCCGATTGGATAAGTATTTTAGTCATAAATTCCTAAATTTATTATATATTCAAAACGACAACGATCACTACCGAATGTTCGCTAGACGACATTGCGTGTATACACGTTGACACTTTTGACGATTGAGGAATGAATAAGGAGACAATAATTGGACTGCTCAGATCTCTGTATAATGATAATGTCATAACTTGTCTATGAACTGTTTTATTATAATTAAACCATGTATGTGTGATGGACTCTCACACGGAATGCGTTGTCATTTTTATGAATTAAGGTTGGTGTTCACTACACTCATCATTCGCGTATGACATCAGCACCTTTGCTCAATTGGCAGAATTAGAACATTAAGGCGAAAACATGAAGTTTAATTAAATGACCAAGAGACATAATATCACCATTCATGACTTTCATAGATGTGCCAGCTAAACCAACGCTGTACCCTTTTAATTGGACAACCTGGAAACATTTGGTGGCCACTATGGGGACGAATTTTTTTTCTTCTGCCAAATAAAACAATATAAAAATTCCGATTGTTGTCACATTTCGGATTTTCCTTGGGTTTGATTCAACTTTACCTTCACTACGCTAGCGCATTGGAAGTAACTATGACGTCATGACCTTCAAGTTTAACATGTCGGACCGTTAGGGGTCATTCAAGAACTATCAAATCGAAATGACAACATGCTCCAATGAATATGAATTACAGAATCACTTTTATCAATGCCTACAAGATGGTTCAAATTCACTTCGTAACTGATGGTGCATGCCAGCACTGTTTAAGAAGGATATTTCTCCGCAAAAAAAGATAAGTACACATTTTTGTGACCGTAAAGCTATTTCGGTCCACTTGATTTGCAGGCATGGTTTTTAAAAAAAAAATGATTACATGTATTTTCTATCGTTGTCAAATGAATATGTTTTTGTAATTGTACATATAAGTGGGCTGTTGGTGGGAATTTGGTTTCTACTTATGTACCTCTACGGACGGTGAAAAGATTCCAAATCGATCTCTAGGGAGCGATTGACTATTTTCGATTGTACAAGAGATCCCTTCATATTTGTTAAGTGCATACTCTGCTTGTAATTGAATTTAGTCAACATTATATGTTTAGTTGTGAAGTTGCGTACATAAACGTTGTATTTTACTGTCCTAAGTTTATTTGTAAATATAAATTATAATGTCTGTTAAAGAGTCCATGTTTCGTCATATTTTTTAGATTGTTGTCATCTGACCTACTTTTCAGTTCGGTATACTTCGTCACTTCCGATTCTTTTTATTCATTTATTATATTGTTTTAATGTTGGTAATTCGTAATTGTGATGTGAAATTGTACTTGTAAATTCTTTTGTTTACAGTGTTTACTTTTACTTCTTGATTATAAATTAATAATATATTAATAATATGAAAATATAACTATAAAATGATAATAATATAATACTTGGGACTAATTAATTGAAAATATGTAATGACTGAAATAATTTCAGCATATTGCTCTAGTAGTTCACGTAACCACTAGTTCTTTATCCTGTGTAAGGCATGGTGTTATAAAATATTGGGAAATAAATATAATTGTTGAGCTTACAAAGAATTTGTTAAGCATATGAATGGGTAATTAAGTAACGGGGCTAGTCACAGTACCTTATTGGCCATTGGGCATATATAATTGATTAGGTAAGTTATATTGGTGATTAATATATAATTGACTAAGTGAGTGAGTCACTATAGAAATAGAGATGTCTACGGAGGACATGATGTCCGTGTTGTATGAGTTACTCCAGGATGGTAGGGAGTATAATAGATTACAAGAGAATATTTTATGAGAATTGGGAAAGTATTTGTCTACTAAGGGAGGTACTTAGAGAATTTGCTTGTTATTTGATTGACTAAGGGAGTCACATTAGATAAGATGTTTGTGTTGGAGGATTTATTTATGAATTGTAGAGACTGCCATGGATTACAGTTCCCAGTACTTGAACAATATGTGATGGACCGTTTCTTATGTCATGTGGCATCAAAACTGTTGGATTTAGCTGATTTGCATTTTTCTTCGGTTCCTCATATTGTGATGGCTCATGATCTGGCTGATTTACTCCGTAGGAAACTTTGTATCTTTCTGGAGCGACACATCCATATGAAACACGATCATGTATTGAAAAATATACTTCATGCTATACTCGACAACAATGATCATGATAAACCAAAAACAAACATCAATCAGTGTGAGCAGGAAAGAGTGAAAGTTTTAGAAGATATTGATGAAGAAAACAAAGTAGATGAGTTGTCGGAGATCCTTGAGGACAAGGAGATGTTGATTAACAATTTAAACGAAAAAGTGAAGGCACTAAATTTGCAGGTCGAGGTTGATAATTCAAACCTCAGATCATTACAGTTGGAACTGGAAAATTCTTAGGAATCGTTAGAGACTACCTTGATATAGAATAAAACTTTGAGCTCTGTGATTCAAGAACTTCATGATAACGTTGCAGTATGTAAAAAGAAACTTGAAAAAAATGGTAATTATTCGGATGATAAGATTACGTGTATTAAAGAAAAAATTTTCAAAGCACAGGAAGCTTTGACGGCAATATTAATTCACAGGCTGCTCAAATTCAGGGTCTGATGGTTCAAGTGGCCCGACTACAGCCCCACATGTTGGTAGCACATAAGAAGAGATTAAAGAAGATGGCAATGAAGAAGACAGCCATGAGAGAGACAGAAATAGAAATGAGGATATGCCATGAAACGCAATCTCATGTCTCTCAACTTCATGCGATGAAGTTAGAGTTCATACGTCTTGAATCGTTTGTTCAGGAAAAGAACATAGCCACCAATAATAAAGTACAATCTTCGGTACAACTCGCAAGTGAATGTAATATACAAATCGACTGGAATTGATGAAAATAAATTTCCATTATGCAATAACACGGCTTTTAGACTAGTCTTGGAAGAGTCGATGAAAAGTTGCCATTCGTTGACTATGTGCTCATGACCGAGGTGCACCATTAGACCTTTTACATCTTTGCAATAGCAAATGTCATCATCCATCTCAAAGTATTGAACAAGTTCTCTGTGTCTATGACGAAATTTAGATATCGGAGTATTGGGCGCTAAAAGATTCCATTCTTTGAGTCGCGAACCGAGTTATTCCGCTTGTCCTTTGGTGAGAGCGAGATCACGTATTAAATCTTAAAGTTCTGAATGGTTAATTAAGTGAACACCATCATTCACCGGTACATAATCCGAGTCAGAATTAGTTTCTAAAGCAGGTAAAATATCACTTTCTGATGGTTCATTCACGTCCAACGGATATTGTTCTGGTGGAACTGGGATCGGACACGTGATTGGATCATGAGGCACTGGTTTCGAAACCGATTCAATATTTGGATAAACCACAGACTTTCTAGTTTTAAAAGTAAAACCATAGATATTTGTCAAGCAGAAGTAACAATCAGTAGCGTGATTTGTCGGTTCACGCCATATTACTGGCACTCCAAAAGGCATCGACTTATGCTTCGCGATTTTCGTAACCAACCTGCCAATGTATTTGCACAAGTCGAACAAACTGCGAAGATTTATTTGCATCATCAACCTTTCGAATCGAAATAAAGTTTATATGCTTTCTTTAGCAATGGTGTAAAGTTTTTCTGGTGAACACGATCGGTAAAATATCCGTACACGTAACAGAACAGATCAGCCGAATTTCTACAACTTCAAGAAGCCATATTTCACTCAGAATTATTTCAAAATACAGTAACTATTTGAAATATAACGTAACATATGTCATGCATCTTTTAGCAGTATAAAAAGTAGAATTATTTTGCATTTTATTAATTTTTTAAAAGTTATATAGTAAAAATGAAACGGAGCAAATAACGGTTTCCCAAAAATATATTTATTTACAAATATCTTAAGAACCCGACGTGATAGGGATAAACGGATTTCAAATTTGAAATCAGCGCAGGAAACTGACCTAAGAACACTTATTCTTATATAAGAAAGAAAAATGTTGTTTGTCAGTGTAATAAGGTTTCTAACCTTGAGAAATCACTAAGGGAGGAGAGAAATACGATTTTACACCTTAATAAAATAAATAAAAGGCAGAGCAATGAGATGTCATTGAAGGATATTGAGATTGTTAAGTTCAGAAAAAGAGTTGATGATCTACTAGATGTTATACTGAGTAATAAAATATTGTTAAACAAGAGGTCTGTTAAACCTGTTGTACTACATACCACGGGTGCTTCATGTGCTAAGATCAGGTCAGCACAACCCAAGGAAGTAAATATATCTTTTCGAGGCAAATACACCTTCCCTCGACAGAATAATACTGCCAATACAGGGAATAAGTCTTGGCGACAAGGTCAAGGGGAAAATGATCTTAAGAAAACTGTTGCAGTGGTCAATAGTGTAAAGGATTTTACTACAGTGAGTGATGATATTCGGGTTAGAATGAACGTGGATAATAAAACGAAGACAAATAATTCCATCAGCAAAGTTTTCACTTTGCCTAGCAGGCAGTCGTCTCCGACTTGCTTTAAACCACCGGCCGTGCATACTGATGGGGTTCTTCCTAGTTTACATCAGTATATGACATCCACTAATAAATCTATGGCCACTGGGGGTGATAATATCAGATCATCACATCCTGAAAGAGTAAAGCGATCACATCGAGGCAGATACATTTTCCATCGTCATCACTATAATACCAGTGATTCTCCTCACATTAATACTGCCTCTTCTGATTGTAAGTCTTTGCGACATGCCAGTGGCAATGAAAGCAGTATAATAAATGATTTAACAAATCGTTCGGTGCTCACAGGGAAAAATGTATCCCTTAAAAAACAGAATCACGCTGCATCTGGACCTGATAGTCCTAACACCATTACTAAAAACATTACAAATGTGCAGAGTTTTAGTTATAAAAGGACGAGCCAGTATGTTCAATGCGACCTTGTTGTGACTGATGAGGTTCTGATTGGTTCAAAGTATTTTGATAGGGATTTCTATACACAGCTTGGTCTTCTAGATACAATACATGCTGGGGTTGATACTGCCAATTATCCTCTGTGTATACAACATGGTTGTAGTGCCTCTGCTCTTCGGAGTAGGGTTAATGTTGAAAAGGGTAACACGGAAATTGCTGCTGTTGCTCATAACGTTACTCTTCATGGTGATAATACAGGTGTTGAGCACTTACGTAACTATACTAATACCAGTACATCGGAAACAAAGAATGTACTTAGTTCTTCTAGTCTGTCTGATACGACATGCTTCACACCTGCTCTTTTGCATGGTGGGAGTTATCATACTCGGGTCCAACAGGATGATTCAGCTGATAGAAATAATTCTACATCTAGGAGTAACATAACTTACAATTTACCTAAACAAACTAAGGGTACACATCAACCTTGTTCACATTTTAGTAACGACAATACTACTTATGTAGGTAAAGGTGCATTTTCTCGCACAGTTCTAGTAAGCAATCTGCCACAAAGTACTACATGGCAGTCACTAGGCAGTTTTCTTAACTATACCGCAGACGTTAAGTCTGTGCGTCTGTTGCCGCCTACCAATAACAGGTATGGTGATGCGTTAGTTACGTTCAGTACCAATAGAGACGCTCGTATGGTTGTCGAGCGTGACAATGGTGTATACTTTCATCACCATTCTCTCAATTTACAACTGGTACCTGATTCTGCGTCACGCGGATAACGTGTTACGTTCACACTTTTTGTCTTATTTTTTTGATGACTCAGCATAGTCAATCATCATTTCTTCTTTCTTTTGTCATCTATTCTTACATAGATTGGTTAGTGTAGACTTTTCTGGTAGAGAACAATTTTGTTGTCTTGTCTACTATGACAATTTGTCTTTTGTCTTTACGTTGTTCTTACCATGCCGACGATAGACAGTAACTTCGTTGATTGTCATAACTATGCTCAGCCAATGAAGCATAAGCTAGTAAATTGTCTACCCTATAGTGGAAAAACATGCTTATGAGATTATGGTAGACTGATATTGCTAACATCGCGTCCACTAAATTTCTAGGGAAATTTTTATTAAACATCCTATTTAGAGGTCAAAATACGTTACTAAATATTACACAAATGTGTATATTCGACAGTTGCAGGCAATTTCGACTTCCGTGGTGCTCTCAAACAAGATCAAGTAATCGATTGAAAAGAATTCAATTTTGAAGAATCTCACAGTTCCACATCGACTGTAAAACAATGATTCGAATTTATTTTATCACGTGGTCGAATATATGTCACGAACGTAACAGTTCTTGTGTCAAGCATATCACTACTGCGTTACTACGTCGTAATCGACATTCGAGGTCACCATAGAGTCGATTCCAGGATCGGAAAACGTCGTCACAGACTCATTATCTCGCCACCTTTCATCATCAGCTGATAATAATTGATGATACAATTGTACTGAGTTACGAACGATTATGTAATTTTGGAAAGTCGATGACTTTATGGATGATTCTTCAATCACTATTCACCTCGATTAATATATCTATTCGTCACATTATTATGCTAGCTTACGATTTGAAACCATGAAAGACACTCGATGGTTCACTAACGTTTAGACATTTACAGACATCAATTCGTATTTATATATCAAATTGTGATTACACTATGAAAATTCATGTCAACTATCGACTTTCCATTCAAACTTCGACAGAAGGCAAGTTCTACATCAGAATATGTATCTCCTCAAATTACACAGTCAAATGATGGAAACGATACCGAGTCAATATCGTATGTCCAAACAATTATGACAGGAACATATTTGACATTTAACGCACTCAACTTTCAATCATCTGATATTCAACTTCAAATATGATGTCACGTTGATTCAAAACCCTTTATTGATTCTTCGTGTTTGCTATGATGGACTTTGGTTAGTGTCCATAGCGATTTGCCTTTTTTTCCATTGTGATCTACCTACGCGATACGCTTCTAATTGATGGAACGTCTACGGATTACTCATCCCAGATCGGGTTTTAACACTTATGGGATACACTTACATAATGAACAGTTGATAATAACAATGGGAATATTTAGTGAAAATGACTGTAGCGGAAGGTTTTATATGTGTGAGATGATAGTGCTAGAGTAGAAATAGTATTCTCTCCAGAATGTGTGAGGTCCCAGTGACAGAGAAGTACACTGGTATCACTCGATAGTCACGGCTGTGAAAGTATCTGGACTGAAAATATTCAGAGAACAGTCAGACCTTACTGCGCCACCTCCGCTATGTGACCACCTGTGATATAATAAAAATTCAACCAAACTCAGTATCAACTATATTGAATGAATAAAGCTGGTGAATACAATTTATATCCTCTTTATTTACATCTATCTAATTGTGGTGATTGTGTGTGACTGGTGATACAAAAGTTATATTTATACAAAACCAAATTGGCGAACTCAGTTACAGTTTTTGCAAGTTAAACTAAAATGTCATTTCTTTAGACTCTTCCAATTAGTTGGGTAATAGACTTCTTCACTGTCTTATTCACTTTATAACTTTCACTAGTTTATCACGCAAATTGTCATCACAAAACTCTGCTTGACAGTTATCACTTCTTGGGTGCACGATTGTCACAAATATCACTCATCTGTTTTTAAATCAGTGTTCATATGAGATGTACAGCTTCAGTAGGTCGTGCTTCTACCAATCCAGGCACTGCTGGGGCGAGTTGCATTGATCCTCGAGCAATTCTTGATCATTGACCTCTGACTTTTGGTTGACAAGTATGAACCTGCAGATAATTGTAGGATATGTGGCTATTTGTGGATAATAATTACCACATTCCTATTGTAGGTGAGATGAATTTGTTTTCAGATGTATGCGTGAAAATGCGTGATTATGGATCAGTGACAAGACAGGTGTCTACTGTGGAACATTTTATAAAATCAAATAATACAAAATAATATGTACACACATATATGGTATGAGGTTATAGTATCCCCCTGCCTGACACGTTAGCTCTGTAAAGTGCAGTAACTTGAAGACAGATTGAATAAGCCCTGATAATGATTGTTGGTAGTCCTGAAAAGAATTGCTATTTGTCCTGTGCTAGCCCTGATGTGGACTCAGTCACGGTGGTTATATTTCGGGTTCCAATCTTCAACAATCATATCAATTAATCAATTAATATGCATGATACTTTCATAACATAAAGATTAAACAAATCCTGAAATAAAAGTTGTAATTACTGTATTATTTTACATAGTAACTTTACATACCCTCGCAGGATCTAATTAAGATCAGTAAAGACTGGCTTTAGTGGAGTAACAGAACTGCCTGGCTGCAAATAACAAGATATTGGCCTCTGCACGTTCCTCTCTCTCCAGCCGTTGTCCTTCTGTCTTGCTTCGCTGTACAAGTGAATTTGAAATCATTTCCGTCCGCCCTTATATATGCAGCTACCGGACGTACAGGAAACAAGGCTCGCAACTCCAGCAAACTTCCCAAAAAAGTTGTAACTTCGGGGGGGTTTGTGCTAGAGGTGTTTCAAACCTTGGTCTCGTGCATTTCACCTTTCCCAGGTCAAGCCTTTGGAGTTATATATTTCCGTTCTCCATGAGTTGACCTTTATATCCATATGTTGTTTTCCCATATCTGTCGTGTTAACGAGTTTATATTGAATTATAAATAGGAAAAACACAGGATTTCTCAATGCACGGACACTATTCTTGCGAAATTCTTCACAACTACTTACTCCCTTCTGATTTCCTTGTACCTATACATAAATGAATATATTCCCGTCAAAAGGAGACCATTCTCATCCTTGTCTGTCATTCCGTTCTCCTTCCCGATGTCTAATTCTAACCATGATTTCGGACGATTTATTCTTCCTTATGCACTCGCCGAAGTCATTCTATCTGACCGTGGGAAACCCCTTCTCTGATTGGCTGCCCTAGATACACACAGGAAAATACCCCTGCATTCGTTAGTTCAGGAAGGAACACTGGTGTCCCACTTTTCGGTCTTCAAACATTTAACTAGGCAATGCGTAACATGTGACAGAGCCTCCCTCTCTTTTAAGCTGTAGATTTCTACAGCTAACAACTGTAAGCTTTGCCGTAGTTAATGTTCTTCTTAGTCTTACTCTCGTTCTATCTCAGTTGGGTGTCGACAAAGAAAATCTGCTCCTACATTTTGTTTTCATGGATATAGATTTATCCTTCACTATCTCTCTTTTCCCAGTTCGGCTTTTCATCCAGGCCCTTACCGCTGGTGAAATGGGGTCGGTAGGTTTCCCTTGAAGTTTACCGCCCTCTTTTCGTTGATAGCTGGTTGCGGTTTTCCCTCGCAAATTCGTAGGTGTTTGATTTTGGCTACGTGATTTGTTCTTTTCTTCCAGTGCATGGGTTTCAGACTGCAATTCAACCTGTGTGGGATGTTTCCTTTCCCCTCCAGTGCAAATCTCGGGAGTACCCATGATGGCTGGTTTGCTTGTAGACTTTTGAAGACTCTTCCGCCGACTTTCTGAATCTACATGAGTGCACTCTGGACAGGAATTTACATACCGATTGATGTCTTCCGTAATACCTGGCCAGTAGTACTGGGTGGCTATTCTTTGTTTTGTGGCACCATTACCCAGGTGTTCACACAAAGATATTATGTGCCCCCAGCCTATAACCTTATTTCTATAGGTGGATGGTACAACAATTTGACCATGACTTTTCGTCCCTCTGCCAGCTTTCCTGTGCAAGAGTCCATGTTCCATATAGAAATGTCCTTTGATTGGATTGTTATGTGTTTTTGACAGTTTGCCAAAACAAGGCTTCAATGTGCTGTCTGCTACTTGAGCCTTTTTCATCTCAATCGAATCAAATTTTAATTTGGTGTCCCTCTCTATGTTCCTGGAGTCAGACCTGGTCTGGATTTCTGCCATAACCATAGGTTTTACCGGGTTTCCCAAGAAAACATATCTACGCCCCAACATTAGGGGGTAAAAGGAATCATCTATCACAGCTGCATTTATCTCCCCTTCCACATAGCGACAACTGACATGAATCTTTGCTTTGGGTAAAGTGAGGGGTAATGCTCATTTTAGTGGCCCTTGAATATCTACTGTTTCTGTGGTGATTTGTTCAGGGCGCACCAGAGATGCACACACGACTGCGTCATAGGACAAACCTGTGTCATACATTCCTGTGACTTGTTTGCCATTCACAGACACTATCTCCTGTGTAGGTGGGTGATTGAGGCTATTCTGAATCACCGTCAGTTCCTTCCTATCAGAAGTCCTCACCTGTAAGCATGCAGCATGATGAAGAGGTTTTTTCCTTCCACAATTATCAGTGTTGTGGTTGTTCATTTTGCAGAACTTACACCATTTTTCTTCCCTTCGTGAGGGTTTATTGTTATATCCTGGAGGGTTCTTGTCTTTGTAGTTATATCTTTGGTTGTTCTTGGTTGTATTGTCCTTTTGTTCAAACTCGTTTTGGTTTTGTGGTGACTTGAAACTATCTCCCTGCTTCCTCTTGTTTCCTTGAGTCAGGGGGTGAGCCAGTTTGTGACTTTCTGCATAGATGATTATTTCATCTAATCTCTCTCTTTTATGTTCTACGAGGAATGTCTTCGTTTCAGGAGACATGGACTCCAGGAGTTGTTCTATCAACAGCATCTCCTTGATCCCTTCAAAATCCTGATTGAAGTTTCCTAACTGACACCACCTCAGCAAGTAACTTTCCAACCTTGCTGAGAACTGCTGATATGTTTCTCCTGTCTGGAGCATAGCAGTTCTAAATCGCCTTCTATAAGCTTCTGCATTTTGTTCATAACGCACCAACAATGCTTGTTTCAAGGCTTCATAGTTTTCATGATCTTCTTTTTGCATCTTCAAGTAGACATTATAAGATACTCCTCTCAATCCCTGTGACAACTTCAAATTCCACTTTTCTTTTTCTAGGCCATAAGTAGTGGCCAATCGTTCATATCTGTCAAGGTAATCCTCTATTCCCTCTTCTTTCTCCACAAATGGGTCCAAGTGGAAGTTCATAGCTCCATTGGTGGTGCTTTGGCTAGCGCTGGTATCCGAATGAGATGACCTACTACCATTAGTGGTAGCGGCTGCCTGTATTTCAAGCTCTTTTAATCTCAATTCATGGTCTCTATCAGCTTGTAGCTTCCTTTCCTCAGCTGTTAATCTTCTTTCTTCAGCCTCCAATTTCTTGGCTTGAGCCTCAACTTCCAACAGAAGCCTCTTTTCTTCAGCTTCCATTCTTTTGGCTTCTCTCTCAGCTTCTAGTCTTTTGGCTTCTCTCTCAGCTTCTGCTTGCAACTTCCTTTACTCTCTATCCATATGTTTGTCCACTTCAGTTGTGACATACTGGATGAGAGCATCACCCGTCAAGCCCAGCTCTTTTCCCATTTGCATGATCGCAGTTCTGAACTTCACTAAGTCAGCCATTATATTAAGTTAAGTAGGGTATGAAAACTTACCTAAACTTACTCAAAATAATTATCAAATGGACAACACAATTAATCGTGCAACCTTGTGATAGTCAATAATTGAATGAATAAAGCTGGTGAATACAATTTATATCCTCTTTATTTACATCTATCTAATTGTGGTGATTGTGTGTGACTGATGATACAAAAGTTATATTTATACAAAACCAAATTGGCGAACTCAATTACAGTTTTTGCAAGTTAAACTAAAATGTCATTTCTTTAGACTCTTCCAATTAGTTGGGTAATAGACTTCTTCACTGTCTTATTCACTTTATAACTTTCACTAGTTTATCACGCAAATTGTCATCACAAAACTCCGCTTGACAGTTATCACTTCTTGTGTGCACGATTGTCACAAATATCACTCATCTGTTTTTATAATCAGTGTTCATATGAGATGTACAGCTTCAGTAGGTCGTGCTTCTACCAATCCAGGCACTGCTGGGGCGAGTTGCATTGATCCTCGAGCAATTCTTGATCATTGACCTCTGACTTTTGGTTGACAAGTATGAACCTGCAGATAATTGTAGGATATGTGGCTATTTGTGGATAATAATTACCACATTCCTATTGTAGGTGAGATGAATTTGTTTTCAGATGTATGCGTGAAAATGCGTGATTATGGATCAGTGACAAGACAGGTGTCTACTGTGGAACATTTTATAAAATCAAATAATACAAAATAATATGTACACACATATATGGTATGAGGTTATAGTATCCCCCTGCCTGACACGTTAGCTCTGTAAAGTGCAGTAACTTGAAGACAGATTGAATAAGCCCTGATAATGATTGTTGGTAGTCCTGAAAAGAATTGCTATTTGTCCTGTGCTAGCCCTGATATGGAATCAGTCACGGTGGTTATATTTCGGGTTCCAATCTTCAACAATCATATCAATTAATCAATTAATATGCATGATACTTTCATAACATAAAGATTAAACAAATCCTGAAATAAAAGTTGTAATTACTGTATTATTTTACATAGTAACTTTACATACCCTCGCAGGATCTAATTAAGATCAGTAAAGACTGGCTTTAGTGGAGTAACAGAACTGCCTGGCTGCAAATAACAAGATATTGGCCTCTGCACGTTCCTCTCTCTCCAGCCGTTGTCCTTCTGTCTTGCTTCGCTGTACAAAAGAATTTGAAATCATTTCCGTCCGCCCTTATATATGCAGCTACCGGACGTACAGGAAACAAGGCTCGCAGCTCCAGCAAACTTCCCAAAAAAGTTGTAACTTCGGGGGGTTTGTGCTAGAGGTGTTTCAAACCTTGGTCTCGTGCATTTCACCTTTCCCAGTTCAAGCCTTTGGAGTTATATATTTCCGTTCTCTATGAGTTGACCTTTATATCCATATGTTGTTTTCCCATATCTGTCGTGTTAACGATTTTATTTTGAATTATAAATAGGAAAAACACAGGGTTTCGCAATGCACGGACACTATTCTTGCAAAATTCTTCACAACTACTTACTCCCTTCTGATTTCCTTGTACCTATACATAAATGAAGATATTCCCGTCAAAAGGAGACCATTCTCATCCTTGTCTGTCATTCCGTTCTCCTTCCCGATGTCTAATTCTAACCATGATTTCGGACGATTTATTCTTCCTTATGCACTCGCCGAAGTCATTCTATCTGACCGTGGGAAACCCCTTCTCTTAATGGCTGCCCTAGATAGACACATGAAAATACCCCTGCATTCGTTTGTTCAGGCCAGAACACTGGTGTCCCACTTTTCGGTCTTCAAACATTTAACTAGGCAATGCGTAACATGCGACAATGACAATATATTTATCAGAATCGACACTTGGTACTCTCAGGACTAGTATACTAGTGTATACTATGAATTGAACATTAAAAAAAAATAATAAGTGGTGTATTTCCCATAAAGGGACCGTAATTCAGATAGATAATAATTGAATATTATTATTAGTTTTATCATTCATTTAATTTAATATGTATGTTTCACATTTCTTTACTAGATTTTATATGTAAATTAAGTTAGTTTATTTCCCACTTACAGATTTCATAATTAGTTTGTTTAATTACTTATATTCTGCATTACTTCCTTTTATTTCTTTTTTCTCATATATATATTTTTTTCTCATACGTTATTAGTTTAATTAGTTAGATTTAATCCATACTTTATTACATTAGTTATTTAGATGACAGTACTTAGTTATACCGTAGTAAGTCACTACACCTTAGTTTAGTTAAGACACCTTTAGTTAATTGCATGATATTACACTATCCTTTCTGACTGTTGACTTTTCTTTAGTTAATGTAGTTATTATTTTCTATATGACAATTTTAGTACATTGACGACGACCTCCGACAATGTTTTGTTCAAAACATTGCGGGGCCGTATGCCGGGAATTTTTCGTTAACTTTTGCAAGAATTAATCGCGTTATTATTATAATTAATCGCATTATTAGTTAAAAAAACTATGAAATAGATTTTTTTACCCTGGTCGGTCAGGGGAATGTTACGACGTGTGTAATGTTGTTAGCCACTTCAATTGTGTGCATTTTACCATTACACATTAACTTATGGGTATGCTATAAAGTTTAGATGTTTTCGCGCTTCACGGTATTGAACGCGAATTAACAGAGTTGTCTAGGTTTAGGGATGACGCGGTAGGTTGTTAAGGCTCCGAATGACAACGTTCTATTTTGACCTTTCTAGAGACTGATTTTGTTGGAGACAGTCGTGTTATACATCGCTCTCGATGTTTATGAATTGTGCAGTGTTTCTCCTGAATTATAAGGCACGGGTCAGCATTTATTATATACGGATGCAATGTTAAGTCATCCCGATTGGATAAGTATTTTAGTAATAAATTCCTAAATTTATTATATCTTCAAAACGACAACGATCACTACCGAATGTTCGCTAGACGACATTGCGTGTATACACGTTGACACTTTTGACGATTGAGGAATGAATAGGGAGACAATAATTGGACTGCACATATGTATGTATAATGATAATGAGGAATGAAAAAGGAGACAATAATTGGAACGCTCAGATGTCTATATAATGATAATGTCATAACTTGTCTATGAACTGTTTTATTGTAATTAAACCATGTATGTGTGATGGACTCTCACACGGAATGCGTTGTCATTTTTATGAATTAAGGTTGGTATTCACTACACTCATCATTCGCGTATGACATCAGCACCTTTGCTCAATTGGCAGAATTAGAACATTAAGGCGAAAGCATGAAGTTTAATTAAATGACCAAGAGACATAACATCACCATTCATGACTTTCATAGATGTTCCAGCTAAACCAACGCTGCACCATTTTAGTTGGACAACCTGGTAACACTGGGAACCCATCATGCTTCACATCTGTTACCAGATCATTATAATTGACCGTTTTGACATGGCGCTTTTTAGTTAATTTACATTCTAATGTGAGCTTAGTCTAGTGTGATGTCAGGGAAAGCAAACTGTATCTGGTTTGGTAAGTTGTCTGCCGAATAAATTCCAGCTATATACATATCCTAGATAGGTCTACTGCCATTTTAGGTTCATTAGCGCTTTTGAGACCAGTTTGTAAGCTCATGTTTATTAGTTTAGAGTATATTGACTGACCTGGCTTCAGGAAGTTAATATTTAAAAACACTGAGCATGAGTTTGCTGTGTCTCGTCAACCTTGCCACGTTTGCTGAGGCAGCCAGTTTGTTTCTTACTCGGCTGCGTCACCATTTTTGTGACCGTCGTCCTACCTATACCACTCATGATGAGAGTAGTCGGTAAATTGCATGCCCGTATCATCTGTGATAAACGAGCGCCAATGCCTTATCGCTCTACCTTTTCCTACATCTTTCTTATTATATTTTCTCAAACATTGTGCTCTTTCATCCCACGTTTGCTATTTCATCGCTTTTTATTACTCGGGACTGGTATCTAGAGAACCACATTTGTTCTTTTATCATCGGTGGTAAAAGAAATTCTTTTGATTGAGTCCCCCACCTGGCATTATCTTTTGAAGTCCACATTGCCTCGTGATAAATCTGGTGAAACACATCTTGTTTCATCAAATTCAGACACCTGGGCATGGTACAACTTCTGTGGACTATTGTTAACTTTAAAGCGAGCGCGGCTGACACAAAAGATGAGTCTCTTTCTATCTCGGCCGCTGCCCATACAAGCGACAGGTCACCACATTGGGACAATGGCGCCGGAGCGGCAACAATAAACAAAGGTTGATTACGTCGGGAGACGTCCAGCTTGGCCCGGTGAAGAAGTCTTCTCACGCTGTTTAAACAAACCGCCATGTAATACAATAGGCGGCGCGACAAAAAGACGTATTAACATGCTGGCGACAATGGACAGCGAGTTTTGTGACAGTTATCGAACATTTGAGTTTGTCAAGCTGGCCAATCAGCAAACACCGTGCAGTCTGACAAAGACTGATAGGCAACGCAAACAAAAGGTGGTGGCGGATAGCCCAACCCACTTCAGCCCGTGACACGCGCTGACAGGGGGATCAACCAGGTGGCAACTTAGCTATTGAGGAGAGGCGGGTTTCACGTCCCAGGCAAGATTTGGTAACACATGGGGATCCTAGAAATATAAGTACCACTCAGTTCGTTAGATTAGAAGAGTCCAGTCTTTTTCATCATTCTGGTGTAAAGAGAAATCCCTGAAGTTTAGCCTTATTAAATATTAAGTGTGGATAAAATATTTCATATCTGTGGTGTATTGTGTTCTTAAAGGATTTTGCGAAGGGAAAGGAAGTCCATCAGAAGTTGCTGATCAGAATGTGTCGCGCAGACAATTAATCTCTTATCTGTCGCGCCCTCTCGCGTAATCTTAGCAAAGCTTTGCAGCACCCTGGCAAACACGATGTATTTTCACCAACAAGACGTGTCAGATGTTTAAACAAACAAACTCTCTGCTACAGAACAAACAGAAAGAAAAGGGTGCAACTCGGAAAATATCGCAATAAATCAGTATAAAAATGTAACTGATAATGCCGTAGTAAAAGAGAGATCGACAGGAGTCGCCCCATTCTGTCACATTCCTTCTCTTCATGATTCAAATATTGTGGCAACAGCATGTCCATTGTAGCAAGGTAACTATTTAAATTTTACAGGCAAGAGTCTTCAAGACTCGTCTGATGTAGGTGTATAGCTCCGACTGATGGCAACATGTACGACAGAGTAATAGTAAAACAATGCCTATTTTTATGTATCGGGTGTCCTCATATGAACATCAGGCGACCTCCACTTTCCATCACACTTTCATCGTCCTAAGAATTGTTTCCCCTCCATGAGCATTACATTTGCACCCATTCAGTCGGACGAAAGTGCTTTTGGACAGCGGAAGACAACAACTGAAATATTCTATACGAGGTCTGGTCAAAAAGTATCCGACCTTTTTTTTCCGGGAAAACAAAATGATATACAGGAGGTTTCTCTAGTGGATACAGTGGAGAAGACCTTCCTGCGCATGCGTGAATTTTTTCCCTCCCAAAGACAGTGTCAGTCGTCTGCAATTAGTGTACGCGCGAGCTGTGGTAGTAACAAGCCGTCGGATTTTTATTTGTCACGAAATGACGGAACGTTTTGAACAGCGGTATTGCATTAAATTTTGCCAAAAGCTCGGTGATACCCAAGTAGAAACAATTCAAAAGATTCAACAAGCTTTTAGCGATGAAGCCATGAGCCTTACACAAGTTAAGGAGTGGTACAACCGTTTCAAAGATGGCCGCACATTGGTTGATAGCGAGCCACGTTCCGGTAGACCATCAACAAGCCGAAACGACGTGGTCGTTCACGAAGTGCGGACTTTGGTCATGCAGAACCGTCGTATCACCATCCGAGAACTTACACACGAGGTGGGGATAAGCCACGATTCAGTATAATCCATATTGACGGAGGATTTGAACTTCCAGAAGGAGTTGCTTCTGCTCCATCGTTAACAGCTTCGGCACGAATTTAGCGCCCACTCCTCCGCAAGTTCAAATCCTCTGTCAATATGGATTGTAGTGAACCGTGGCTTATCCCCACCTCGTGTGTAAGTTCTCGGATGGTGATGCGACGGTTTTGCATGACCAAAGTCCGCACGTCGTTTCGGCTTGTTGATGGTCCAAAATAAAAATCCGACTGCTTGTTACTACCACAGCTCGCGCGTACACTAATTGGAAACGACTGACACTGTCTTTGGGACGGAAAAAATTCACGCATGCGCAGGAAGGTCTTCTCCACTGTATCCACCAGAGAAACCTCCTGTATATCATTTTTTTTCCCGGAAAAAAAAAGGTCGGATACTTTTTGACCAGACCTCGTACATGTATGCATATATAACTTACTAAAATGTTAGTTTAATAAATGTATGCATTATGATATCATAATCCACTGCCTGTTATCTATGGAACATGTGACCATCTCTGCTATTGCCAGCGATTTCTTGACATAACACACAACTATTTAGCAGTGTCAATTGGTTTTTTTTTTTTTTTTTTGGATATGTGTCATACTCTGTGTAATTAAATCCTTGAGTCTCATTAAAGATATGAAATATATGTTTTTTTTTTTGCTAATTTTGATTAGAATCTCTTTCCACAGTAATAGAAAATAAATCTTGCATTGGAATATTATTTTTATTGAGGAGAATTTTCATTCAATCAACTGTGTAGTGACTAAGAAACTGTCATTTTGCAGAAACATCTTAAAAAATACTATTGAAAACTAAGTGTAAATATTTTTTTTTTAAATAAAGTTTTGCCTCGTTTTGGCGAGGCGCGTCCCGTGCAACCTAGTCGGTTATTTTAGGGCGCATGTCCAAACATAAAAACCCTTAGGTCTGGGGTTGTTAGTTTACCAAGTGTATGGGAATATCCTGAAAGAAGTCATTGTGTGAAGGAAGCTAATTATTCTTACCAGACGTAAGCAGGTCCACTTTCTCTTAAACATGTTATGAGAAGAACATTGTATCATGTTATATATTGTGGGAAACAGAGATTGATAGCAACTGAGTGAGAAGATACTGAAAAACAAAATGATATCGTGGCATGGGAAGAGGTTAGTTGCAGAATTTATAAAATTTACTAGTTTCAGGAAATTCTGGAGAAACATGATCACTTTTTTTTTTTTTTTAAATTTTATCTTCCTATTGCATTTTGCTGAAAGTGAAAAGGTAGTAACTGTTCCAATGAAAACAATCTCACCATTTAAAACATCAGTAAATACATAATGTTTTCACTCATTAAATTTATCTAAGTTAACAAAAAATATAAAATAGCCAAGAAACTAATTTAAGTTGTGGAAAATTGTAGTGACTTTTCCACAGTGTATGTGTTAATTTTATTTTCTTTCCAGTCCATTGCGGCCTGAGATCGTAGTCGGGAACTGAAGTTGTCGTTCTTGAGACAAGTATATTTGTATTGGCTTTTGTGAGTCTCTTGTTATGTATGACTCCGCGGTAGTATGCATCCACCAGCCTCCGGCGTATTTTTCCGTGTTTTAAAGTCAAGTTCTCTGTAGTTGTAGGCACGTAGTGGTAGTTGGTCTGACTTAATTTTCACGAGAAGGCAACATAACTGTATTTTCTGTATTTTATGTTGTGTGTGTTAATTGTATTGCAATATACTGATTGTCGGTAATTTTTTAACTCGGGTTTTCAAAAATCGTGTAAACAATCGGTTAAAAAAAGTATGCGGGCTCCCATCCCTGGTGGTAGACATTTCGCACACAGTGGAAACAAGTACTTTCTTGTGAACCAATATCTTCTTCTTTGATCTTTAGCCGCCGATTTTCAAAGTAGTCAGTGGCCATCACGCCTGGTGGCGCCTTGTAGAGCAGTAACAAATTGCTTCCATTTTGTTCGGTCAGCGGCCATCCTTCCTACAGTGCCCCAGCTCAAGTTCATTCTTTGCATTTCGGCTTCCACAGTTCTCCACCAAGTTGTCGGTCTCTCTTTCGCTTTCCTTCGGGGGTCCATAGCATAGCTGTTGTTGTGATGGCATCGGTGTCTCCTCTGAAGACGTGGCCAACCCAACTCTAGCGTCTGCCAGCTATGATGGTGTGCATGTCTTCTTGGTTACTCCGAGTAAGTAGTTCTTGGTTAGAAAATAGTATTCGGCCAAACGATTCGGAGAATTTTCCTCAGGCACATTGTGTGGAACAGGACAGTTTCGACATTTCCTTCTCTGTTACTATGCAACATTCCGCACCATAGAGAAGCACAGAAAGTACACAGCTCTCATGTAATCTTCATTTAGTGTTTGTGCTGTACTGGGAAGACTTCCAGATGTTGTTGAGACTAGCAAAGGCTGTTCTCTCTTTATTCATTATGTTCTTGAAGTCTTTGCTAGTTACTCCGCATGATATTACTATGCATCCTAGGTATGTAAATTTGTCTGTCTGTTCTAGCTTCTGGTTCTTTATTGTTATGGACTCAGGACTGTCCATACTGAGTGTCATGAGCTCTATCTTCTTTGGACTCATGTTCAGATCCAACGGCTGGCTATACTTATTCAGTCTATCTGTTTATTTTCTTTGATGTGTTGATAGGAACGTGCGAGTAGTGCAATGTCATCTACATATTCCAGATCTTCCAGTGTAGAAAATGTAGTCTCTCTAATTCCTCTTGGACTGCCCACTGTTATCTGCCGCATCACCCAGTCTATGACTGTCAAAAATAAAGTAGTTGATAACTGGCATCCCCGTCGTCCCCTTGTATTAATGTGACGTATAATGGAAATATAGCCTACAGTATCCTACAGCCTTTCGTGACCTCGTGGTATTCTAAGATTCGTTAGCAAAGTCGAGCATTTGACAGACTGCAGCTCCCACCTTTAATCCACGCCTCTTTTGCTCGATATGTAAACAAACAGACATATTACCAACTTTCGCGACCTGAAAGCGAACAGTGTTTGTTTACAAAAGTTTTTCACGCGAGCTGATCTGTCAATCATCGCACATCGGACAGACCGCACGTGGGATTAACACTTAACCCTTTGATCTTCAGATACGGGGGAGTCTCTGACGTCGATTAGCATTTCATCTCGAGACGCGAGCGATTTTGAAAGAAACCCTGTTATCGTAACGAGAGCATTTTGATGTTGGTCAACCAGCTCTCGACGAGAGAAGCGGTGACTGGCTCCTAGGACCTTTCATCTGGGAAACGCAGTTTCCTGATTTTTCTGCTATGCACTAAGAGTCTGAAAATTAACATCCTCTAGAGATCATAACAATATGATGATATATAAACTGCGTCTTTTCAAAATCAGGTATCAGTGTCGCTCAGAATTTTTCGGAGAGTCTAAACTCGTTATCTAGAACCCCTGTGAATAGATGTGTTAATAGTTTCGTGGGGATTAATATATAAATTTGTTATTAAGCGTATTATAGTGTTAACAGTTTTAGCATCTTAAATTCACTGTGATTTTCTAGGTGTTAGAACCAGTGGAAAATAACGCGTAGCTATTTGTGTACCAGTTGTTCAGTAATTCTAATTTTATCACCCGCTTTCTTACACAAGGAGATACGGTTTAGCTGACTGAATTAAAATGTTAAGTGACTGATAATTGACAGAATATAATTCACGTTATATTTCATTGTGTGTGATTTTAGTAAGTGACTGCTGTTTGGATATCATACGACTTAACAAACAGGCGCCGACAATCTAATATGTATTAATGACAGGCGATATTTGTTAAAGTGCGCGTATGGATAATTAAATAATAACTGACATTGTACGCTGATTTGTTAGCGCGCGCAGAAGGAGCGGGTAGGGCACATACCTTCACCTGATCTAGGGATGCCGCGCCGGCGATAACTGACCAGATAGGAATAGGCTAGAGACACCGCGTGCTTATATGTAAATATATTAGTAGCATTTTAAAAAATAATATTTCTCCATCCTTAGGCATGACCTGATCAACGGCGACCAGCTGTCTTTTATTTGGTTTTATTTTGGTCTATATTTTGGTCCTTTTCCCGGTCTACTGATTGGATTAAAGTTGTCTTCTTTTGGCTTACGCGTCTACAAGTTCAGTTGTGAACAGGACCGGCCAAAGAGACTAACGAACATTTTAATTGGAAATTTTGATTGGAAATACAAATACTCAGATACATTTTTTGCATTTTTTATCAGCCCACTGGGGTTTGAAAGATATACCAATTCTCACGACTTTTGATAGTCGTATCCAAGTCGATTTTTTTTAATCCAGACGAATTACGCTATTTCGGAATCGGCACTCACCAGAGCCAGCCGATAGGATTACCATCATCATCAAGTAACAATAGTTTAAATTTTTTAGCAATCAGATGTTTTCCTACTGTTTACTGTGAACACCAGATCTCAGAGAGTCTCGGCATTAACTATTCAATGTGACATTGTTTATCCAGGAATCAATCACCAAATTAGGCGTCCCCCTTATAAAATTTAATTATTAGTGGAGGGAAAATAAATACACTGGACCTTATATACATATTCATGGATTTTAAAGTCCAACAGATTGTTTCACCAAGAATAGGGTAAGAAGCGAGATTGTGTGGCCACGTATGACAGAGGGAGAGTGAAATATGTTTCTTTAGTACAGGAAGCATTGTAGCATCTGCACTCTGTTTGAACATTTGTTTAATTTTATTGGATAACGTTTAGTGGGAACTGTGTTCTTTCTTTACTGTCTATACTGTAACCTAGTGCTAACCTTTAGCCTGTGGGGTTATTAACTTGTTGGGTTCTTTTCTTCTCAAGGAGGGGAGGGCACAGGCATTCTGTTAGTTTTTATATGCATGTAGTTCTGATTTTATTTTATCTCTTTTTTATAATATTCGATTTTGTAAAGTTTAAAGATGATAAACAACAAAATAACTAAACTTTGTGTGTTGGTCAGACGCATACCCAAATTTACCATAGTTTTTCACGTTTGTGTGTCTTGTTGTCACATAGCTGTGTGTGAGTGTTTAGGTAAACTTATATTTTCTAGATTTATGGAGGTGCAAGATTGTCTTATACTAAATTATAGTCGTATAGATAGACTGGACTAGAGAAACTACTCAGTCCAGAGACAGATCTTGTCCTTAAACTATCCACTCGTAAAAATCTATTTCTTACACCTTTACTTCTCACGTACTTATCACCATCCCCTGTACTCAGGCGGGACCCTAAAAAACTTTTAAACCTATCTAAGCACGACAACTAATATAGAAAGCATGGAATCCTATGAACCTGAACACTAAACCATTGTGGGATTTTATTGTAAATTAATACCCCAGACCACATGTAAGAGGCATTATAACCAAGTTTCTGTTACTATTTCTCTGAAAAAGAAGTCTGTATGCCCAAAATTATTTTGGGGTACGTTTTGCATTTTATAATTCTATATTTTGTATTATTACTTACTTAGTCGTTCCCCTTCTACCGTGAGGTGTAGAGGTTTGGGAGAGAGAGCGCCAGACTATCCTATCGGCTATCTTTCTCCTGGCCTCGTTCCATTCTAGTCCTCGGTCCTTCAAAGATTGTCTAATGTTGACCTCCCAGCGGATTCTGGGTCGTCGTGGGGGTCTGGATCCGATGGCTCTTTGTTTCCCATGCTTGTCGTGGTAGCCGATCTTCTCCCATTCTGCAGACATGGCCAAACCATTTTTGTTGGGACTATATACTTGGGTCTGCAGGGGGTGGGATTTTAGGCCTTGAAATATCATCTGGTTGCGGACCATGTCCCTTCTTGTTGCTTCAACCACCTTCCTCAGATACCTCATTTCTGAGGTTTGGATCTGGCTTTTGTGGGTTGTAGTCATTGCCCATGACTCGCACCAAAATGTCAAGACTGGGACATAGGTGGAGCGGTATACAGCCATCTTCGTTTTCTTACCAACCTCTCTCTTGCTGAGGAATCCTCGATTTATGGCCTGAAAAAGTCTCCCAGCTGCTGCTTTTCGAGTGGCCAACTCTTCTTTGATTTCTCCCTTTCAGGCTGTAATAGCTCCAAGGTATTTAAAGTGGTCGGCCTTCTCCAGGACCTGTTCTCCGAGCTTAATCTGATGTCCTTTTTCTTCTCGTGATATCACCATGGATTTTATTTTAGAGCTGCTTACGATCATCCCTCTCTTCTACAGTGCTTCCTTCTAGACTTGCAGGTTGGATTGGAGATGTGCCTCTGATTTAGCAATTAGGGCAACATCATCAGCAAATGCCAGTTCTGAAACACAGTCCTGTCTCATCTTCCAGTACCCCACTACTACTCCGACTGCACAGCCCTGCCAGCGTACATGTAAATAAGTATAGTGTAAAGCTATTATCAAATACTATTGAAAAATAGATTCTTACTTAAAATAAAAACAATTTAAAAAAAAGAAGTACAGAGAAATTACGGCCCAGAAGAAGCTGTAGTCTTTCGTGTGCTGAGATTTTAAACCATTCACTCAGAGAGTAATTAGGTTGAACTGCCAGACCTAAGGGTCTTTTGTGTTTGGATATGCGCCCTAATATAACCGACTAGGTTATTAAATGTGTTATCTGTCTATCTCTTTCTCCCCCCCTCTCTCTCTCTCTCTCTCTCTCTCTCTCTCTCTCTCTCTCTCTCTCGCCAAAACGAGGCAAAACTTTATAAAAAAACAAAAACAGGTTGAACTAATTTTAGCTGTGCATACAGCACATTTGTTCCTAACATATGTGAATTAATATTATGAATTAATTTAAATATATATTTTGATTTATACATGTTCAGAAATTGTGATACTGTAGGGTTCTGCTAACTGTCATTAGAAAACAATGCGGAACGCTGGGTAATTAAAGCTATAAATATGACAAGAGACGTGAAATAATGAAAATACTATGTCCCTTGGTAATGGAAAATTAACATAGAGAAAAATTAATCCAAACTAATGGACAGGTAGCCAGTGCAAAGGAAAAAAAATCAGTTGAAGTGGGAAGAACAATTAACGCTATGCAGTTGACACAGTAAGAACAGCAAGAACTAATGAGGCATGAGAGCAACAGAAGCCTTAAATTTGAATTAGATAATAACGGTGAAAATATAAAAACGGTGATACTTACCACAAAACCAAAGCTATACATAAATAGATATATAAAAATACTCGAACAAAGAACACGTTTCCAATATTACCACACTCAATAACAAAGTATGGCAGATATAAAACTGACATGACAAAGTGTATATACATGGTCTACTCTACATTTAACAAAACGGAAAAAAGTTAACTTCAGATCGACAAATAAACACACAAAAATTGCAAATACCAATAGTTATATGTCATAGTCGTTACTGTATGTTATCGAAACATGGAGAGTGATCACACAGCTTGAGGAAAAAATCGAAGTACAATAAAGGTGAAATTTCAGAAGAATGTTAAGTACTTCTTCGGAATTTAAGAGGAGTGGTTTTTTTTTTTTAAATGTAATTAATAATCATAGAAAAATCTCGTGATGAAAACAGAATGACCCGTACAGATTAAAACTAGACATGAAAATAGCTAAACTTATAATAACACGTAACAATATTTTGACAATTTTTTCAACGACAAGTTGAAGGCTATTTGATAAGAGGACGGCAAGACTATAAGTGTGAAATTAACATCATGATGTGGCCAGGTAATAGTCTATCTGAGTGTATCATCTATGATAGAGTCAGAAAACGCAAGAGATACTTTACAGTCAAACAGCGATGCCGTGAATAGATTTGATTTGATCTGAAAACAGCCAGGAAGAAATATTGGTACTATACGTTCTTAATCTTCTCAATGACACCAAGATATCACACGAAATATTTGAAGCACACGCTGTTTACAAAGTTTGAATCTCCATCCTATGTTGGTTCAAACTGAACATGTTTTCTAAATCATAGAATATATCAAAGCAGTGATTGGTAACTTAGAATATTGAGACCATCGTCTGTGATTCTAAACTTTCACAGTTATTTAACTAAGTATTGTTCACATGCCTTGATGTATTCAAAACTCGTTTAAAGTCGCAGTGTTTCAAATTTCTTTTTAAAAATATTTTTCTTATTTTTTCGTTAAATTTGTGAGGGTTGATTTCTTTTAGTCATGACAGAAAGATAATACAGTACCTTTTATAAAAGACCGGTTGTTTTGTATGCCGTTGTAATATTAGCTGACAGAGGAAGATACATTACAATTTCTAGAACAGACACGTTTACGCAAACCGAGATAACATGGTTCTAGGCCAATTGCGAGTATTAATCTACTAAAAGTTCTGCGATAATTGAACAAATACATTACTCATGAGGCCACTAATGGATGATAAACAATTTTTAATCGTATTATGTTTATCCCAAATTTGTGACCGCAGAATTGAACATTAAATGCAATCATATTTACAAAAGTGCAATATTTGAAAGGAAATCATAGCAAAGGTTTCTTATCATAACAGTAGACGCAAAATGTAAATTGCCTATTATTAACCAACAATTACTATGTCCGTGCTTTCTGTTCCAACGACATAAACTTCAGTTTCCTGAGAATTTAAATAGATTGATTCTACGGTAAATTATTTCTCATTGTATGCATTATCACTCAATAGTTATGTATTGGCGAGGCTTAAAACACAAATACTATCATTGTTATCTGCAGACACAATCTCGACAGATAGACATACGAAGAAGACAAACTACTATTAGTGAGGGTGAGAAAAGGTTGGCAGAAATCTAAATGATACTTCCGCAGCGTGCAGTAAGACATTAAAGCCTCAGTTCTAGCGAGAAGAAGATAAACCTTGTGATTATTTCTGTCACACGTATTCATACATAATGCTAGACCAATGTAAATAATACAAAAAGTTTATATATTTTTACACACAATATAGTTAGATTTCCAAAATCTAAAACACTACGTCAGGAGCATAGCACTACATCAGAAGCCAAGTGTAAAACACAACATGTAGAACACTACACAAAAAGTTAAGTGTAAAATAATAACACAAGGTTCCGACTACCTAACAGCATAGTAATTATGTCTACAGATTATGGCAATATGACATCTGTGGAAATTCCTGATAAGTCTAGAACAGACGTAATAAATGATGACATCAGACTGGTTTTTCAATGGATCTGTTTTACTGTGCTTTGCCAACTGGTTGATATTTTTGGCGTTGGCGCCAACATTGTCAACATTATCATCTTTGTTAAACAAGGTTTCAAAGATACATTCAATATCAGCCTTTTAGGTATAGATAGCATTCTCTGTTTGTTCATTCTTAATATCTAAAATTGCTACCTAATTTATTTTGAGATGTCAGAGCTAGTATTGGTACTAACTGAGTATGCGTACGAATTTAAGCCAAAGTGTTTTAAGTCTCCGTGTATGTATGTATGTATGTATGTAAGTGTGTGAGTTGTTCTGTTCTCACTAAAAGAAGAACAATACAGAAATGTATTCATAATTACCGAATTTAGAAAATGTTCCTGTTAAGCTTGAATTAGGTAAACGATTAGTGTTCGTTAATTCTTTTTTTATGCCCAAAGGGACTTAACTGTCCTCTCTAGGTCTAGATCAGTGGTTCCCAAAGTGGGCTGCACCGCCCCCTAAGGTTGTAGGGATGATGCGAGAGGTTCACAAAGAAAAAAGGGACAACAGGGGGCGTTCAATAGTAAGAACGGTGGTTGAAGTTTGTTAGACTAAATTCAACAATATTACTTAATATAACGCATACGATTCGCGGTAGCGTAGTGGTTAGTGCACTAGCTTCCTAGCTCAGTGGTCTATGGTTCGATCCCCAGATGAGGTGGGATTTGTTTAGGCCGCAAACGGCTCCTGGGTCTACCCAGCCCCCAACTGGGTACCAGAGCAACTCTGGAAAGGTTAAGGCGGCCGGCGTGATGTTGACCACGTCACCCCTAGTGTGCCGATGGTCAAGAAAATATGGGCCTAACACCATATTCCCAATATGCCTCAATGGGCGTGTAACGGGATCCTTTACCTTTTTTATAACGCATACGTGTAAATGCAATTATCATACTGGCCACCATAAATGTAAAGGTCGATTCTGTGGCCACCATAGAAGAAACGTCCTGTATTCGTTGTAACAGTAAACGCCACATAGGCTATCATAAATATTGTAGACCCTGGTTGGCCGCCATAATGATGACATTCATGTCTTGAATTCAAAGCGTTGATGTATTACAGTAGTGGTGCGTGAGTAGACATCAAAGAGTGCGGATGGGTGTGTAAAGGTTCGTGGAAGACAGTCATCTACTGGACAATACACTCTTGCACCACAACGTAGAAATTCATGGAGCTTGGTAACACCTCTGAAGTTTTCAAGACTTTAATACAGTACGACTACAAGGTACGTGATGACGCCCAATTTATATTATGATTGAGTAATTGGCCGCCAAATGACGCGTGCACCATGAGGTGAGTGATGGTGCCCGTGGTCTGGTTTTGTGAAGTGTGTAGATGATGTACAGTCAAACAATGATCATACAAAAACAGGGCAATCCATACAAAGACGTCAGTTAACTCACGACGTATAAAGTCAATGATGCTTGTAACAGCTAGTGACGTTTTTCTGTATCATTTATTGTGGACGCCACAGTGACAAAATGTATACGCGAATATGTAGGTACATCAGACAGTCATTATCACAGCAACAATGTCAGTATAGCAATGGACGGTAGACAGCATCATAATAAAGGTGATTCACAGGCATGTCAATACATTATAAGGCTGTAATGTAGTCGGGAAAATTCTCCATCCCTTTCTATCTTAGCCAGAAGATAACCAGATGTATGAGATCAGTTCACTCTCCTTAATCTGACTTCAGCAAGACAGGCACGTCTGCCGAAGTATAAATAATGTCCTCAAAAATATCCTCTAGATAACAAAGGTTTTCCAAACCTAGTTCATGTAACAAAGTAGCAAGTAATGGTCCTTGGGACATGCATCAACCGATGCAGTACAATACAGCGACATGTGAGCTGGGAAAACATCTCGTGACGACGCCTTTCGAAGACAGGCTATGAATCAAAAATCGCTCACGAGCAAAAATCGATAGAGTTAATGAAAAGTTAATTTACCTTGCCTTCAGGAAATACACAGAAATATTACGCCTCCCGGCATGTGGAAATACACTAGAGGTATTATCTCGAATAAACGAAATATCCATTAAGAGGACTTCACATTCCTGACAGAACAAAAAATAGCGGAGATCCCCTCTCAGCGAGGCATCTTTCTAGCTATTCAAAATCGCTCACTGGACTGGTGGGCGGAAATCGATCGACCAAGAAGCAAGACCAGTCATGCGCAGTCCAGCGCAAAATGACCACAGCTCAGAACTTAAGACGCAAGGACCTTTACTACGAACCAGCGTAAGAATGATTACCTTAAAAGGATAACCCAACAGGTTGCCAACCGTTTTCTGAGAAAACGGCCTAGCATAGCAAACTTAACTGCATTCAATACCAACGCGAGGAGACAACTGCTCACCGAGAAAAGTGACTATAAATTTCAAGCAGTTGTTGCCCTTGCGTTATAAAATATATATTGTAATAAAACGATGTTGCGAGAATTTCTCACGCAACATATCACCACCTCCTCCCGATAAAAAAAAAATGTGGAACATATTTTTTTTTTTTTTAAATATCAAAGAGCATGCGATAAGCGGCTCAAAACGCACGAATTATGCGCTGATAATTAATTAAATTGCCTAACATGAGGCTAAATATAGAGTGTCTGGTGAGGATATACCTCAACAGAAAAATAAATATGTCTCAAAAAATATTCACATCGGGGAGGTGTCACCAACACACATCCGTTAGCATGTAAACACAATATACGTATGCAAGTTACCATAGACATCAATAAATAGCATAATCTAATATTGTCTTTAAAAATGGATGTACAAATCTGATAGGAAAATTTAAATAGTACATTATTTGACATGTAATGACATAAGTACATAGTAAAGTTAAACTACATGACGATCCAGGACATATCCTCTGGCATTCCGAGGGTAAGTACACAATCTAGAACTCGTCATGCTTGATAATAGTAAGGTAAGTCCTCAGCTCATCAATGACATTCTGAGAAAGTACAAGCAATATAATGCTAATTAATAACTAATATGCTTCATAAGGTACAATACATTATTAATAATTGTGGCTGTTTAGTAAACTAACGGCCCTTATATTAACCACTCAGTCTTCCTCTATCATCTTAAAAAACGAACAGAAGAAGATGATAACAAAGCACGATAGTGTGTACATATAAAGTGAGTACAGATGTGCTAATCTATTGTAGTAATATAGGTGTGTTATGACTCTGTAATATATGGAAATATAGGACAGAAGTATTAGTTGGAGTCATGTGGGCATCTAGACAAAATGTCAGCCATCACATTATCCGCACCACGGATAGCTCGTACCGTGAAGTGAAAAGGTTGAAGAGCTATAGCATATCGAGTGGATCTCGAACTCTTCAAATTCTTAGTCTGAATAGCTGTAAGAGCTTTCTGATCAGTCTCTAGAATGAAATGTGCGCCCAGGAGGAATCTTTGTAGTTTTAGAATTGACCAAACCATCGCTAACAACTCACGGTCTAAAACCGAGTAGTTCCTCTCTGCCGCATTTAGTTTTCTAGAAATGTACATAACAGGATGCAGAGTATTTGCATATTCTTGCATCAGTGCTGCTCCAATCCCAGTGGATGAAGCATCACTCCGAAGAACAAAAGTCCTATCAAGAGTAGGTAATCTTAAGATGGGAGGAGAAGAAAAATATATTCTTGATTTGGTCTAGTGAAGATTGGCATTCTTCAGACCAACGGACCAGATTAGGCGAACCTTTCTTCAACAATGTTGAGAGAGGTGCCATGATCGAAGATAAATTTGGAATAAATCTCCCATAAAATTGAATTAAACCTAAGAGACTCCTAACTTGTTTCTTCGTTTTAGGAACAGAGATGTTCAGTATTTTGGAAGTATTGTGGTCTTCTGTCTTCAAGAGACCATGACCAACACGATGACCCAGGAAAGAGATTTCACCAAAACCAACAAAAGCTTTAGAAGATTTTGCTGTCAAATTATTCTCACGTAGAGTGGACAGTAAGTCATATAACCCTAAATAGTGATCTTCCCAGGTATCACTGAAGAGACAGATGTCATCTAAGTATGCGATGACATCCGAACGATGTGACAGAATTCGACGCATCATGCGAACGAAAGTGGCAGGGGCGTTCATGAGACCAAAAGGCATAACATTCCATTGAAATAGACCCCTAGGTGTAGAAAAAGCAGTAAGAGGTTTGGCATGCTCTGCTAAAGGCACTTGCCAATAACCTTTAGACAAGTCAAGTTTAGTGAAGAATCTAGAATTAGAAAGTCTAATCAGTAGATCTTCTAACAAAGGCATCGGTTCAGCATCGAACTTTGTGACCTGATTCAATTTGCGATAATCAACGCAAATTCGTATGTTCTTATCCTTCTTCCGGACAATAACCATGGAAGAAGAATATGGTGAAGTCGATGGTTCAATTATATTTAATTGAATCATTTCATCCAATTCCTTTTCCACTTGCGACTGAAAGTGTATAGGGATAGGATAAGGCCTAACCCTAATTGGATTATTGTCGGTAAGAATTATGTCATGTTCTATGACATCTGTGTGTCCAGGAATGTCAGTGAGAACATCCTGAAATGTTTGTAACATCGACGAGACTTGTCGATGTTCGTCACCAGAAAGATTAGGAGAAACAGAAACGTTTTTCCAAGATTCCGTGGAATGTAATGGAACCACTGGAAGGGGAAGATTGACATCAGAGAAGGTAGATTCCTCATCCTGTATGACAGACAGGGATGAATAATGACCGTGAGGTGCAGGAGCATCATCCGTTGCCTGGAAAATAGGCAGCAAATAGTCCGGACGTTCGTGAAATTCCGAAAGCATGTTTATGTGGAAAGTTTTATGCTTTCCATCAATATCGACCACATAGTCAACATCGGAAATCCGAGAGACTATTGCATACGGACCTTTCCATGCAATAAGAAGTCTATTTTCCCTACTGGGGAGTAGGACGAATGCTTTGTCACCTGGACAAAGTTGTCGTAGACATCTATTCTTGTTAGCAAACTGCCTTGCCTTCTCTTTAGCAATTTCTGATGAAGCAGTTGCTAGCTTACATGCCTCAATGATCTTTTGTCTAAGAGCAATGACATACTCATATGAGGATTGAGTTTCATCGCTAATATCATCGGCAGTGATGAGATCGTGTAATAAAGACATAGGGCCGCGCGGACGCGCGCCAAAGACAAGTTCGAAGGGAGAAAATCCTGTGTGTTCATTAGGGACTTCTCTATAGGCAAAGAGAGCCGCGGGTAAAACCCGTCCCAATCTTGAGGATGATCTTCAGTTATCTTACCAAGCAAAGTCTTGAGCGTTCTATTCAGACGCTCAACTAACCCATTAGACATAGGATGGTAGATACTACTGAGAGATCGTTCAATATGTAAGGTAGACATTACCTGTGACATAGTGTCCGATATGAGTTGAGTGCCATGGTCTGACAATATTTCTCTGGGGAACCCCAAGCGAGAAAATATCAACCAAAGAGCATCTGCGATATCTGTAGTAGATATGCTCTTAAGAGGGATAGCCTCTGGCCAACGTGTGCACATATCGACACATGTAAGGATGAACTGATGTCCTCTGGCCGACTTGACCTTAAAAGGGCCAATAATATCTATGGCCATTTTCTGAAACGGCCGAATAGGAATGTCAGCAGCCTGGATAGGCGCAGCATGTCGTGGTCCTCTAGATTTGACCTCCTGACATACCTTGCATGATCGGCAGTAAATACGAATGTCCTTGTTGACAAAAGGCCAAAAGAAAGCCGCAAGGACTCTCGACTTCGTACGGGCAAAACCCATATGTCCAGCACATTGCGAGTCATGAGCATGTTGCAATATTTGCACTCTCATGCTCTTGGGAACAAGAATTTGCGAATGCGCCGACGTAGTCGAATCTTGTACCATACGTACAAGTACGCCGTTTCTCATTGCAATCCAAGATTTTCTATTTGTATCCTGATTCGGATCACCTTTCTTCGCAAGAATGAAGAATTTTTTTAAAGAAGGATCTTCTTCTTGCAATTTTATGAAAGAGTCACGAGTGATTACTAAGTGACTATCTTGGCTATCAACTTCATTATCACTATTCAGTGAAGTTTCGGGTGTTTGTAGAGCTTGTGCTCTTGTAACCACTGCATTTGTAGCTTGCATGTTATTATCTTCCCAAGCAGCAATCTGCTGTGGGGTACACTCCCTAACTCCGTGAATACGACCAATAATAAGGTCCGCAATAGGATTAGGTAAGAGACAAGCATGCACATCTCCAGTAAAGAAAGGAGTGGCAATGCGAATTACAGCAGTAGGATATTTTTCTAGAGTGCCGCCAAATGTGACACATTTAATAACCTTTCCTGTAGCACAAGATGGATCTACAAGCGATTGTCTAACACCAATAGTGGTGCATCCGGAATCGAAAAGTAGTGAGACCGGAGTATCATTAACAAGACCCTTATGTAGGATTAAAGAACCCCTCCCGTCATGCGCAACAGCAGCAGGAAGAGCGGGAAGTGGGTGACCACAACTCAAAGTAGTTATGGTACCCGGTTCGAATAAAGTACTGCATTGGGGGCATTTGTTTGCTCTCTCAAAGTCAAAAGTAGAACCAGTGACAGCGTCAAAGTTTTTATTATCAACAACATGATTACAGGCTCCCTCAGTTTCCTGTTGTACAGAATTAGCCTGCTGATATCTCTTTTTTTTGTGTTGAGACCTACCGCGACTATTATTACCTCTGAAGTTATCAGAGTTATTATTATCTCTGCAGTTATTATTGTCTCTATTGTAATTGTTATCATGATTCGAATTCCAGTTTCCACGATTACTATCATGTTCACATTGATGCGAACATCTATTTGTTTGGTTTTGAGGTCTTCGGCAGGAATAACCTCTATTACCATATCCTCTTTTGAAATGCCTATAATTATTAGGGTGATAGTAACGAGTACTATCAGGTTGTCTCCAATTCTTCGAAGAAGAATCACCATGAAATTGATTTCCATGATTTTGACAGAAATTACCGCTGCCCTTTCTATCAAAATTTTGTTGGGATCTACGAGCAAAGTTTTGACCATACGGTGCTGCCGAAGCAACTGGTAAACCTTCTTTCACCTTAGAGTTACCCATGGTTATGTGTGGGTGCGCAGTTACATATTGGCAACAGAAATCTTCCATTTCTTTTATTGTTTTAGGTTTACGTTCATGAAGGAAAGCAAGGAAAGACTCATTGACAGACGACATGACTTTGTCTCTAAGTATTAAGTCCATAAGTCCTTCATAAGTTTTTTCCGTCTTAGATAGTTCAACCCATCGTGAGAAAGTAATGCGTATTCTTGCAATAAACTCGGAGAATTCAACTCCATTTTCAGGTACCATGTTTTTAAATTGTAGACGATAGCCGTCTTCGTTAAGCTGATATTTCTTTAACAAAGCGGCCCTGACAACCTCATAATTGTTCTTGTCAGGTTCATCCACCATATTTAATATACTTAGAGCTTTACCTGTCAGTATCCCTGATAACTGATAAACATATTTTGCTTTGTCTATGTTATGAGCTGTACATGCTTGTTCAAATCTGTCCAGATAGAACATTATGTCATCACTGGAAGGACTAAATGTTGGTAACTTAATCTTAAAAGTATCATTATTAGCCTTACCAGAAGATGAACCCTTGTTTGAATCATTACCATTACTCATGTTCATCAATTTCAATTTTTCCAACTCTAAAGCTAAGACCTTTTCTTCATGTTCCATTTTTGCTTTCTCTTTCCTCTCATCAGACTCTCTCTGTAATCTTCTTTCCTCAGCCTGAGCCTCTATTTGAAGTCTTTCAGCTTCTTTCTCAAGTCTTTTATTCTCAGCCTCTTTTTCAAGTCTTTTAATCTCAGCCTCTTTTTCAAGTCTTTTATTCTCAGCTTCTTTTTCAAGTCTTTTATTCTCAGCTTCTTTTTCAAGTCTTTTATTCTCAGCTTCTTTTTCAAGTCTTTTATTTTCAGCCTCTAGCTGGAGTTTTCTTTCCTCAGCTTCTGATTCCCTTTTTTGTTTTTCCATTTCCATTTGGAATCTTTTTTTCATCCACCTGCATCTGCAGTTTCTTTTGTTCAGCTTCCATTGCTTTATCATATCGAGCAGTTGCAAATTCTTCTAACTTATCACCAGTCTTCCCAAGCAATTTACCCTGCTCAATAAAGTGCTCAAATGTAGACATGATGAGTAATAATATGAGTTCAAAAACCTGAAATAATTAACTAATTTATTTCAAACCTAAGTGTAACAAGTCTTAATTAAGCACTTGTATATTCACATCACATTATATTATCCCAGTCTCTGTGGGAAACAAGTCTCCAATCAAAGAACTTGTATATGAAATATCAACACTCAATTCTTTATAATAAGTGCACTTCTCATTCAATAGTGCACGACACTATTCATCATTCATTTATCATCAGTGTAGTAGTAACAGTGCATTAGCATAGCCCATTAACTAATTACTATAACTGTAAACAATGACTATATAAACACATGCAGAATGTAAACATTGAAAATGTAAACAATGCAAACAATGTAAACAATAACAATGTAAACAATAACAAAGATCAGCAACAATACAAAAACGTTCGCAGAAATCAACTAAAAATAAAGCAGAAATTAATGAAATATCACAAAAAATGTGACGATATCTGCGATAGAATTAAACAAAATACATGACACCACAGTGTATAAACAAAAATGTTGTATGAAACTAAACTATAGTCAAGAGTAGGCTAACAAATACAAACAAATCAAAACAAAACTAAAGAATGCGAAATAATAACGAAAACAATATTAATACATGTCATCACAACTAACATAAATAGCAACAGAAGTCGCTTAGCAAATTCCAGTATCGGAAATTTGCTCACCCTACAGAAAACGCTCACAATAGACGACCTCTATGACGTGGCATGATCTAAGGGAGACACCACCCAACCGAGAACCCGCTGAAATATAAACATATAAATATACGAATAACATATAAACAAATAACATATAACAATATGACAAAAGAATGAGATGAAACACAGAAGACTCAGCAGAAGTATAAGGGCACAGTTTACGTACAAACAGGCCACTTAACTTATAGGCTTCCAATCGTAGAACAGCAGAAAAAACGGATGTCAATCAACGTCCTAAAGAGCGAAGCTCCAACGATGATGGCACATCTGAACTGCTTCCACTGCTAACACGATGGTACAAGAGCTTCTGAAATACTGTGTGTTGAGTTGTTTCGGCACTTGACCTTCTAATCCAAAAGTAAGTTGATGGAAATCGGTACTTGGCCTTCTTCAGAAAACAACCCGTTTCAACCGGCACTTGACCTTCACAAAAAACGACAGCACTGGAACCTTGACAGCAGCAACTTGCTTGACTTGCGTAAAAGAAAACAGCAGTCCGAGTTATCCGGCAACATGTAACAACGCCGGGTACTGTCAAATTTCTGTTTCAGTCAAAAATTGCAATTTTGACATTTACCGGGCAACGCCGAGTACTTTGAAAATTTTGAAGATGTTGACTGTCTTGAAGAATGTTAATTTCTTGAAGGATGCTGATGAATTCTTGTTGAAAATGAAGTGGGTAAGGGACCCCGTGTTTGCTGGTACCAGATCAAACCAGCTTATGGCCACCAAATGATGACGCCCAATTTATATTATGATTGAGTAATTGGCCGCCAAATGACGCGTGCACCATGAGGTGAGTGATGGTGCCCGTGGTCTGGTTTTGTGAAGTGTGTAGATGATGTACAGTCAAACAATGATCATACAAAAACAGGGCAATCCATACAAAGACGTCAGTTAACTCACGACGTATAAAGTCAATGATGCTTGTAACAGCTAGTGACGTTTTTCTGTATCATTTATTGTGGACGCCACAGTGACAAAATGTATACGCGAATATGTAGGTACATCAGACAGTCATTATCACAGCAACAATGTCAGTATAGCAATGGACGGTAGACAGCATCATAATAAAGGTGATTCACAGGCATGTCAATACATTATAAGGCTGTAATGTAGTCGGGAAAATTCTCCATCCCTTTCTATCTTAGCCAGAAGATAACCAGATGTATGAGATCAGTTCACTCTCCTTAATCTGACTTCAGCAAGACAGGCACGTCTGCCGAAGTATAAATAATGTCCTCAAAAATATCCTCTAGATAACAAAGGTTTTCCAAACCTAGTTCATGTAACAAAGTAGCAAGTAATGGTCCTTGGGACATGCATCAACCGATGCAGTACAATACAGCGACATGTGAGCTGGGAAAACATCTCGTGACGACGCCTTTCGAAGACAGGCTATGAATCAAAAATCGCTCACGACCAAAAATCGATAGAGTTAATGAAAAGTTAATTTACCTTGCCTTCAGGAAATACACAGAAATATTACGCCTCCCGGCATGTGGAAATACACTAGAGGTATTATCTCGAATAAACGAAATATCCATTAAGAGGACTTCACATTCCTGACAGAACAAAAAAATAGCGGAGATCCCCTCTCAGCGAGGCATCTTTCTAGCTATTCAAAATCGCTCACTGGACTGGTGGGCGGAAATCGATCGACCAAGAAGCAAGACCAGTCATGCGCAGTCCAGCGCAAAATGACCACAGCTCAGAACTTAAGACGCAAGGACCTTTACTACGAACCAGCGTAAGAATGATTACCTTAAAAGGATAACCCAACAGGTTGCCAACCGTTTTCTGAGAAAACGGCCTAGCATAGCAAACTTAACTGCATTCAATACCAACGCGAGGAGACAACTGCTCACCGAGAAAAGTGACTATAAATTTCAAGCAGTTGTTGCCCTTGCGTTATAAAATATATATTGTAATAAAACGATGTTGCGAGAATTTCTCACGCAACAGTACGCCGACATCAATATAAATAGTCATTTGACAAAACTCAGGACATCGTAAACATGACAACAGTTCAATACAGTTTGCATCAACAGTTCATCAGTAAGCTGTGCATATATGATGCTGACCTCCATCTATCTCTCGTTCTACAGCTACAGCAAAAATACCCCGAATTGCCAGCGGGTCTTCAAATATATGAGCTTAGTTCCGCTCTACTCTGACACCAGCAAGTCAGATACATTTTATAGTATACAGCAGGCCGCAAACTATGGCGGGCCCCTAAATACAGTGTCCTCTATGATTCCTTGGTTAAACAAGGTATGTCAGACCTTGTCCAAAGTGGTACCGCCGGAATAGCGGGATTCAACGAATATAAAGTTCTTCGGGCATTCACAGACCCGATACATACAATGTCAGCATACTTCGAGAGCTCAAATTCTAGTATTCACAATGGACTCTTTCCTGCCCAGGGAAAAGTCACTAAGCTGGTAACAAATGTTATTCACGATTCTGGCAATAGAGAAAATGATTTGAAGGATAATTTACCTTGACATCTCTTCAGAATAAACACCAAAAAACACACTCGCCTCCTAGGCGCATAGAATACAACATGGGGAAACAATCTTTAGACATCTTGGTCAATCACAGAGGACTTTCCATCCCCAGGCATAAAGCCAGATCAAAGACGCCAACACGTCTTGACCGTTTGAAAACCACAGCTCGTCTCCTCAACAAACAGACTTCCTTAACGCACCACAAAAACTTGCGCATGCGTCGTGAGACAGCAAGACCCCTGAGTTAGGCTCAGGTGGGGTGATCTGAAACATTCCAGGAAAGGCTGGCCATTCAAGCCATATATGGTCAGGTAACAAGACATCGGTTATAAAATTAGATCGCCAGGTAAAAGACAAGTGGGATAATAACCACTGTTGACTTCAATCCAAGTAAAAAATGAGTAACTTCCCTTTGATCAAGAATCTTAACAAATAATGTCTCCAAACTTAAACAGGTACATTTAACAGACTATAAACTCAGCGAAACTGTCCGCAACAGTTTTGCAAGGCTTTGAAGTGAGCATTTAAAAGGATATCGTAGTGTGAGCAAACCCTAACTCATTTCGCCTCCCTAACGTCACTTGTCCCAGTTTGACGGTTACCTTATAGCAAAGGTTCCCTACATGGCGTACGCGTACTAGGGGGTACGTGAAGCTTTCCAAGGGGTACGGGAAAATTTGGTAATTAACTGTATTATTCTTTTTCACATATTGCGTATAATATTCAATGATACTGTTGGTGAAAGTTGTTAATACTGGATTAAGTAATTAGGTTTTATTTAAAAATATTAAATTAATAAGTAAGCATATCTCTTACTTTATATTTGAATTTAAAAAAAATGGTACTATTAGTTGTCACTGTTATGAATTAGCAGTTGCTTTCATCTTTCACTCTTTAAATTTTGTATATAATGTAGGGACATGAAGAGGGGGCTTGTGTTGTGCTCTGGGAGCCAAGGGGGTGGTCACCTTAAACAGTTTGGGAAACATTGGTCCAAATGATTCTTCTTCTAAAGGTTGATTCTTCTTCTAAAGGTTGACGTAGATAGTAATGGCAGTTGTGACTTGTTAAATGGTTTACTCTTAGTCCACTTTGCACCAGATATGTGTGAAAGATACTTTATACCAAAACACGAGTAGAACTTCCATTGATGACATTTTTCTCGCACTCACGAATAAGATAATAAATGGTCAGCTGATGATATCGTCAAAGACTGTGCACAATGTAACTAGTGAGCCAGTTGGCATTCTGGCAGGGTAAAAAAAAAAGCCTGTCTCGATGAACGAACGAACGAAATTTATTTTGAAAGGGTTAAGAATTGGGCGTGCAGGCCAGTCTAACATTCTGCCCTTCCACTCTCACTTATCTTGCAAAAAATATCCTTTCATTCCTACATCTTACTTTAAGTATCGATTTAAAGATATGCAACATTGTAAAGGTAATATAACAGCATACATTTACAGTTTCCAATTATAATCAATATTGAAGACTTTCCAATAATAATCAAAATTCAAGACAACGATTACATATCTCTTCGGAAATTTAGAGGTGATTTTACTCTAGGTTGACATCAGTCATGGACAACGTAGATATTGCAAATGTTGGAGGCGTGTTATAAGCAAAGTTGCTCTCGTTATAATTAAACGCTTAACACATACGTGTTGCAAATCCTTGTGTTGTCGAAATGTTATAAACACTATCAGTCAAATAAACTAAATGGTAAAGATAGTCCCATTACTATACTAGGTACAGCTTCGAGAGGAGGAGTAACCTGTTCCCTTCCTCGCTGCCTTCGCCTTCCCTAACTCAAGAGAAGAGTAATGTGCCCATTTACAGATGGGTAGATTAGAGCGTGATGCTGACCTGTTTCTAATCCCGTGCCTTTGCCGCGAGATGACAGCGATCTAGACACTCTGCCATTCGGACGTTAAAAAAAATAAACTAGAACAATAACATTAAAATCGTCTAACAATAACATTGTGAGAAAGGAATTGTCACCGTAAAGGATTCACAGATTTCATAACTAAATATAAATAAATGCAAAATAGGCTATCTGTCTCCTGCAATATAAATAATCATTAGTACATATAATATACACATACACATATAGTGCAAACCTCGTCCGGAACTCATCACTTCATCACGCTGTATTTTCCCTCTCAACTAGACCTCAGAGCTTCAAACTAGTACTAAACGGAGAAAATCTTAATTTAAATGAAAATCCGAACTACCAAGGCATTATTTTTGACTGACTATGAAAAAAACAGGTTGACAGAAATCGAATGAGAGCAAGACAAAGAATGGCAATTATGAAAAAACTTGCTGGAACAACTTGGGGTGCAGATGAGAAAGTGTTTAAGACGTTGTACACAGGGCGAATGAGGCCAGTTCTTGAATATGGCATGGCAGCATGGGCAACAGCAGCTAAGACAAACTTCGATAAAATTAGCAGACTCCAAAATCAAGCAATGAGAATTATTACGGGAGGCATGAAGTCAACATCTATAAAAGAACTCGAAAAGATTACATGCCTCCAGCCAATGACAGATAGAAGAGACTGCAGGGCTCAGCAACAGGTCGAAAAATTCAAAAGACTAACAGACCACCCAATGTGCGATAGAATAAATGCTCTTAGAAGGCAAAGACTCAAACGAAGTAATTTTGTAGAATCAACCAAACCACAAATGAGAGCAGTATCCATAGATGAAATACCCACTGTTAAACCCATCTACACTGCACACAAGCTTCCAGTTTGGAAACAAAATCGTTTCCCTAAAATGATAGAAAACATTCCTGGAATTGAAAGTAAAAAGAGCCAAATTGAAACAGATAGAAAATCCATAGCGACAAAATACATAGAGAAACATTATCCACGCAACACCTGGACCCATGCATACACAGATGGATCAGCATCAAATGCAACAGAAAATGAAGGTGAGGGTGTCTTTCTGACCTTAAGCACTGGTTCAGAAAAAAAGGCTGTCAGTGGCGACAGGACGATTCTACAGCAACTTCAGAGCAGAGGCAGAGGCCTTGAAAACTGCAGCAGAGGTTATATTGACAGAAGAAACGGCAGAGAGACAAGTTGCTTTCTTTACTGATGCACAGTCGGTAATTGCAACGTTGAAAAGCCAAAATAATACAGACCTGGATGATCTCAGAGTAGTGCTCCACAAACTTTGTCAACGATTCAAAAGTGTTGTGATCCAATGGATCCCAACTCATTGTAATATCGCCGGCAATGAAGAGGCTGACAGAATGGCAAAAGAAGGTTCACATCTACCTCAGCCTGATGCAAGCATAACTTTTGAGGAGGCAAAGAGTTTTATCAGAATCAGTTACAGAAACAAATGGAATGTAGAACATCCAGGGCACACACAGAATGATGCTTACTACCAGCTCCACAGAAGAGAACAAGCGGTAATCTTCAGACTCCGCACTGGCCACAACAGATTGAGATACCATCTATTCAACAAGCTAAAGATAGGAACTACCGATCAGTGTAACTGTGGCACTGATAAAATGACTGCTGAACATCTGCTTCAAAGTTGCCCCTTAAATGTGGTACAGAGAAAGTGCATATGGCCGACGCCAGCTCCTTTCGTGGAAAAGCATTACGGGGATTCAAATAGCCTCAAACTGACTACTGCTTTCTTTGAGAACATTCAAGTGGACGTCTGAGAGTGTACGAAGAAGAAGAATCACTTCCTAGAATGCTTTTTGTCTGGTTTACACTTTCAAGTCTAATGGCTCCTGATAAGGGTGGATTTGAGCTGAAGTGGTAACTTGCCACCCTTATCGACACCTGGTATTAAAGTGCAAGATGTAGGTGTCTTCTCTGATTTAGGATGTTGCTGTGTATGTGGTAGTGGAACAGTTCACAGGGTTATCACACAGGCAACATGACGTGTAGAGTCATAGAAAGGGTAACTTCGTTGTATAAGTTTCTTCCATTTATTGCACGCCACAAAACAGTCATGATACTTATGACATCAACATAGTTAACGAGTTCAGCAAGATGATATGGCACATTGAAAACAATCTCTGTAGTCAGCAATGACAGCTGTTGTATATATGCGTCATAAGACATCACAGTTCAATAGATTCAGAAATTCATAAATCATAGAGTTCTAGTTCGTGAAGCTGTATAAATAATAATAATTTCTGCAACAGTGTCAGCTACAGATCTTCAATGTTCATAAACAATAATAAATGCTCCCATTCTGATGCTAGCAGATCAGTTGTATACAATAAGTCCGTTCACTGTCTGCACGTGAATAGCATACATGGGCTACAGGTCAGCTCGACCTTTATAATGTTCCTAAGTCTAACCATCTGACTTGGACGTGATCTCTGATATAACGAATCCTGGAACACAGACAATAGTCTTGTTGGCCTAGAGCGACCCATATATATTTAACTAGTTCAGGTATACAGATACCGGTGACTTAATCCTAGTCAAAGTACCTCTCCATTTTTCATCACGCAGGCGAGCAAATAGGCGACAAAATGACGAACCTCTAGATGATAGCATAAAGTTCGATACAAGAGGAATTACCTTATTTCGGAAAATCAACCATGAACATATGCCTCCAGGCAGGCTTGAATAATACGGGAAATAGTCTAGTTAGCTAACTAACTCACAACGACAATGTATTTCCCTCAGAGAATCACAAGACGCAGGTCGCGTCTGCTCGCTTCTTAAACCATTTCTCAACTGCCCCAACTGGGCGGAACACACAGAACGAACTCCCAGCTTTTGACATGCGCAGAACGACAATCTCTGAGTTGCCGTTCACAATAAGACGATTCTAAGAACATTCGAGATAAAAGTCTTACACAGTCGCGCCTTTTATGGTCATGAAAAGAAGCGTTAAGAAAGGTTTCAGACATCTACCATAGTTGACTGGTACTACCAAATAAGGAGATGTGGTCACGCTTCGTTCAAGAAATTATAGACCGAACGTGTCTCTATACAAGAGAAGGCAAACTCCTAAAAAAAATTGTAGTTTCGATAACTCGGATTATGTCCCTTTGACCATAGAAAACATAATACACACTTCAGTCAAAAAAATGATCATACATATGAAAAATGTTTATACAAACGAAAAATAATAATGATCCGTGCGTAACATTACCGCACCCTCCCGGGAAAAAAAAAAATGACACATTTTTTTTTTTTTAAATCCTGGAGCCGGAAAAAATCTAGGCTCCTAACGCACGTATGATGCGTGGATATATACCTAACAAATTAGCTCAACGCATGGAGCGACACTGAGATCATATCTCAGATCCTTAGAGAAAAAATTTATCTAAGTATACGCTGATATATTCCAGGAAGGTGCCACCAACACACGCCACAATGATGGCAACAACATAATGACAATCAAATTATTCTCATACCAATATATGAAATTAAATATATTATGTGTTATCATACAATGTGTTGCAAATAGCGGTGTAATTTACTAATATACCGCACTATATTATTACATTATATAAAGTAACAGTAATTAATAAGTAATACATGTGTTGATCTTCGGTGACATAAAACATTCAATAGAAGAAGATGTGGACATCATCCGCTCCCAATGTAGGACAGGACTTGATATCCTCAAAGTTCCACAATGGACATAAACTCGCAGACTTCAATGATGTGCTGCGAAAATATCAATAACACAAATCTTAAAGACAACTGGTAAATTTCTTAATACAATCCTGAAAATAATTTATTTAAATGTGGCCGAGTGATCTTTTGGCCCGTATATCACTAACTAAGCCTTCTTAAATAATTACATGGTACAATGTTATAAATTTCCCTCAAAAAAAAGTGAGAAAAAATCTACTAACATGTCATTATAATATTGGATTGTATATCAGGAATATATATATATATGACAGAAGAATCATGTGGAATCGTGTGGACATCTGGACAGAATGTCTGCCATTACATTATCCGAACCACGGATAGCTCGAACCGAGAAATGAAATGGTTGAAGAGCTATGGCATAACGAGTGGACCTCGAGCTCTTCAAGTTTTTGCTCTGAATAGCAGTAAGCGCTTTCTGGTCGGTTTCCACAATGAAATGTGCGCCTAGAAGAAATCTTTGTAACTTCAGAATAGACCATACCATAGCCAATAACTCACGGTCTAAAACCGAGTAATTCTTTTCTGCAGCGTTTAATTTCCTAGAGATATACATCACCGGATGCAAAGTATCAGAATACTCCTGCATTAGTGCTGCCCCAATCCCTGTTGACGAGGCGTCACTTCGAAGAACAAAAGTCTTCTCAATAGTAGGTAACTTAAGAATAGGTGGAGATGAAAATAGGGCTTTAACCTGGTCCAATGAGGATTGACATTCTTTAGACCAGCGGATCAGATTAGGCGACCCTTTCTTCAATAAAGTAGAAAGCGGTGCCATAATGGAGGACAGATTCGGAATGAATCGTCCGTAGAATTGAATCAAACCTAATAGACTCCTTACTTGTTTCTTCGTCTTAGGGACCGAAATGTTAAGTATTTTTGAAACATTGTGGTCCTCTGTCTTTAAAAGACCATGACCAACCCGATGACCTAGGAAAGAAATCTCGCTAAATCCTATAAAGGCTTTAGAGGGTTTTGCAGTCAAGTTATACTCGCGAAGAGTAGACAGTAATTCGTATAAACCCAAATAGTGATCTTCCCAAGAATCACTGAATAGACAGATATCATCTAGGTATGCTATGACATCTGTACGATATGCGAGAATTCGCCGCATCATGCGTACGAATGTAGCAGGGGCGTTCATAAGACCAAAAGGCATGAAATTCCATTGGAATAAACCCCTAGGTGTAGAAAAAGCTGTAAAAGGTTTGGCACGTTCAGTTAGCGGGACTTGCCAATAACCTTTAGACAAATCTAGTTTGGTAAAGAATCTAGAATTAGAAAGTTTATTGAGTAGCTCTTCTAATGAAGGCATAGGTTCAGCATCGAACTTCGTAACTTGGTTCAATTTGCGATAATCTACGCAAATGCGAATGTTATTATCCTTCTTTCGAACAATAACCATAGACGAAGAGTATGCTGAAGTGGATGGTTCAATGATTTCCAAACGTATCATTTCATCCAACTCTTTTTCGACTTGAGACTGGAAATGGATAGGTATTGGATATGGTCTGACTCTGATAGGATTGTGATCAGTTAGCACAATGTCATGTTCTATGACATGTGTGTGTCCCGGGATGTCTGTAAGAACATCCTGAAATGTTTGCAACATCGAAGAAACTTGTCGATGTTCCTCAGCGGAAAGATTTGGAGAAACGGTCACGTTTTTCCAAGATTCCGTAGAATAAAGTGGGACCATAGAAAGAGGAAGATTGACATCAGAAAAAGTAGTTTCCTCATCCTGTATAACTGACAGAGATGAGTACTGACCATGAGTTGCTTGTGAATTGTCCGTAGCCTGGAAAATAGGCTGCAAATAGTCAGGTCTTTCATAAAATTCCGTGAGCATATTTATGTGGAAAGTTTTATGCTTTCCATCAATATCGACAACATAGTCAACATCAGAATTTTGGAGACTATTGCATATGGACCTTTCCATGCAATTAGAAGTCTGTTCTCCCTTGAAGGAAGTAGAACGAGAGCTTTGTCACCTGGACAAAGTTGTCGTAGACATCTATTCTTATTTGCAAACTGCCTTGCCTTTTCTTTAGCAAATTCTGAAGACGAAGTTGCTAGTTTGCATGCCTCGATGATCTTTTGCCTAAGAGCAATGACGTACTCATAAGAAGATTGAGTCTCATCGCTAATATTATCGGCAGTGATTAGATCGTGAAGTAAAGACATAGGGCCGCGCGGTTGCGCGCCAAAGACAAGTTCAAAAGGGGAAAACCCCGTATGTTCATTGGGGACCTCTCTATACGCAAAGAGAGCCGCGGGTAAGACCCTGTCCCAATCCTGAGGATGATCCTCAGTTATTTTACCAAGTAAAGTTTTCAGAGTCCTATTTAATCGTTCGACCAACCCATTAGACATTGGGTGATAGATACTGCTGAGAGACCTTTTAATGTGTAGCATAGACATTACCTGTGACATAGTGTCTGATATAAGTTGAGTGCCATGGTCTGACAATATTTCTCCGGGAAAACCCAAGCGAGAAAATATCAGCCAAAGAGCGTCTGCGATATCAGCAGTTGAGATGCTCTTGAGAGGTATTGCCTCTGGCCAACGTGTGCACATATCGACACATGTAAGGATAAATTGATGTCCTCTAGCCGACTTAATTCTAAAAGGACCGATAATATCTATTGCCATTTTTTGAAAAGGGCGAATAGGAATGTCAGCAGCCTGGATAGGCGCAGCATGTCGTGGTCCTTTAGATTTGACCTCCTGACATACTTTGCAAGAGCGACAGTACATTCGTATGTCCTTGCTCACAAATGGCCAAAAGAAAGCCGCAAGAACCCTCGACTTTGTACGGGAAAAAACCCATATGTCCAGCACATTGCGAGTCATGAGCATGTTGCAATATTTGCAATCTCATGCTCTTAGGCACAAGAATTTGTGAATGAGTGGACGTAGTCGAGTCTTGTACCATACGTACAAGTACGCCGTTCTTCATAGAAATCCAAGATTTCCTATTAGTGTTCTGATTAGGATCACCTTTTTTTGCTAGAATGAAGAATTTTTGTAAAGAAGGATCTTCTTCTTGCAATTTGATAAATGAGTCACGTGTAATAGTCAAGTGACTATCTTGGTCATTTACTTCATCATTATTAGTTAATGAAGTTTGAGGTGGATCCAGAGCATGTGCTCTTGTGACCACCGCATTGGTAGCTTCAATGTTTTGCTCTTCCCAAACAGCAATCTGCTGTGGGGTACATTCCCTAACTCCGTGAATACGACCAATAATAAGGTCCGCAATAGGGTTTGGAAGTAGACACGCGTGGACCTCTCCCGTGAAGAAAGGAGTAGCAATGTGTATTATAGCAGTAGGATACTTTTCTAACGTGCCACCAAATGTGACACATTTGATGACTTTTCCTGTAGCACAGGATGGATCTACAAGAGATTGCCTAACGCCGACAGTAGTACATCCAGAATCAAACAACACTGAGACTGGATTACTATTTACTAGCCCCTTATGTAATATAAGAGAACCTCTCCCATCATGAGCAACATTAGCAGGAAGAGCGGGCAAAGGATGACCACAGCTTAAAGTACTAACGGTTTTCGGATCAAATAAAGTACTGCATTGGATACATTTATTTGCCCTACCAAAATCAAAAGATGAGCATCCGATAGCATTATGGTCTTTATCATTATTAACCTGTTTATCTGCTCCCTGAGATTCTTGTTGAACAGAGTTTGTCTGTTGATATCTTTTTCTCTTATGTTGCGATCTACCGCGACCATTATTGCCTCTGCAATTATCATTAAAGTCCCTACTGTAATTTTTATCCTGGTTTGAGTTCCAGTTTCCATAACTGTCATTACTATCTCTATGCTGTTGAGAACCTCTATTATCTTGGTATTGAGGTCTCTGCATAAAATATTCCTCTATACCGATTACCTTTGTGAAAATTTCTAAAGTTAACCGGAGTAGAATAACGTGTAGTATTAGGTTGTCTCCAGTTCTGGGAAGAAGAATCACCCTGGAATTGATCACTATGGTTCTGGGCATAATTACGATTACTCTTTTTATTGAAATTTTTCTGGCTACCCTGAAATTTACGCATAAAATTTGGGCCATAAGGTGCTGCCGAAGCAACTGGCAGACCTTCTTTCACCTTAGAGTTACTAATGGTTATGTGCGGATGCGCAGTAACATACTGGCTACAATATTCTTCCATTTCTTTTATGTTTTTAGGCTTACGCTCATGAAGAAAAGATAGAAAAGCTTCATTAACAGAAGACATAACCTTATCTCTAAGTAGTAAATCCATAAGAGCTTCAAATGTATTTTCTGTCTTAGACAACTCAACCCATCGTAAAAAAGTAAGACGGATGCCTGAGATGAATTCAGAGAATTCAACTCCAGTTTCTGGTAACATGGTTTTAAATTTAAGACGATATCCGTCCTCGTTAAGTTGGTACTTCTTTAACAATGCCGCCCTGACAACCTCATAGTTGTTTTTGTCAGGCACATCTACCATACTCAACAAAGTCAAAGCATCACCTCTAAGTATCTTGGACAGATGATACACATATAATGTTTTATCTATATTATGCACATTACATGCACTTTCAAATCTATCTAGATAAAATGTTATATCATCGATTGAGGGATTAAATGCTGGTAGATTAAGCTTGAAATCCTTAGCATTAGTCTTATTTGACACCTTATTTGCATCATTAGCATTACCAGTGTTCAATAACTTTAACTTCTCTAACTCTAAAGCTAAGACTTTTTCATCATGTTCCATTTTTGCTTTTCTCTCATCAGCCTCTCTTTGTAACCTTCTTTCTTCAGCCTCAGCCTGTAACTTTCTTTCTTCAGCCTGGGCCTGTAACTTTTTTTTCTTCAGCCTCTATTTCAAGTCTCTTATTTTCAGCTTCTTTTTCAAGTCTCTTATTTTCAGCTTCTTTTTCAAGTCTCTTATTTTCAGCTTCTCTTTTTTGTTTTTCCATTTCCATTTGAAATCTTTTTTCCTCCACCTGCATCTGCAGTTTCTTTTGTTCTATTTCAGCCCTCTATTCTCTTTTGTTCAGTTTGTTCTTTCATTTTCTTTTCTTCCGACTTCAATGCCTTGGCATATTGAACAGTCGCAAATTCTTCTAATTTATCACCTGTCTTCCCAAGGGCTTTACCCTGCTCAATAAAGTACTCAAATGTAGACATGATGTCTAAAATGTGAGTACAGAACCTGAAATAATTAATTATCTTATTTCAATGTTAAATAGCAACAAGACTTAATAAAGTTCTTGTATAATTTCTATGTTGAACCCAATCTCTGTGGGAAACAGGAGTTGACACCAACTTGTATTATCAAATGTATAATAATATCACAAGTCACCTCTTAATTAACAGTGCACTACTCAAATCAGTGCATAACCATCAGTTATTTATCATAACTGCACTACAATAGTGCATAAGCAAAAAACACCAGTTAGTTATGATAAGTGCACTATAGACCAATAGTGCATGAGCATATATTAACAATAGTGAAAGCTAACTATGCAAGAACTATGTAAACAATAACAAGACAATGTAAACAATAACAAAGGTCACCAACAATGTAAACTATAACAAAGATCAAAGTCAATGTAAACAACAACAAAGATCAGAGTCAATGTAAACAACAACAAAGATCAGAGTCAATGTAAACAATAACAAAGATCAAAGTCAATGTAAACAACAACAAAGATCAAACCATACGAAAACATTCGCATAAGTCAAATACACAAACAGCAAAACTAAAAAGAAATATGCGAAGATATGACTAACAAATGACGCTACAGTGTATACACAAAAATATACGTAAAGAACTGAATAATAGCAAAGGGGAGACCTACAAATACAAACAATCGAAATCAAAACTAAAAAACACAAAGAAAGAGAGAAAAGAAAAAAGAAAAAAAATATATATATACAAGAAACAAAAATAAAGCACAACTCGTCACAACTAAACAGATATAGCAACGATTGTCGCTAGCAAATTTCACTGTAGGAAATTCGCACAGTCCCTAACGAAAACGCTAACAGTAGAACCTCTGTGACGTGGTATCTTCTACTGCAAGACACCGCCCAACCGAGAAAACCCGCTGAAATATAAACATATAAATATACAAATAACAAATAACATATAACATATAAACATGTATCATGAAAACAATAGGAGAAAGTGTGAAAGTACAGAAGGCTCAGTTAGAACATAAGGGCACAGTTCACAAACAAAACAGGCCACTTAACTTCTATAAATCCAGCGTCAGCACGGTGCAGAACAGGATGTAATCAGCATTCTGAGGATAATGATCCAACGTTGATTAACTTCTGCTCCCATAAACAGCCATGACGAAGGAAATGAGCTTCTAATACTGCAACAGTTGTTACGGCACTTGACCTTCTGAATCTTCTAAATTGATTTAACCGGCACTTGACCTTCTGAACCCGCAACAGTACCCCTGAGACCGGAACAGTTGTTACGGCACTTGTCCTTCTTTTCACCAGATCAGGAAATCCATTCGCTCGGTACTTGTCCTTCTAATTTTACATAAACTTCAATATTGCCGAGCAGCGCCGGGTAGTTTCAAAAATCAGCAACTGTCAGAAAATCCGGATACTTTCAATAAAATTTCTTGTAAGGTGGTAGTTGATGCTGTAGTTGTATCTAGTATGATGATGATGTCTGGGTTTGCTGACCCCCTTGATAGCTGGAATCAGAGTGAACCAACCTATGGCCACCAAAAATGATATGGTGCGCCAAAATATCAGATGATAGAACCAGCTCTGGCCACCAAAAATGATAAGGGTGGATTTGAGCTGAAGTGGTAACTTGCCACCCTTATCGACACCTGGTATTAAAGTGCAAGATGTAGGTGTCTTCTCTGATTTAGGATGTTGCTGTGTATGTGGTAGTGGAACAGTTCACAGGGTTATCACACAGGCAACATGACGTGTAGAGTCATAGAAAGGGTAACTTCGTTGTATAAGTTTCTTCCATTTATTGCACGCCACAAAACAGTCATGATACTTATGACATCAACATAGTTAACGAGTTCAGCAAGATGATATGGCACATTGAAAACAATCTCTGTAGTCAGCAATGACAGCTGTTGTATATATGCGTCATAAGACATCACAGTTCAATAGATTCAGAAATTCATAAATCATAGAGTTCTAGTTCGTGAAGCTGTATAAATAATAATAATTTCTGCAACAGTGTCAGCTACAGATCTTCAATGTTCATAAACAATAATAAATGCTCCCATTCTGATGCTAGCAGATCAGTTGTATACAATAAGTCCGTTCACTGTCTGCACGTGAATAGCATACATGGGCTACAGGTCAGCTCGACCTTTATAATGTTCCTAAGTCTAACCATCTGACTTGGACGTGATCTCTGATATAACGAATCCTGGAACACAGACAATAGTCTTGTTGGGCTAGAGCGACCCATATATATTTAACTAGTTCAGGTATACAGATACCGGTGACTTAATCCTAGTCAAAGTACCTCTCCATTTTTCATCACGCAGGCGAGCAAATAGGCGACAAAATGACGAACCTCTAGATGATAGCATAAAGTTCGATACAAGAGGAATTACCTTATTTCGGAAAATCAACCATGAACATATGCCTCCAGGCAGGCTTGAATAATACGGGAAATAGTCTAGTTAGCTAACTAACTCACAACGACAATGTATTTCCCTCAGAGAATCACAAGACGCAGGTCGCGTCTGCTCGCTTCTTAAACCATTTCTCAACTGCCCCAACTGGGCGGAACACACAGAACGAACTCCCAGCTTTTGACATGCGCAGAACGACAATCTCTGAGTTGCCGTTCACAATAAGACGATTCTAAGAACATTCGAGATAAAAGTCTTACACAGTCGCGCCTTTTATGGTCATGAAAAGAAGCGTTAAGAAAGGTTTCAGACATCTACCATAGTTGACTGGTACTACCAAATAAGGAGATGTGGTCACGCTTCGTTCAAGAAATTATAGACCGAACGTGTCTCTATACAAGAGAAGGCAAACTCCTAAAAAATTGTAGTTTCGATAACTCGGATTATGTCCCTTTGACCATAGAAAACATAATACACACTTCAGTCAAAAAAATGATCATACATATGAAAAATGTTTATACAAACGAAAAATAATAATGATCCGTGCGTAACAGTCCCAATAGGTTATAGATCTATACCCACAGATATTTACGACTAATAATATTAATAAATGTTAAGAATGTATTTTTTGTAGAAATATTACGCGTCAATATTGACAGTTTTTAATTATAGTGTGTTGTTTCGGTTACATGTATTACATACGGTATAAATACCACTGTGAACATTTCTTTGCAGGCGACCGTCGTTAGATATTTGTAGTGAAAATTATATGGATGTATTAAATATGAAGACATGGAGTAACCTTCCTAAATGACATGTGGAGCAGTGATATTGATCTATTGGACCGTAAATTGACTAAATAACTAACATTTCTTTTATGACAACATGTCTCGTAATTGTTCGTGCATCTTTTTAAAATCTTGACTTTACATAATCATTTGTATACTTTTCTATTTTCGGGAGAGTACATATTGTCATGAAATATTCTAATCCACATATATAAATTATTAGGTAAATATGAAGCCTAACAAATAAAATTAATAAAGAGAAGAGCAATGGTAAAATGACAGTGCTGTCACAAGGAATGTACTCGAAATCCCCCTTGTTTTCTGCTTCGTCTGCAAATTGTAACGCTTTCACGTTGATAGTAAAAGCTTACTGTATTATACCCGCTTTCTTCAATGAAACGTGTGCTGTATTTCTTGGAAAAACATTAAGAGGCAGACTGCGTAATGACCTAAATTTTAAATTCCATTCATGTCTTTTTCTACATTACGTTACCAAAACGAACGAACAGATGGACAAAAGGATAGCGAGAAGGGAGAGGCAGAAAGCCGAACATTAAACACGCGTCGCGCGATACACAATTACTACTATCACGCGTGTAAGTCTACAAGCACTAACTTTTTCAGACGGACAGTGATAAAATACACTACCCTTTCCCAGAGTTAGGTTTATAAATCATAAAAAACTCTTATTAGAAAAGATAACATTAGATGGGTTTACGGTTGAGAACATAACAGTACCCAGACAGAACATCTTCGAAACAGGAGGTAAAAGAAATTGCATATTTTGAACGCAGCCACGTAGCTCCTTTAAATTTGTATTTTTGGGTTCCTTAGGGCTTGCTGACAAATAATATGTAAAACGTTACGCAAATAGTCCAGGAATTAATAAATTATACCCAAAATAAAATATTGGGGGTGCCTGACAGCATAAAATCATTTCTGCTCATAAGATTTTTTTTTAACGTGTTTGAAAAAAAATTTACGTTACAGAAATAGCCTACCATGTAAACTCCAAATTGATTGGAGCGCAACAAATGAAAGCCTAACCACGATTGGTCGGGCTATAAATACTATCTTGGTTGTTAGGGGAAACGGGGAAAGGTAACATTTTTTCAAACACTTGTCGAAACGGGGCTCATTGGTCAGACTCGCTGATATACACACTTGGGAGCGTTAGTTCGAAACCACTTGTTTAAAATAGCTTGATAAAGCATCAGTGCGTTGAAGCCAGCATATATTTTGCTCAATAAAAGCCTGGAACATAGGCAGATGGAAATTTGTGCCAGTTTGTGCCAGAATTCATTGCTAATCAACGTATCTGTGTTATTCTTATGAATTGTGGTAAGCTTGAACCATTCAATATCTTTTAATGAAAATTGAATGTGAATTGTTGATTTATGCCTGTATATATATGTGTAGTTCAGTGGCCAACGTGAGGTAAAGCCTGTAATGCTCCAGCCTGAACAGAGGGTGTCGGAGAGAAGTAAAACGGCATGGAATGGCCAAATAGTACACTGACACCTGGATGATTGATTAGACAGAAATAATGCTGGAAGTGCAGAGGCGTAGTGACCATTAAGGATGGTAATGCTGGTAAAAAGTATTTCAGATGAAGCTGACTGTTGGCCTAACGCTCTGAACGCAATGTTTGTGATGTATTGTGATCAGTGTAAAAAGAAAATATAAATTAGTTATGAAGTAGAAGGTACATCCTTCTTGATTTCAGGGACAGTGGTCTTGATGGTACTGAGCAGCACCTAGTCAGAGCTTTGCTGAATCCTGAGTCGGACAGCATACTCCTTGGTCTTTTTAGCTATCAGTGAGGTGTCTCCTGAACCCAGAGGAGAATTCGAGCAGAGGAGTCCTTTCCTGCCGCCATCACGCCAGATAAGCGAATTGGCCAGCTGAGCTCAACATTATGTCCCCTCATCTTGAACTGACTTTTTAAAATTAACATTAAGAGGGGAATTTACTTGTCTTAAAATCAGGAACTGTGAACATCTCCAATACTGGTCCCTAAAGACAAACTATTGAAGTCATGATGACAAATACCAACAGAGCTTGAACAAAATAAAACCAGTATTACCTCATTTTACTACTACACAACTGACACACATAGAACATTTGTAATAATATATGTCACTACAATATTCATATTAAATACATTCTGTACATAACTTGTAATTTAAATTGATTGTGATTCCTGGTTCCCTTGTAGTTGAATCAGGACACATATTCATTCATGCCAGTAATGAATACATATTGTTATTTGAAAGTTTATCAGTGACTCTTTTAAGATATCTTTGTAGAGTGTTATATGTATGTGAGTGTCACAGTGTTGTCAAGAGTAGTGGATTAAATTAAATTGTTTATCTGTCTGTAGTTGTGACTTACACTTCACCATACTCATACCCTAGACACATAACGTAGCATCACACTATTCCAGAATAATTCTGACTGAGATATATAGATATGTGGTAGCAAGTAAGGTTATCTATAATACACTACTCTTAATAGATATAGATACCTTCACAGCTGATCTCAGTCAGTACACTAAGTTCCCTATAAGTATTTATAACATCCCACTTCACCACACATATAAGGGAAACAATACAATTATTGTCTAACTTTCAACCACAGTTGCACCCCTTAGCTGTGGTTGAAAGTTAATCTACTCTCTCGAAAATAGTAAAGTGCGCAAACGACGGTGTACATGATGTGACCGACCGACCGACTTACTTACGACGGGAATTATGGTATTGGATTAGACTCCGCTAGTATCAGAAACGTATAGCTTTGTTATAAGGGCGGGAGGTGTAGATTAATTTTAGAACAGTTGTGCTCTTATGTTTATGCTTTGAGCTCTAGGATCTGTTCTTAAAGACAAAACTTCTTATGATTCTATGATATCACTGGTTTCTCTGGTGTTTGACTTTGAGGGGACTGCCGGCGGAGAGAATACTGGCGTCTTGCCTGCCCGTTATTTTATGTTTATCCCAGGTTCTAAGTTGACCCTGCCTGCGTAAATTAGTTTCAAAATCTTGACAGGATTCGCTTTGTGCAATTTCTAGGAGGCTGTTCTTAACTGAGAAGAGGACATGCACACAATCATAGCTGGCAGACGGTGGAGTTGGGTTGGCCACGTCCTCAGAACAGACCCTGATGCCATCATAAGAACAGCTGTGCTATAGACCCCTGAAGGAAAGCGAAAGAGGCCGACCAAAAACAACCAGGCGGAGAAATGTGGAGGCAGAAATGCGAAGAATGAACCAGAGCTGGAGCATTGCACGGAGAATGGCCATTGACAGAGCAAAGTGGAAGCAGTTTGTTGCTGCCCTACAAGCGCCATCAGGCGTGATGACCACTGACTGCTTTGACAGTCGGCGGCTAAGGATTAGAGAAGAAAAGAAGTTCTTACTTGAACGATAACGATCATACAAGTGAGATCCACTATAGCTCAGAAGCTGGTCTGGGTTATCCCACTGACTCTAAAAGATGGACCTAGAAACACAGAAGCATCTAACCCTTCAGTGTTACTAAAGTTCAGCATGGGGTGGGGGGGTTCTTAGTGGTTAAGAGGTATAGCGTCAGCATCCAATTCTAAAGGTACCGAGTTCGGTTCCTAGTCCAGGGAATATATTTGGTGGAATGTTTTTTTCAGAACGAGTGGGTCCTAATAATGTCATACTTCCCCCCCCCCTTCCCCCCATCATCTCCTGGGTAGGGAGATCGGATTCCAAGCCTTCTCGAATAAGGGCGAAAGAATAGGAGGTCCCGTGTGCACGTTAAAAATCATTCGGTAGTTGGAAATCTTAAAGAATAAGGCATACGGCCGCTGCCCTGGCAAAATTTACGAAATTCAGAAAATACCCGCCACAAAAATATTTATAGAATATGTGATTCCTGTACACATACATTTGGATCGTCGTTGGTGTTATAGGAACCATGCATTGTGCTGAGATCCTCCTTATGTGATCTAATGGAGGAGATCGGAGCGCTGATAAATTTGTCCGTGTACAGTAATGAAAACCAAATCAAACCAAATTTAAACTGCCAATAGTTCTCACACACCAAGAATACGTGCTTAATAGATAGAGTGTCCAGGTGCTGAACAGGAAATCACACGTACAATGAATGTTCAAAGAGAGCAAAGAATCAAATTATGAAGCTCACAATGAAAGCAGGACATGGTTAAAATGTTTCAGTTATCACTGAGCAATAGACTGCAAGTGTCATATGAAATATGACACCAGAAAAATAGTGCAGTAATCGGTCGGAATAAACATCCTATACATGGAGGTAGACAACGACTGACAAAACATGTGTCACAGCGTATTTCGCAGTGCATCTTATGTCTTGTGTTCGGCGGAAAAATCCACTCGGAAAGGCCAAGGTTAGCCGAACTGGTGGGTCATGTGACTACCGGAAGTCGGGGGAAAAGGGCGCAAAATTAGTTAGTCAGAAACTAGCCTTCGTCCAGGGAGGACGCTAATTTTCCCTTTTGCCAGCGATGTCGCTGTGTGGTTCATGTTATGGACTATTATCTGAGTGCTTGCCATATTTCGGTCCTGGTTGATAATTACGTTGTAATTCTAGAGCAGTGTAGGGTAGTAGTTTAATAAGATGTCAATGATTTGAGTGTGTCATTGTCTCAGTTTTTGCCGCTCAGGTGAGCGATATTTATAGCAGTGCTTTTGGCGTAATTCGTACCTTCATGTATGGAGGTGATAGATTAAGCTGCTAAGGCAAGTTTACAGTGGTTTTTTCATTATTGTATTTAATGCGTTTGTTGGCCGTGTGAGGCCGTATTGTGTGTATAAGTATTAAAGGGAAGTTCCTGTTAAAGGTGTTATTTCTTATGTCAGCCATTGTGGTGTGGTTGCACCCTTGGAAGAACGAGTCTTTATTTATTATTATAAATCCACATTGCAGTTGTGTATCCATTGGAGTGCTATCCACGATAAGTGGTTCCTGACAACATGCAACACCAAGTAAACAGGACCGCAACACAAAAAATAAACTCCAACAACTGACTACTAAGATGAGATATATAACAAAATACTACAGGTAGAAATAATAACAATTCGACCTATAAAGTCCCAAATATCAGAGATAAAATACTGGGCGAGATACAACGTGAGAGCAGAAAAGGAAGAAATCTTCAAAAGCGTAGAATAAGACAGATTGATCATGGAGTACATTTCCGCTAAAACCACGCACGAAAGCAAAGGATATGAACAACCAAAAAACAAGCTTGTTAAGTGTAATTCTAGAGAGCCCACTTCCAACTAAAATAGTAGACAAAACCCTAAATGAAATGTAGCTAAAGCAGACGACACAATCAGTAGACACCAGAGATAACCACACACTGAACATAAAAACAAAAAACATAGATCTAAATTTCAGCTAGTAGTCTGTTCAAGGACTAGCCCTTGTTGTGGCTCACGGCTAGCAGTAACATGTTAAAAAAGCAGGACAATTTGACAAAAAAATAGCAAATGCTTGAACAAGAGGCATTATTATTGATCAGCAAACGACTGAAGATTCTGGTTAGTCAGATAACGGTCTTTCTCAGGACCAAACCTTTTCAGGCATAACATCAGTCTAATATGTACATGGAATTGTACGAAAAACACACAATATACCAAAGTTATAACCGAATGGACCCACATCGGTTCAGTATGAAAGAGGTATCAGAGCTCTAAAATAAAATTTAAAATATTTTAGTGAGGAAGGATAGTTTGAAACTGGTTGGTTCCAGTGATTGTAATTGCAAATATTTAATCATTAAATGTTACTAACATAAATAATTATACCATGTGTTACAAAGTTTTTACAGGTTAGTGGCAATATTATACTTCACCTTTATTGTAAACAATTTAATTTATTTTACCATTCGCAGGGTTGGCTGTCTCTGACATAGGATGTTTATCAACGTTAATTTGGTCAAACATTTGTTTCACTCCAGCGTTTATGGTTGCAGATTTGCCTTTCGATTCCATAGAACTGAATTACCTGACAGGTGCAGTACCTCATACAATTTTTACTCGTATTACAGGCTGGATCACAGCTCTGATCACACTGGAGAGGTGCCTGTGTATAACTGTACCTCTGAAGGTAAATTTTGAAATTAACATGTAACCATATCACAGCACTTTGTAATTAGCTGTAAATGTGAATTGTATTTCTTCGTCACATGTCATACAGTTCTCTCAAACAAACAGCCATTCAAAATACTGTAGGGTTTGCACACATTCATAGCTGTTGTGACATAATTGGTCGTTCTCCGTGTTCTCACATAATTTGGCGTTCCCTTTTACGAATTTTAACTCTCTCCGCCATTTTTTAACTACTTATGATTTTCTGAGCACAGAACCCGTGCCTGAGTAATTGTTTACACTTTCTTCCAGTAATTCACGTCATGTTACTTTGAGAAATTACGAAGTTGTAGTGGTAAACATGCCCGATAATCGACGGAAGCAACAGTACCTTATACGGAAAGTGACTTTTTAAATTCACGCAGAATTTTCCTATGAGGAAATTAGTGAGGAGAACCCCATCGTAATACGCATTTGAATACTATTGGCTTGGCAATATTAGATGGCATATACAACCTTTCTGATTGGAGCCTTGTCAGTAACAACAACGTGCGTGGGCCGAAAGTTGCAATATAATCTGCCACTTTCGCTTGTTTAGAGCACTGCGACATTCAACTCGTCAAGAAAACAGCCATGCAAGCCAGAGTAATGAATAGGATCAGGATGTCACGTTAAAAAACTGGACAACATGTGTGAATATCTTGTGGACTTGTATCCCAGGAAAACTCTAATTTGATTAATACGGAATGCCAATAATCCTGGAAACCTGAACACCAAGTCACAGTTGGATTCTTTTTGCAAACTAATATCACATACCACGTGTAAGAGGCATCTTATACAAATTGCCTTAACTATTTCATTGAGCAAGAAGTCTGTCTAAATTCTCAAAGAGATTGAGGAGTAAGTTGTACATTTCATAATTCTATTTTTTGCATTTATTAACATGTGAAAATTTCTAGTGGATGTCCAAGTCATCCGAGGCTGGCAACCTCAGCATGTAAAATGATGATTTCATGAACCACCACTGCAAGGACTGGTGGCTGCTTTAGGCTTCTTATAGAGAACTGAAAGCTGAGGTAGTCTCAAGTTTCATTTGGAGCAGGGAGTGGATGATGACTTAAATGATGTTGTTATGAGTAAAATTCATAACGATTATGTGTAAAGTATCTTCAGCTCGACAGAGCTTCATTTCTTATATTTTATTACGGATTTATTCACAGTAAACGGAAATGACGTCATGCCGGGGAAAAACTGTAGCAGACGCCAATTTAGCAGAAGTGGAGTTTTAATGCAAGAGGTCACATGTATATTGGCTCCTGCAGTCTACTGTGTTTTACCTGAATTTTACCATCACTAGGGCACCAATATACTCTATTGAGGTGTTCCTAGCTTCTTTGAATGTCATGAAGTACTTTTCATATTTGTGTCGAATGTATCAAATATATTAAACTGTTGAGAATGCAAGGACAGCGTCTCCATAGCGGAACGGACTTCCTTACGACATTATGAAGACTGCATATTACTGCCTTTGCCATTGGGCATAAAACTATTGATGTAATTGATGGAGCTATGTAACTGTACATGAATAAATTGTATCTTGTGAACGTTGAAGAGGAGTTTTGCTTACATTGGAATTAACGTTGATACGTGTCTGTCGACATACCCCATGTTTGTATTTGGCCACGGACATTGTTCTGCATATATATTACTACAACTGGTGGACGGCACGCATCAGATGTACATACTTATTATATTAACCTTTTCAACCAGTGCAAATGTAAATATAAACATATGTCATAAAAATGTAATGGGTGTTTTCTGCTCACTGGGATTAATATTAATGCTCAGAGAGGGTAAAGTTCTGAGGCAGATGGGATGGTGGAATGAAAATGGGGGGGGGGGGGGGGGACACATGATTTCGTGTCAAGAAACCCAATACTCAAGAGGGTATTTGTTCTCTCTTGTTTCATGATACTAGTTGGTGGTACCAATTGAGGATGATATATGTGGAATAAGTGAGTGGTATTAGTGCCTGCAGTCAACGCTAGACACAAGAATTAGACGGGTTTTGAAGATGCTGGGCCAGCTTCCGTGATTACCCCTTGATACTATTTGGAACGTGTCGCAACCACTAGACTTGACCAGTGAAACGAGAATGAACCGGTCTACAACCTGCAAAGAACCAAACATCAGCTGGAGCAGAAACCAACCGACCTCTTACTGGCAGCTAAGTATATACTTAAAAGCTGCCAAGTGAACCTTTCGAAGACACAACATTCCCTTAATAACCATAACATTCCCTTAATAACCATAACATTCCCTTAATAACCATAACATTCCCTTAATAACCATAACATCACCTGTGATGATTTTTTTACCGAACTATTCATTTTCTTTTCACTGTTAAATATAATTGATTATTAAATCTGTTATCTGTATATATACAAGTTTATAGTTGATTTAAGTCATTTTGAGTGTTCTGCACCCGTATGTCGCAGTCATTTTAAATAGCACTTAAACATATCTATTAAATTAATATTTCACTGAATGAAATGAGTTGGAGCTTGAACGAGCTAAAATACATAGTAAATCTTCATAAAAGTTGTCGGGCAGATAAAAAAGTTAACAATTGCTCAGACTAATTCAGCATTGTTTGTAATTTCTGAAACATCTGATGCTGACTTCCTCAAGATAGAAGCATCATTATTCTTCTATTCACAAGTCTACCAAGAGTAATCTTGTGCGAAGGTAGATACCACCGAAGACGCTCATCAGATACTCTAGGTTTTGGCCATTGTTGGACCATCACTGCAGAGCAAGGAGAGTAATTCCCCTGACAGTTGTGTAGACTGTAGCGTGATGCAGCCATGTTTCCATCTTGGAATCTGATAACTTTATCACGATAGGCAATCACTCTAACCGCTAACCGATTCGACGCTCAAGCCACTGGTTTTTTATATTAGTTTTGTTGCTGACTTTTTCATATCAAATGTAGCGCCAACAAGTAATTATTTGCTTCATCGCCAACCATTTCTTTTTTCTGTAATAATAATTTTAATCACATAGATCTTGGATTCATTGTATAAGTATCCCACAACACATTCCCAGCTTTGATAATCACATTTAGTTGTTAGTTTGTTTTTCTCAGCTGATAAGATCAATACCAGTCATTTTTGCGTGTGAAAAAATACTTGCATTTTTCTTCATATGACTTCACATCCAAAAAAAAAAAAAAATTTCTTCCCTTAACATTCTATTCTTACGTAGATTATGTATTATATTCACAATATGATGAAGTTTCATTTCAAAACTTCAACTTTCTATCATCTGTTGCGCATTTCGCTCGTGAAGCTCACGCGGATCTTTGTCAAGACAAAGAAAGAAAAGGGATATCGCTCCCGCAGGCATTCCCGTAAAACGCGGCTTATATGAAGTTGTACATAGGGCTAGCAACCACATCCTGTACAACAGGCTGTTACAGACAACTCTGCTCCAAGAGATTGTATTTTGGATTAGACTTCTTCAAAAAGCAGCGTTCCATAAGAAGCACAAATGGATTTGATGATGATGACGATGCTGATGATATAAACCTGTTTATGGCACTTCAGTGAATTTTATATTACAAACCAGCACATGTAAGACTACACAATAAATACAGTGCGTCCCAGAAGTGTTAGTGCAGTTTTGATAGCTTTTGAAGTATAAATGCTACAAACTTACCAATACAAAAAAAAAAAAAAAACCATTTGCAAATTTAATTATTTAATATTCTATTTATATTATTCAGTATTTTTTACAATTTTGAACAATATATTTTTAACTTTAATTTCTTGTTCTTCAGTCCCTCTGATTGAAGATGGCAAACGTTGAAGAAAAAGTCTTTGCTTTCCCGCTAAACTATAGTCCACAACAACAGTAAGACGAAAATACGCTACCCATAAGAAGGAGGCTCCACACAGAAAAATTAGTGTGTGGAACGCTCAGTTCAGCAGGTGCACGGTACACTGATTTTTTTAGTTCTTCAAATGCCTCCAAATTTCTACCACAGTCTCGCATACTCGGCGTCTCCTGCATTTAGGCTTGTATAAACCTGACCCATTGCCGGACCTTAGATTTTTTTACCTCTGTTTATGCTGCAATAGTGTTACTTCACGGCTAATAGACAAGGTTGTTATGGCCGGGAGTTGTAGTGAGGATAAACTCTCACTGCAGATAAATGCTTCTATGGCACGCGTCTCAAGTAGCCTCTGACAACCAAGTCCAGCTCCCGGTTTCACGTGAGGCTCAATTGGAGCCCGGCGGTACTGTTTCCACTGACGGGAGAAGGGGCAAAGACGAGCGACAGGCGCCTTAAAACCAGCAGCTTCGGGCAGATAGGGCTCGTGATCCTTGGTTGGCAGCATATCTAAAAGAAGGAACTCTGAATTCAAACCACCGCTGCCTTGCGGGAGTATCCATTTATGGAATTGGCTTCAGGAGTAAACCCTGAGGATAAATCCGGTGTCGGAGTCCCTAAGGCAGTCTAATGTTGATTCGACATTGTTCTGGCAATTCCTGCGACGTGGCTGGTACCAAACTGTATCGGCTACTGCCGTTCCTTTGGATCTACCAGCTGCGTGGAGATGGGGAACATGCTGCATGGGTAACAGCTTGATCTCCAAATAAATGTGCACAAGCTTGCGCCCTGGGGAGGACACTCCAGCTTCACCCTTTCTTCTTCTTCTTCTTTGATCCATAACCACCAACCGTCAAAGCAGTCAGCGGCTATCACGCCTGATGGCGTCTTGTACGGCAGCAACAAATTGATTCCACTTTGCTCGGTTGGCGGCCATCCTTTGTACAGTGCCCCAACTGTGGTTCATTCTTTGCATCTCAGCTTCCACAGTTCTCCGCCAAGTTGTTTTTGGTCGGCCTCTCTTTCGCTTTCCCTCGGGCGTCCATCCATAGCATAGCTGTTCTTGTGATGGTATCAGGGTCCCTTCTGAGGACGTGGCCAACCCAACTCCAGCGTCTGCCAGCTATGATGGTGAGCATGTCCTCCTGGTTACTCCGAATAAGTAGTTCTTGATTGCTGATGGTGTTTGGCCAAAAGATTCGGAGAATTTTCCTTAGGCAGATTGTGTGAAAGGAGGACAGTTTCGATATTTCCTTCTCTGTTACTCTCCAACATTCCGCACCATAGAGAAGCACAGAAAGTACACAGCTCTCATACAGTCTTAATTTGGTGTTTGTGCTGTACTGGGAAGACTTCCAAATGTTGTTGAGAACAGCAAAGGCTGTTCTCGCTTTATTCATTCTCTTGTTAATGTCCTTGCTTGTTCCGCCATCAGGTGTTACTATGCATTTTAAGTAAGTAAATGTATCTGTCTGTTCTAACTTCTGGTTCCTTACTTTTATTGGCTCAGGATTGCCCACATTTAGTGTCATGACCTCTGTCTTCTTCAGATTGATGTTCAGGCCAACCTGCTGCCCATACTTATTCAGTCTATCGGTTTTATCTTGAATGTGTTGATGTGAATGCGCTAGTAGTGCAATGTCATCTGCATATTCCAGGTCTTCCAGTGTAGAAAACGTTGTCCATCTAATTCCTCTTGGACTGCCCTCTGTTGTCTGGCACATCACCCAATCTATGACTGTCAAAAATAATGTTGTTGATAAGGGGCATCCCTTTCGTACTCATGTTTTCACTTCGAAAGTTACATTACTCGATCCAACACTGCACGTAAAGTTAGAATAGAGGCTTTTATGATGGAAGTATGATGATGAACATTGATACACGATAGAATTATTAATTGTAAGTATAAAAATAAGGTAGAAATGAAAATAGTGGAGTTATGAAGTTTCATCTTCACCCACGCCGCAAGCGCGTAGATTTCAGCAGACCGTATTGTGGAATAGATAGTACCATCGTTTTCTAGTGTCGTTGAACAACTATTTATACTTACATTGTGACCCGAAAAAAGCCTATTCGTTCAGACAGGGGAAAAGAGGGGAGAGACAGAAAAATGATACCGTCTGCACGCGTTGTTTGAATCTAAAACCTAGCGAAAGTGCTGTATTGTCGTTAGTCGTTTGAAAAAATACGACGCAAATTCAAAATATGTTCGGCAATTGGGTCACGCAAACAACCTTAGCTCTTATAAAACTGACGTATTTCTTACGTAATACGGGAGACTGTCGTTTTTAGTTTGAAAATAGCGGTAGAAAGAAGTGAACAGGTGGTAGTTTATAGATTTCAATATTATTGAAGACTAACATGGAAAAAAATTATGGAATTTTGAACCATTATACATAGGCTCATAAAACTTATATATTCGGGTGCCATAGTGTCTCCTGACAAAAAATATGTTTTCATTTACCCTATAGTCCAACTAACAGCAAAGATATGGTCATAATACTAGATAGTCACAGACACATTGACTAACACACTAGTGTTCTAGCATTGACTATCGGTAACGAATTTGTGCAAGAGTTGTTGAAAAGAGGAATGAGAGGGTAGGTCAAAGTCCAAAAGAGGGGAACGTTAGGACTGAGGTAATATGATTGGGAGGGGAGTTTGAAAGGGGGAAAGATATTATGGGATGGCTCAAACTGAATATTTTTTTGTAGAGTTAGGCCAAAACCAAGTCTATTTTTGACGAATGCCAAGTTCGGACGGGCAGACCGACAGAGGTACACTAACATTGGACCGAAATTGGACCTTAGTTTTAAAAATTTGAATTGACAAACTTAGTAGTTAGATCTCATTGGTCCAAACAGTTTAGATTACTGGGAAAGTTGAAGGCTCGGTGCCATTTTAACGAAGACTGTTCATAGAAGCAGGACGCTTGAGAGCTGAGAAGTGTGACGTGCCTTGAATATAGATATAATTAATAAAAAGTATCAGGGCGCCATAGTCCAGCAAGCAGTACATCTGAGGTTGTGCTAATTCAACGTTCCTGTGTGTATTCATTGAATTGTGGTAAGACCGAAATTATTAACATTATTTATACTATTAATTATGTTGTTTGACTTGGGTAATGAAGAAAACATTACGACTGTAAGTAAAGAAGTCATTAGTAGACTTATACAAGCCTATTTGTTGCTCCACCATGTTATCAAGCTACCAGAGAGGTAGTAGTAAAATATTTATAGGTTGTCACCAGGAATCACATCACCTATCATATTGTATGGAAAACAATCATTGAGAATGGCAGAGGCGTTGCAGACATTAACAGAGAGGAATATGAAAACTTGTACAAAGTGTTACCTCATTTTATGGAGATGTGCTGAGATGGTCAGAGAGATCTGATCCAGGTCTTTTAGGTTAAATATAGTATTGTTTGTGAAATTGGTGGATTAGATATTATGCTAAGACAGAACATAATTTTCATGTTACAGGGTTTTTGTCTGGCACTAGCCAGGTGCCAGATTCCTGTGTGAAAAAGTTACTCCAGCAGTGATAGAGGTACTCGTGGCCTACCCTGTTACTTTTGGGACAAGATCAACAGTGGCTGTTGGCAGATCATACATCTATGTTCACTCCTCAAGTGCAAGATAAGTAAACAAGCCCTGGCACGAGGAGAATTTATCAACTTTTCCGCTTCATAAAACCTGAACAGGAAATATAAATAAAGGCTATCTGTCAAGAAGTAAAGTGTATCAAGAGAAAAGAAACATTGTGACAAAGACTGGGCGTGATGTTAACACCCAAACCAGGCAGCTCATAACACTTTAGAAATAGCTAGAAATTTTACAATACCATAAAAACTACAATATATATATATATATATATATATATATATATATATATATATATATATATATATATATATATATATATATGATTAAGGACAAATTGTCCTATTTTAGTTAATTAAGTATTCCTATTATTTATGTATATATATATATTGATCTCATTTGAGTTGACCGTCCTATTCAAAAGAATCTTAGGTGCAGGACTAATAAAGTTATAGAAAAAATTGTATATTACTAACTTTTAACAACCGGTGTTGGTTGATTTGATCACATAGATTAATATTTGTGTTTGTGGGTGTGAGTTTGTATAAGTAATTACCATCACACCACACTTGCATAACCCTAGACATTAAACGTAGCTATCATACATACTAGTCAAGAATAGCTCTGATTGAGGTCATAAGGTGGTAGCAGAAAGGTGTCCTGATAACTCAACCCAAACTTTGTTATAATCAGGAACCTTCACAGCTGACCTCATTCAGTACAATAGAAACAAATACAATAACATTTCATAACATCAAAAACCACCACAGGAAGCAATGCGGCTGGGAATTCCATAAGCCCTCAGAATTTTCCATAGGCTGTCCCTGTGTATGCTGTCGAAAGCCTTTTCAAAATCAACAAAGTTCTTGTACAGCTGTCTCTGCCATTCTGAGCACTGCTCTATAATGTTCCTGAGGGTAAATATATGATCTGCACATCTTCTGTTCTTTCTGAAGCCTGCTTGTTCTTTCCTCAGTTTGTGGTCAACTACTTTTGAAATTCTCTGCATGATTATCCTGCCTAGTATTTTGCTGGGAACTGAGAGGAGGGTAATTCCTCTCCAGTTGTTGCAGTCTGCAAGGTCGCCCTTCTTGGGCAATTTGACAATTATTCCTTTACCCCACTCTGTTGGTGTTGTCTAAGTTTCCCAGATTTGTGCAAATAGTGGTTCTAATAGCTCTGCTGCTATTTCAGGGTCTGTCTTGAATAGCTCCGCATTTAGATTGTCTTGACCAGGCGCTTTTCCATTTTATAGCCCTTTGATAGCTGTGATGATTTCTTCTTCACCCTTTAGGTGTCGGCAAAACCCGGGAAGTAGCAGTTACCGGTTATAAGCATTTTGCCCGATTGCCGTAGGGCATGGCACCAGGGGCTACTTCCGACAGGGGGAGAGGTTCTAAGATCTCACTGGACAGCCACCGCCCACTTCATGCTGGGCAGCCTCCAGTCAATAAGGTGTTGCCTCGCCGCTGTCTGCTTTCCCCATTGGGTGCATGTGGATTAGGATCAAACCCGAACAGTGGACATAAAATTTTGCACCAAGCAATTATCATAATAGAAACAAGCAAACTCTCAGAGTTGGATGCTGGAATGTCCGGACTATATTGGCGGGACTATCCGAAAACCTACAGGACATAGATGATGTCAGGAAGACAACCATAATCAATGATGAGCTTAAACGACCAGGTGAATTTATCTGCACTTCAGGAAACGTGTCTGGCAGGCTCTGGAATGGTGAGTGAGAAGGACTACACATTTTATTGGCAAGGGAAAGACGTTAATAAATCTAGAGAACACAGAGTAGGTTTTTCGGTTAAAAAAATCCCTAACTAAAATGGTTGAATTAGGTGAGAATGGATCAGAACGCCTGTTAACGTTCTGCCTGCAAACTAGCGCAGGTCCCATAAACCTTGTCAGTGTGCATGCTCCTACTCTGTACTCTGCCTCAGAAGCTAAATATGTGTTCTATGAGAATCTAGCAGCAATCATCAAAAGCATGTCAAGGCAAGGACAGCTCGTTCTTCTTGAGGACTTTAACTCTAGAGTGGGTGCTGATAATGTTTCATGGCCTTCATGTCTGGACAGGTTTGGTATTGGTAAGATGAATGAAAATGGACAACGGCTCTTAGAGTTGTGTGTCCTTCATGACCTCTGCGTGACCAACAACTTCTTTCAGACAAAACCCCAGATTAAGATACCATAGAGACACCCACGATCCAAGCACTGGCACTAATTGGATCTGGTCCTCGTCAGAAGGCCACTTCTCAGGCTGTGCTCTCCAGGCGCTCACACCATAGTGCAGACTGTGATACAGATCACTCCTTGGTTTGCTGTAAATTCAGAGCACAACCAAGAAAGGTCTATCGTGTCAGACATGAAGGGAACCACGCATTGATACCAGCAAGATGTCAGACCTTGTCATGATCGTTCAATTGACTGCGACATTCACGAAAGTGCGCAGTAGCCCTCAGCATGGTGATACTGTTACAGAGAACTGGGACCATCTACGGAACACCCTTCAAAGTACTGCACTTGCCACCTTTGGTAAGAAAACAGCGAAGTCAAATGACTGGCTCGATGCTTCATCAGATATGAGGACACCTTGTATTGAAGCTAAGCGCAGTGCTGCGAATAAATACAAACGTTAACCGAGTGCTAGAACCCTACAGATCCTGAAAGCTACGAGAAGCAAAGTTCAACAAACTGCTCGATGTTGTGCAAATGACTATTGGCTCTAGCTCAATGAGAGCACCAGACCGCAGCGCAAACAAGCAACATTAGACAAATGTATGACGGTATAAAGAAAGCCCTTGGTCCCCCAAAAAAGCAAGACAGCACCGACAAAAACCATCAGCGGAGAGAAGCTAACCGATAAGGGTAAGCAGATGGAGAGGTGGGTGATGCGTGATGCCATATGATGATGGATGGCATCCGCATGTCTGGTTTTGTGTAGTGTGTAGATGTGTTCAGTCAAAACAATGTTCATGCAACAATAACAGGGCAATCCACATAGGACGTCAGTAAACTCACGACGTATAAAGTCAATGAGTCTTGAAACAGCCGTTGACGTTTTTCTTCATTATTTATTGTGGACGCCACAGTGACAAAATGGTTACGCAAATGTGTAGGCACATCAAACAGTCATTATCACAGCAACATTCAATACAGCAATAGACGGTAGACAGCATTACAATGATGAGTCAGATGCATGTTATATTTCATAGTGCTGTAAATGTAGTCGGTGGAAAACTCCATCCTTTTCTATAACAGCCAGGAGATAACCAGATGTATGAGATCAGTTCACTCTCCTTAGTTTGACTTCAGCAAGACAGACACGTCTGCCGAAGTATAAATAATGTCCTCAAAAATATCCTCTAGATAATAAAGGTTTTCCAAACCTAGTTCATTTAACAAAGTAGCAAGTAATGGTCCTTGGTACCTGCATCAACCGATGCAGTACAATGCAGCGACATGTGAGCTAGGAAAACATCTCGTGACGACGACTTTCGCAGACAGGCTATGAATCGAAATCGCTCACGACCCAAAATCAATAGAGTTAATGAAAGAGTCAATTTACCTTGCTTTCATGAAATACACAGAAATATCACGCCTCCCGCGACCACTACTCTGAGCTTTACACTAGAGAAAATACCGTTACGCCTAATGCTGTAAAATGCCTGCCAACTATGGTGGAGCTGGATGCCGAACCAACATTAGAGGAACTCAGCAAGGCCATTGATAGCTTGGCCTCTGGCAAAGCACCAGTAAGTGATGGGATTCCTCCTGATTTAATCAAATGCTTTAGAGCACGCTATTATATCCTCTGCATAGGGTGATGTGCCAGTGCTGGGAAGAGACAATTATTCATCAAGACATGCGAGATACCAAGATTGTAACACTCTATAAAAGTAATGGAGACAGAAGTGATTGCAATAACTACTGAGGCATCTCTCTCCTTAGTATTGTTGGTAAGGTTTTTTGCCAGAGTCATCTTAATGCCACTACACAAGTTACCTGAGCGCATATATCCAGAGTCGCAGTGTGGATTTCGAGCTGGTAGATCAACAACAGACATGATCTTTTCTCTCCGCCAGGTTCAGGAAAAATCAAAAAAGCAGAAAAGGCCCTTACATATCGCCTTTATAGACCTCACACAAGCATTTGACCTGGTTAGTAGGGATGGACTCTTCAGAATCCTCCTGAAAATAGGCTGCCCTGCTAAAACGCTGGAAATGATAAAGTCATTCCTCGACGACTTGAAGTGAACAGTCCAATATGCTGGAAGCACATCACAACCCTTTGACATACGAAGTGGCGTTAAACAAGGCTGTGTTCTGGCTGCGACCCTCTTCGGAATCTTCTTTGCCTTACACCTGATTCATGCATTCAGAGATGCAGCTGAAGGAATATGCCTTCACACTAGGTCAGATGGTCGTCTGTTTAATCTTTCAAATCTGAAGGAAACAAATTATCAGAAGGGTGACAATAAGGGACTTGTTGTTCGCTGATGACGCTGCAGTCGTCACTCAAAGCCAAAAGGAGTTTTAGAGCTTGATGACTTCCTTCAGCAAAGCATGCAAGGAGTTTGGCCTCACAATAAGTCTAAAGAAAACGAATGTGCTGAGTCAGGATGTGGGTGCTGCACTAGTTATCATATCGATAACTATGAATTGGCAGTGGTGTACTACTTAAGATACCTGGGGTCTACCATCAATGACAAACTCTCACTGGACACATACATTGACAGTAGCGTTGGCAAAGCTGCAGCTACCCTTGCTACCTTGCACGCCTCACATCCTCGCGTTTGGGAAAACTCCAAACTTACAACGAAAACCAAGGCTGCGGTACATAACGCCTGCGTCACCAGCACTCTCCTATATGGCAGCGAGACTTGGACAACCTATGATAAGCAAGAAAGAAGGCTCAATACCTTCCATTTGCGGTGTCTACGCCGCATCCTCGGCATCTCGTGGAAAGATAAAGTGACAAAAGTCGAGGTGTTGTCACGTGCTGGCCTTCAAAGCATGTATACACTGCTTAGACTGCGCAGTCTACACTGGCTTGGCCATGTCCACCGCATGGAAGATATCTTTACGGTAAACTAGCAGATGGCAAAAGAACAGTTGGGCGATTGCAGCTGATGTTCCAAGATGTGTGCAAGAAAGATATGAGGGCACTCGTCATAAATCCAGCAACGTGGGTGGAGGAAGTTGCCGATGTCACCAAGTGGCAATGCTATATATGGCACCACCTCAGATTAAGCAAAAAGAGGTTCTCGCAACTAGCCGAACAGAAGAGAAAACGTCAAAAATGCATCAGGAAAATAAGCAGCTGTGTGCTGTGACCACAGGGTAGCATTCCCATAGTCAGTTATGACTGAAGGGGCTCTTATTATTATAATTGACCATCCATCAATATTAATTGTAATCGCTTAACATTGTTCAACCATGTTTGCTTCCTCCAGTAAACGGGAAAATGATTGTTGTCTTTTCCGCCAAGACAAAAATGTCCGTCTAGGCGCATTGTTCGCTACAAAAGCGTTCAGTTACCGTGGCGACGATATGTCGCAGTTTATCTTTCTGTGGACCAGAAAAATACAGGTGATAATTGCTTAACTCACTTCCGACTAGACATTGTCTGTGTAATTATTACTCCCGTCTGGGTAGCCAAATTAACGATGACACTTTCTGCAGGCGAGGTTACAAATCGTAATTGAAAGATTTTCTAAGACGGACGGAAGAAGTCGGGCCATATATGGGTGATGATGCCAAATGTTTAAATATTAAAATGATGTTTTAAAAAAACACGCGGGGGAAAGTAAATAACTCACAACCCCGACCCACTTCATTGTGCTCATAGATTGGATCACAGGAGGGTCATGATTAAAGATTTATTTTTATTGGTTGTTGGAAACATCAGGTGGACGCGTAACCTGCAGGTAACCTGCAATATAACCTAGCTAATTCGGAGGCTAAACACACTGAATTCCAGAATCGTCAAATATAGACAGCTCGGACTGAAACCAGGACAAGAATAGAGTTAGTATTCTGACCTTTCAGGATGGGACAAAATACAAAATGGAACTCCTTCTGAACACTACAGCAAGGACAATCTACCTGTTAATACGGGCACCGGACTCCTAGTGGACCTACTCAGAAAGTCACAGAGGGATTCTAAAGAGAAATAATACCCCAGACGCGTGTTCGAGGCATCTGCATCACGTTGCCCAGACTATTCCACTGATAAAAAAATCTAGAGTTCCCAGCTAGTTTGGGGTATGTTGTAACATATATTTTATCCTTTGAATTTGACATGTTTGAACTTGCTGATGGTTATGCAAGTCCATAAGTGACTGGCAACCTCATCATATGAAAATGATATATTCATGACCACCACAGCAAAGCGCTGGTGATTGCTTCATGCTAGTTCTCACAGGCAACCAAAAGCAGCGGTAACCCCAGACTCCGAGTGGAGCAGGGAGTGGATGATGATAACATCATATCTATATATTTACTATCATTTGTAATGAGATGTATGAATACTTAAACATGTTCATCAAGGCACAATATATTGCACTTGCAGCTGTGCAGTCGCAATTTTTCATAAAAATTAACGAAAACAATGGCGATTTTTCATCATATCTCCGGAGGTATATGATGTATGCTCAGGCAGACTTTTTTTAAATCATAAAAAGGAAAGGAATCGGTAGACGGACAGCGGGAAAGGCGTCTAATTAATATCAGGACAGCAAAGATTTAGCAGAGGTTTTGTTTTTTTATTTCCTCTCAAGATTGTTGTACGAATCGAAGAGACCATCTGAGGTACTACTCTAAGATAATAATTATATAACTATACTGTGGGTAAAAGCTTGTGATCGACACTGGAAACCTACGTTCCACGGGTGGTGAAGATTCCAGCTTTGACCAGAAGAGGTTACCTCTTGACCTGATCTGGAGACGTGCCCTTGCCACGGAGACGGATTGTCGGAAACAGCAGGTTCATCACTACAGCGCTTTGGCAGCTAAGTGACATTTCTAGCAGGCCACACCCAGAAAAACTATGTTTTTCTTTTCTTTGTAATTTTTCTAAAGCCGACACCCTTTCTAAAAAGACACCTAAATTGTATTAATCACCAGCTCTTATTTATTTACATTTGTTTAAATGTAATTGATCATTAAATTTGTTATATCTTGTTTTACAAATTCATGGTTGATTTAGTTATTACAGAGAGGAGTGCATACGCATGATTTAGTATCTTTAATCTATATCTAAATAGAGCTAATCAGAAGAATTTTACTGTTATTTCATTTGAGGGCTTGTACGAGCTAAATTAAATTGTATAATACATCTTCACAAAAGACGGCGGGCAGATAAAAGTTAACATTGCTAAGACACATTTAGCATTGTTCTTGACTTCTGAACTATCTTGTGAATACTCCCTCAAGGTAAAAGCATCATCATCCTTCTTTCTGTATCTCTGCCAAGAATAATCTTGTGCAAAGATAGATACCTTCGAAGACCCACATTTGATACTCTATGTGTTGGCCATAGTTGGACCATCACTGTTGGGCAAAATGGAGACAACCCGTGACAGCATGTCGTCACTTTAGTCATTTTCCGTGAATATTTAAAAAAAAAATTCAGTTGATATTAATATTTCTGTAGGGAGCCTCCTTATGATGGGAAACGAATTTTCTTCTTACAACTGTTGTAGAGTTCAGCGAAACAGAGAACGCAGTTGACGTTTTCTTTCACGTTTGCCACGTTTAAAGACTGAAGCATAACAGATCCATTGATCAGAGGAAATGAAACAAACAATTACAATTACAAATGAGCTATTCAAAATAAAAAATGTGAAAGAAAAAATATCAGATACTTAATCTTTTAAATGTTTTTTTGTTGTTGTAAGTTTGTAACATTTACACTTGTGGAGTTATTAAATCTTAAAACTGCACTAAATCTTCTGAGACACCTTACATAAGGAGAGGGCATACTTGATGTTTCGGAAATAAACAGTAACATTAATTTTATTATGATTTCATAACCACTTATTGTACACTGCCTAGTGTTTCGTTTTACTGTTGCTTGTAGGACAATTCTAATGCTTTTAAATTGTAGTTTAATCAGCTTCAGTTACTAAGGCTGTTATGTCATTATTTACAGGTCAAGGTTATCCTGACGTCCAAACGAGTATCAGCCATTGTAATCTCTGTCTTCATTATTTTCATATCCACCACCGCCCCAGTGTACATCGTCAACAAACTGGACAATAAATACTTTCCAGAGCGAAACAAAACTCTGATTGGACTTGTGTACATGGGAGACCGCGAGAACGTTGAAAAGGCGTCTTATATCATCAACAATGTGTCTATTCCCTTTAGCTCGTTTATTATCAACACTGTGTGTGCAGTAATACTAGTATATAAGTTACGGAACAACACGGAATGGCGTAAGAAGTCTACAACCGCTGCACACGCTGACAAATTTTCGGACCGTAACCAGAAGGTGGCCAAAATGGTGGTTATGATTTCTACACTATTTATCGCCTGCTTCATTCCTGTCTGTATAATGTTTATCGCCATGTCACTAGATCCAGAGCTGTTTATTAATGGTAAATATAAAAATATTCTAATAACATTTGCGGGCGTTGGTATTATCCTGGAATCGATAAACTCGTCAGTGAATATCTTTATTTATTACAACATGAGCAGTAAATACAGAATCGTGTTCGATCACCTGTTCTCTTCATGCAGATACAAATTTATGAATGTTGCTAAAATATAACAAAGTCTAGTTACGTCTTTCTTTTACGAAAAGTTAAAGTTTGTCTTAAACAGTGTTATTATGGCAGAACTGCATATTAGTCGTGGAGTGGTAAAATCACGCACAGATGTAGGAGAAAAAAATATGGATATTGGTGTATTGAGGATTTCATACAATGCATAGAAAGAGGACAATTGTGAACATATTGAACGTAGCAAACGAAGAATGCCCACTGGTACTTGGATACTATAAACAACATGCCTACTACGAAAGAGCTATGATAATAAGATAGTAAGGCGCAAGTACATATCTTTTCATTAGTCTCCTAATTTAATATTTATTATTCTCAATGTACCAGTGAAAGTACCATAACAACGGTAGCTTTATATATATATATATATATATATATATATATATATATATATATATATATAATTATTATATATATATATATATATATATATATATATATATATATATATATATATATATGTCAGAACCAAACTATACTACTCGTCAAAAGTCAAGGGCCACTTAGAAAAACCTTGGTTGAAACCATAAAACAAATCTGATATAAACGTAATTGATATCAGTCAAAACGGCATTTATTGAATACCAAATTGACATGTCACGTAAAGAAATGGAAACACACATTCAAACGCAATGAAGCTGTGAAGTGTTTCACCCACCTTTTCAAAAGTCACACAATAGATATTGGACAAATAGACATTTCAAAATCGGGAATGACCACCGTTTGCAGCAAGGCATTCAAGACAGCGTAGACGCATCGAGTCCACAAGGGTCCGAAGAGTATCCTGAGGAACAGCTTGCCATTTCTGAAGCAGAAATGCAGTCAGCTGTGCAACATCCATTGGCATGGGGTGATTTGTTGACAATCTTCGACCAAGGACATCCCAGAGGTGCTCAATCGGAGAAAGGTCAGGTAAATGAGCTGGCCACGCCATCCTGATGATCCCATGTTGCTGAATTAAACTCATTCACCACACGAGCTCGATGGGGTCGAGCGTTATCATCTTGGAGGATGGCATTACCACCTATGGCCTCCAGAGCAGGCTGAACTATTGGTCTCAAGATTTCGTTCTGATATCTTGGGCCGGTCAAGTTGCCTTGGATGATGTAGAGTGGGGTCCTGCCGTGTCTGTAGAAGCCTCTCCAGGCCATGACAGAACCCCTACCATAACGATCCACCTCTCGAATTGTGTCATCAGTAAATCACTCTCCTGCTCGTCTCCAAACTTGAATCCTGCCATCATTGAATGACACAGTGAAGCGAGATTCATCAGTGAAGAGAACTTGACTCCATTGTTGCCTTGTCCATCGGATGTGCTCGCGACACCAAGCAACACGGGCTCTGCGATGAGCAAGAGTAAGAAGGATTCTGACTGCAGGACGACGAACAGCCAGTCCAAATTCATGTAAACGTCTGCGAATGGTGCTTTGACTGACATTAACGTTTACAGTTTGTCTCAGCTGACATCTTAGAGTGGAACAAGTCACTGTTCGATGGCGCACGGCTGACAGCAAGAGGTACCGGTCATCATGTCTACTTGTGCATCTAAGGCGACCTGGCCGGTGGCGATCCTCCACACTTCCTGTGGCCGGAAATCTCTCCAAAATTCTTTGGATACTAGAGTGTGACACTGCAAGCCGTCTTGCAACCTCATGGACAGATAAACCACTTTCAACCCACGCTATAGCCCTCATTCTTTGTAAGGTATCAAGACTGCTTGTCGGTGGCATGGCTTTTGCAAGTGATGAAACTACCCTAAGTCTGCTGATTGTAAAACAAATTAAGAGTGAACTCTGTTCACGAAAAGTCTCCATTGCACGTGGAATGACAATAAGCACGATAACTTCACCTGTTTGGTTGTACGGAAGTTTAAAAAAACAGATTAAAAATGTGAATTTATGGTCAGCAAACTAAATTGCACGTGATCACCATGGTTGTCGGTGAGTTGTTTTTATGCTTAACGTGCATAGAAGACTGTCAGAGGAAGATATTGCACTAATTTTTACTAAAAACTTCCTTCATTTAATCATTCTATGCGCTTATATAAAAGTGAATTGAAAATAATAGGGTGGCCCTTGACTTTTGACTAGTAGTATATATGCTGTGATTTTATAACAATATTACTAGTACTGAAAATAAAAACAGGCTCGCTCGTCTAGGAGACGATGTCGTAAATTTATTTTGAGAGAAAAGAGTCTTAGAAATAGTGGTCCGGTTTAGAGTGAAAAAATGATGATGGAAAGCTCAGTGATAGAAAATGTAGAGATTTAATAGTTGCTTCACAGCGAGCTGGAGGAGAGTAAAGACAGACTTATTTACGACAAATCGTTTCTCTCAATCTTCTCTTTCACTCTCCTGGTCAAACAATTATTTGCCAGTTTTCCAGACTCGCATCTGCGGGCACACCGATTTGGTGTTTTTTCACACACACAGGCGACGTTGATACAAACTATATTAAACGAATAAGGGGAAAAGTTGGGCTTTGGGTATATCCAACACACAGAACTAAATGAGTTTATGTGATTTTATTCACTTTAAACATCAATCACTAAAAATATCAGATATTACATAAATTATCATAAGTACACAAATGCAAATAACAAGTTTGGAAAGGGTGAAGAAGATTGGTATCGACTAAGCCCTTCCCGCTTATTAGACAAAGATAAACCCAGTCCAAAGATAGATAATATCAGGAACATAGGTACGTTAACCTAACAGTGAAGTTAATTACTCTGAAAGAGGTGTTACAAAATTAGGTATAGGTGATAGAAAAAAACCTGTTCTTCCCAGCTGTTCTTCCCTTTACTAAGCAAATGGAAAGGAGGTGGTTTTAAACAGAGTTAACAAATTATCAACTATCCCACTTAAAGGAACAATGTAGGGTATACAGAAAAGATATATCTTACAGGTAAGCAAGTTAACAAAATGGTCACACAAAAGAATTAATTTCCTGTCATTCATACACGCGCTAGCAAAGGCCTTCACTCATCTTGCTCTCACTTACCGATTGTGAAAAAATCTTGCACTCCATAGAATAACACAACAGCAGTTACACCTCAAACTAAATGTATGAGTGTTTGTTCAAGTTCTAGCCCCAGATTAGCGGGTAGGCGGTCAGCACATAAAAGGATCCCGTAATCGCTGGAAAATGAATCTGTAGTTGTGTCTCTTTTCTTAATAACAGTTTCTATGGGAGGGCACGGTCTCTGATACCGGGGTGAGGATGGTGTGGTCTATTTGACTATGCCGCTGATAATAAAATTCTTACGCGTGCTGGTACACTTTATCCGTGAGGTATGGTTTAAGTCCAGTGAGAAAACTAGTCACATCACTGTTCAGGAAATTATGAATTATCTCTCTGTGTCAGTAAACTAACAAAGCTCGGGCCAGTGTTCTTCTTCTCGTTTGGACTTAAGTTGTTTGATGGTGCGTTAAATTTGTCTTTGGGTGTGCTTTCTTTGCTATAAGTTAGATAGCGGAATTCCAAACATAGAATCGCCTCAAAGATTAAAAAATTTACACAGTCTCAACAAGTTCTGCGTCAGGGGAACGCTACACACTGTTTATGCTTTGCCTTGCTTAGATTGATTTCTTTATTGCTTTCTTAATGCTGGGATCGCACAGGTTACGATCACTCTGTATGAAAGAAAAAAAAAGACATGTAATATACCGAAAACAAATAACCTTCTAAAGCGCGATGAATTTCCCGTTAAGCCTATAATACACTCGAGTATTTAATTATGTATTTAATAAACACTGCGCGAATTCTAGTGGTTAAAAACCCACATCTATAAAACTAGGACTTAACTGAATTTATTAATTATAAATTCCTTCGCGACTTTAAAAGTTAATTTAAGCATCTATTATCTTTTGAAATAATATAATAGATAGATCATTATATTTACCACTGGAACTATTGAGATGGTTTAATTTAATAGATTTAAATTAACACAAACTCCATTGAAATAGAATGACTGAACTAGACCACTGATCACTTTACACAATATATATATATATATATATATATATATATATATATATATATATATATATATATATATATATATATATATATATATATATATATATATATATATATATTACCGCTTTGCACAGACTAGAAATCACTGCAAATATATATATAAAATCCAGGGGAAAATCTATAACAAGATTTCAATAAAGCTAGTGCTTCTGTAAAGGTCTGGCCAGCGAGTGATAACGTATCTAGTTCTTCATGGTCTATTTAGCTAAAATGGAATGTAAGTTGAGTGGGACATGATAAACTTGACAACTTATTTGATCTCACGAACTTTTGGGGATCTGACCGCCAAATCAAGAGAAGAAGCCGCCCCCTGGTCTTCGTATCCGCTCGCTGCTGCCCGTTTCGCTTTCCCCCGTTCGCTCGGTTCCTCGATTGACACCGAGACGCGAAAATAGCGGCAAGCATCTGCGTCTCGTATCAGGGCCCACTACTGTCTTTGATAGCGCCGATAGTCTCCCCTAAAATCCCCCAGTTCGTCTCTTTGATCTCGTGCCGCCTACTAAATGAGTCCCGGTGGAATGAGTTCTGGCAAACGAAAAGTTACAACAAATGTTCAGGGGTTCTAATGTTATGAAAAGCTAAAAGTCCCTTTAAATCATCCATCATATCAGGGAGAATTCACTTGTCAAACTAGACGTACGTCACAGACGACCACAACAATAATGGCTGACATAAGGAATCAACACCTTGTACAAGTATTACCCTTTAATAAGTAAACGCACACAGTATAGTAACACACGGCTAACAAACGTATGAACTACATATATATCAATGCCAGAGAAACCTGCCTAGAATAATTTATCTACTAGCCTCATACAACACGATATGACGGCACTGTACAAGCCCTGGACTGATTACCGCTCACTATGGCGGTCCAAAGTCTATGACAACGAAATACCTTTAACTCAGTGACAACTTATAAACTGCGGTATATAGACACTGCCACTAGATAATACACAAATTTAGAATTACACAATATGGTCCACTTAATCCGCAATAAGGCAAAAACTTAGAATACACCGCTCATGGCACACCCTTCTCAGCAAGAATGCTGGCAAGGGAAAAACTATGTACGTTCTCACTCAGACGCGGCTAGACGAAGAATGCTTTCTTGGCACCTAATAACTCCCGCTTCCGCTCATCACATGACTTGCGGGTAGTTATCCCCAATGTTGCCAAAACTCAGTGTTGCCAGTCTAATATTTCGTCACTGTGAAATAGCGCCGTGACATCCACCCCCTTTAAGAAAGAAAACGTAGTTTTCTTCACCGAAGGAGCTTCGCCCGACCACCTTCGGAGTATGGACGAACATATGCCATCACAGCATCTCCTCATCTGACTAGAGAGAAAGCCATAGTTCTATCTTGCCATTGTCAATACTGTCTATTCAAAGATACCCCAAAACACAACCTTAGTATGAAGTAAGCTATCCCAGGTTCTGGGAGTCGTGAAAATTAACAACGGCTGTCCACACATAGTCACCCAAAACACAATGCATAATACATTTATATATGCTCTAATATATACACCTATACTATTTGAAAATCTCATAACATCAACAGTAGTAAGTAACATGGTGTAGATATCCATTACATTCGATTATAGAGCAAAATTGCCTTTATGGCACCATGATACATCCATTACAAAGCATGATCTAGTATAGTATCAACATGATCTTTTAAAGTTTACACAACATTTTTGACGTGGTTCCAAATAATTGCTACTCACTATCTCATGTAAACAACTCCTTCGTTCTCCTCATCATATTATACAGTTGTACAGAACAACTTATATTTCTCAGAATAGCACTGGTTGCGTGGGACAGACTCTAAGGTTCGGTTTGCGTTAACCGAAACACCCTACTGAACGCGAATCCCATACCTATCTCTTGCTATTGCTGAACTATCAGCAAGTGCTTATGAAGCAATGACATGTGCTTCCACCTGACTGCATCGCGCGCACCCAACCTATTCGCGAAAGTCACTCGTGCAACTTTGGTATCGTCCCGCAATGACAATACCTTCACGAACTTCACTGGCGCGACTCCGTTAAACACTCTTCTGAGTGTGCGCCAACGAGCACTCAGGGGGACACTGCGAACCCAAACTCTGCGATCGCCAGCTATCGGGCCCTCAGATATGCCTCTAATGTTCCTATGCATATGCCTTGGCACTTGCCGCGACATCCGTCTCCCATGAACTTTCTTGTCAGGTGGTAATATCTCCACCCCCTGGCCATCCGCCTCGAAACTCTGGTGTTGCTGAGCCTCTGCTCCAGCCACACCCATGGCATTATGCACTCCCCGTACATTGCCGACGATCAAATCGGCAATTGGGTCCTCAAGGACGAACGCGTTCACTCTACCCGACATGAACGAGGTGTCCACATTAATACACGCATGGGGGTAAGACTCAACTTTGCCACCAAATGTGGTACACTTTACAGTTTTGCCTGTAAGGCAGGACTCGTCGATACACGACCGCCGTACCCCGATTGTGCTACACCCCGTTTCCCTTAATATGGAGACTGTTTCTTCCCCGCTCTGCCCATGTGCAGCGCTACCTTGCCAGTCTTATGGACTGCCGACAGACATAGGGCCGCATGACCGCAGTGTAGCACTATCTTCTCGTTCGCATGGAACAGAGGATGACACCCCACACAGTCCTCGCTATTGACTATGTCCAACACAAACGCGGAATTCGCGTGTTCGATTAGGGTAGAACACCTGTCAGCGCAATGATTATTGCCACCACAATTGGTACACAGGCACTCCTTCTTCGACTCATCGCGTGAACTCTTGCAATTGCTTTTAGCTGGTGACGATCGCGCATCGGAGTCGGAAGATCGACTCTCTGAGGAACCACTCCTCTGCTTGGGATGTTTTGTTTTGTACCAAAACCGATCTTCGTCCTGCGACTTCTCGAAGCGTACCTGCTTCCGCGGTTGACACTCTCTTCCGTCACTATCATTTTTCAATTGACGGTTCTGCCAATTCTAGCGGCCATTCCGATGGGATCGGAAGTTCCCATAATTTCCTCTTCTTGGCAGATAGGGACTGGAAGACCTATCGTGCTTCTGCTCTTGGCACCTGTCTGCATCGCCTGATTGATTTCGCAATGGTTGTCGTTGTGCCTTGCCGACACAAGCAGTTAAGGCGTCTGACAGACCCGATTTCTGGATGGGTTTGCCCGGATGGGCTAGGACATATGGGTGCCCCAGTTGGGCCATAGACTAAATGTCTTTTTCTGGCGCTCCTGGAAAAACGCCACCAACTCAGTTGAGCACGACGACAACCCTTTGTCACGCAGCACCAAGTCTAACAAGTCATCGTAGTCCTTATTTATCCCCTCCATCTCGATACATCTTTTAAGGAGAAGTTTAGTCTTCGAGATAAAGTCCTCGATGTCTTGGTCTGCACTTGGCATCTCGTTTCTAAAACGCGTCCGGTACCCGTCAGCCATCAGACGGAACTTCCGGAGCAACCTTTCCTGTACTGTGTCGTAATCGGCCCTTTCTTCCAGTGGGAGGCTATAAAAAGTCTCCATCGCAGGCCCCACTAGCAATGTCGATAACAGAGAAAGCCACTGATCTCTTTCGGCCTTCTAGGCCAGCATTCGGCCTCGAACCTCTCGAGGAAAAAATCCAAACTAACGAGTTTATGGTTAAGGTTTGGCAGACGCAGAATAAAGAGACGATGAGACTCCCTAGGAGTCGAGTTCTTACCACTCGCACCCAATTCCAATCTCTTTAATTGTATTTCTTTATCAATCCTCATTCTCTCCTTCTCTAACTCACTCTAACTCTCTATCCTCTCTCGTCTTCTATTCTTCAAATTCTCTATCTTCTCTCATCTTCTTTTCCTGCCATTCTCGCTCCATCTTCTTATCTTCAAATTCTCTATCTTCTCTCATCTTCTTTTCCTGCAATTCTCGCTCCATCTTCTTTTCTTCACATTCTCTCTCTTCTCTCATCTTCTTTTCCTGCAATTCGAACTCTCTTCTTTTGAGCTCTAACTCTTCAGCGCGAGCATCTCTTAAGGCGTTCTGGTTCTCTTTTGATTGGAATTCTGCCTTGGCATAATCCAGCAATTCTTTTCCTGTGTAACCAGCTTCCTTGCCTAACCGCATGAAACTATCATAGTCCATGATGCACACTCGTACTACTCAATATTAATTCACTGTGCAACTACTCACTATCATTTACCCTACACCACCTCGCTTATATGAACAGATACCTCACTTTCTCCAAGGTCTGCAGTAATGATATGTATAGTAATATCACTTCTCAAATTTACAAATATATATACATGTAAGTATAAACCACCTCACCTGTCACTGTATACACATAATCCACTCTACCTCTTATTGTATAACTATAATCTTACATTGCCACTTGGCTACTGTCTCCTTACTCTGTAGGTTTGGTCCTTCTGACCACTTAGTCTCTGTGATACAACTAAAAGACCCTTACTAGAGTCGACAGTTGTATTAGATCAGCTGCTAATACTTCTTGGTGCTATGACACCACTGTACCAAATTTGACAATAAATCAGCTTTTACACCATAGTCTATTACTGTCGCCCTCAATTATGCTGTACTCTGAAAATATTCTATCTAATACAAATGTTTACACTGGCAAAATGAACACTCTACAGATGAAAAGACACAAACCAACCACTACGATAACTACGAGTCACGAGGAAAAAGATGACAGTCCAGATCAGAGCAGAGATATATTAATATATACAATAGGTGACTGACTACGAACTAAACCAAGGGATATCTGTAAACGTATTTACAAGAGAGCAAGACGGAACGAGAGAACACACCACCTAAACACAACAAAAGAATTACTGAATGTACAAGACAATGTAAATACAAACCACACTGCGTACCTAACAACAACCGGGCTTGGAATGTAAAGTAGGGCAGTCGCAGAAAAACCTTCTGCCTTACTCCACCACTAAACATACACTGCCACACCCTAGAAAGAAGTCAGTCTAATCAAATCTTTTCCCACACGTAAGAAGAAAATGAATTAAACTCGCCACCAGTCCACCCTTGAACTCACAAATATAATATTAAACACAGTAAACTAAACAACAACTACACTTAACAATAAATTGCTGAGAGCTATCACTTTCTCTAACCACCAGCTCAATCCCACCAATCAAAATAAACTAATTGACATATAAGCAAAATATTACTATAACATATCCAAAAATTATTATGTATATAATAATACAGACCCCAAGAACTAGGAACTATAGTGAAAGATCCCCCCTAACTAAATAACCCCATATAAAGATACAGATTAGATTTCTACAGAGAAAGCGAGGACAAAGCACAAAACAAAAGAAAAGAAAAACAACAACAAACCAATAAGCAACCTCAAGAAACAGACGTAGAAACAAAAGAAAGCTTCTTGCTAACCTAACACGACCCCGACAAAACTGTCACACTACTCTAGAGGACCAGACTGAAAGATAAGTAGTATCAGGTGGATAGACAGACAAAGGGACTTTTGGAGAAAGAAAAACAGAATTTATAGGAAGAGCAAGAAAGATATAAATATAACAAATCATACAGAGATTTACGAACACAAAAACTTAACTGATGGTCCAGTGACGTTTGACCACGTAGCTCCTTAGAACCGATGATGAAGATGAAAACAAACTAACAGGTCTCCACACACTTGAAAATTACAAAAAATGTTCTCCACTGTGTTATCCCGAATATCCAGACTGAATATTCTGAATACTGTTCAGAAAACCAGACTTCTTCGCAAGTCAGTTTGCCAGAAAATACAAATATCTCATTTGGCACTATGATATGCAAGTGTCCACACAAAGTTCAATTGACATTTCGACACTTGAGAAAGGTAAAAGTCTCCAGCACAGTAAATTTCCAGGGTCACGACAGAGGCGTTGGTAGGCACCCACTGGACAAGCACATCAGTGAAGTAAAGTCATGACAAAGGCGTTGGTAGGCACCCACTGGACAGGCACATCAGTGAAGTAAGGTCCCGAGCAAACAAGATTTCCACACAAGAGGAGTTCCATATATTCTGAGCTACCTATGCCACTATTGACGTTCTTACAATCCACAAAATTCTACAAACTAACTTCCCTCCTGACACAGTGTGTCACTTGGGCCAAACTATACCAAACTTGACAAACTATATCCCGCCGGCACCATTGGTCACTTGGGCCAATCTATACCAAACCGTAATGACACCTTAATCACCACTGCTCCAACTGTATTAATATCACTAAGCCACAAAGTATACATTTCAATACCTCAAACTGTACTACCAGAAGCCAGCTTGCACCTTTATTCTATTACTTTTGACACATCTACCAACACTACATACCAACCTAGCACCAAAATTAACTTGCCACACAGTGTCGAACACACTGACTGTAAAATATTCACAGAACTGAAAAAATGCTTATCTTTCACTGTGACGCTGTGAACGGTTTCTAAACTAGGTCAGCTACCGTTAGCGAGGTCACCCGACCGTAACAGCTCACTGCACAATAGCTAACCAAAACATACCGGCATGAACACTGTCAATGAAGGTGTAAACATAATGTTATTATCACTATCTGTCTATCTGTGTGCATAACTTCTAGCCTTTATAATGAAAATGTAGGCACTACGGCCTCTTGGCTCCCAAAAGCCGGATGCAGCTCTTAGCTGTCCAATATAATCTATATCGTAAACACCGTTTTTTGACGATGCCCCCAGTTGTCAGAACCAAACTATATGCTGTGGATTTATAACAATATTACTAGTATTGATAATAACAACAAGCTCGCTCCTCTAGGAGATGACCACAACAATAATGGCTGACATAAGGAATCAACATCTTGTTCAAGTATTTCCCTTTAATGAGTAAACGAACACAGTATAGCAACACACGGCTAACAAACATATGAACTACATATATATATCAATTCCAGAGAAACCTGCCTAGAATAATTTATCTACTAGCCTCATACAACACGATATGACGGCACTGTACAAGCCCTGGACTGATTACCGCTCACTATGGCGGTCCAAAGTCTATGACAACGAAATACCTTTAACTCAGTGACAACATATAAACTGCGGTATATAGACACTGCCACTAGATAATACACAAATCGAGAATTACACAATATGGTCCACTTAATCCGCAATAAGGCAAAAACTTAGAATACACCTCTCATGGCACACTCTTCTCAGCAAGAATGCTGGCAAAGGAAACACTATGTACGTCCTCACTCAGACGCGGCTAGACAAAGAATGCTTTCTTGGCGCCTAATAATTCCCGCTTCCGCTCATCATATGACTTGCAGATAGTTATCCCGAATGTTGCCAAAACTCAGTGTTGCCAGTCTAATATTTCGTCACTGCGAAATAGCGCCGTGACAATATATATATATATATATATATATATATATATATATATATATATATATATATATATATATATATATATATATATATATATATATATATATATATATATATATATATATATATATATATATATATATATATATATATATATATATATATATATATATATATATATACTGAAGCGCATTAAAAACGCACCACCTGTATAATCCAGGAACAGAGTGTGAAATGTAAATATAAGTGTGTACAAGTTTACATATTTGGAATCTTTATTCATTTTCCTATGAATCCATGCTGGTCATTAATTTGTACATTTGATTGTTATGAAATTCATTGCATTCTGTGCAGGCAAGGGAGAAAACCAAAAATACAAAAAAATGCACGCGCGTTATCCTGCTGGAGAAGCTGCAAGTCTGGATAAATTGTGAACGCAGGAGCAACCAGTGCATCCAGAACCTCATCTCGATATGTCACAGCATTAACATTTCCACGGAAGACGTGAAGAGGCAAGCGATGGTGAAAACTGAATCATCCCCAAATGTGAATACTGCCACCTCGAAATCGGTTGACACAGCAATCTGCAAAGCGCTCTTCACACCGTCGCTAAACCCGCATACGTCCATCTGCAAAGGATATGTTGAATCTGTTCTCGTCTGTGAATAGGACAGCATTCAACTGCAGTCTAGTCCATCTGATATGTTGCTCTGCCCATTGCAGGCGCTGCTGACGATGTCTGTGAGTCAAGTTTGGCCCAACATAAGGTCGTCTTGCAGTAAGGCCTGTATCTCTGAGTCGTCGTATGACTGTCATTCGAGAGACTTGCCCATGTCTACCCACTATTGCTCTTGCTGTTTGACTTGCCGGGAGAGTCAATTCCTTAGGTGACTCAGCACAATATGACGATCTTGCGCAGGGGTAGTAACTCGTGGTTGGCCACTCCGAAGTCTATCCCGGGCACTGCCAGTGGTTCCGTAACGTTCATTGAGACGTACAATAGTGCTGTTGTGGCAATTCATCCTTCTGGCAATGGCCCGCGAGCTCATTCCGGTCTCCAACATACTAATGGCTCGTTGGCGGTCGTTTTCAGATAGTCGTGGCATTTCAAGCACATGTACTGGGTGTTTTGTCTCAACGGCCTTTTTTATACCGAGTATACTGCCACAACGCGTACACATTTTCAGGGTCATAGCTGTTGAGAATCGTGTTGCACGTGTAACTTTCATCGTTTTCATGTAGTCCTTACACACACCCATGGGTTGAATCTTGCACTTTCCATTCCAGCAGCCATTCGCTCTCTACCGCATGGCAAACACGGGGAACATCCATTCCCACACTTTTTTTTTGCCAGCTTCTCGGCATCAGTATATATAATAGTGGTGCGTTTTTAATGTGCTTCAGTATATATATATATATATATATATATATATATATATATATATATATATATATATATATATATATATATATATATATATATATCATCATCATCTCAACCCGTCACCCGTCATGGGTCGTATGGGTGTCACGGTGGAAGCATCAGCAGACAGGGTCCTCCACTGGTCTCTATCATCAGCAATCCGTACAAGTGTGGAAAAACCGTGTCCTGCCCATTCTTTGATGTTATCAGCCCATGATTTTCTTTGCCTTCCTCTTCTCCGTTTACGTTCGACTGTTCCCTGGAGGATCGTGTTCGAAAGGGAGTCATGGCGAGTTACATGCCCAAACCAGGCAAGCTTTCGACGTTTCACTACTGACAAAAGTGGTTCTTGGTGGCCTGCATAGGTGTTTATTTTCTCTCTAGCATAGACATTTGTTGTGTGCTCTTTATAGCAAATGCGCACAATTCTTCTATAACTTTTATACTAGAAAGCCTGAATCCTTCGCTCCGTATCTGCAGTGAGTGTCCAGCCATCACACCCATACAAGAGAATAGATAATGCAAGTGTTGCGGGCAAATTTGATAGGTTTATATGGATTACTGAATGGCTCCACTTCTTACGGGTGGTTTTCTTCTCCAGTCCGAAGATTATTTAAATGTCCGTTCCTATGACTACTGAGTGCCGCTGGGATATCCTTCTTGATTCCATGGTATTACTACTTATGGAGGTAAACTGGCCATTCACACTATTCTCCCTGGCCCGCACACTGGCACTCAGTCAAAATAAGGCTAACTGCTTTATACAGTTTACAACATTTATTCCATGCTGCTCATATTGGTGAATATATGACATCAAGTCTCTCTAAGCTGTCTCGCTACTGTCCTGTAGCTGATAAAGCACACCGTTTATTAAATACGTCAACTTACGTCCATCCTGAATACTCCCTCACACTGCTAATTAACACACTGATCTTACACATGAATATATATAAGCAGGTGAGTCACATCAGGCAGCATGCATGAACACAAGCCGATATAAAGTCCAGACGGACACACACCATCTTCACAGGTCCAAAGACACAAGCCGACTGCCGGCTAGAGACGCGTTCTTGTCCCACATTAACAAACTACCGTCTGCTACCACTTTGAGCAGAAGTCAAGACGCACTTCCTGAAACCAAGGACTACCGTACATAAACACTAAACCAGGAAGTGATCGTATAACCAATGTTATGATCTTTAACCACAACATTTACTCCCTCCTGCACTAAAATAATAAAAAGGAACTTTTCATTATTTCCATGACACAATCTACAAAATCACTGGAGTAACCAGATGACAATATCCATATTCCCAACTGTGCCCATTCATACAGCACCTAGAGGCGTGCTCCACAATCGACAGTTAAACACACAAGGTGTGGAATCCAGTAATAAAATTACTAAACCCATTGCCTATTTTGGAGACATCTCTTTTGACACAAACGTGAGGTCACTATATTAATAATAAGGCAGTGTGGAAAGACGTCCATATGTCAGTAAAGCATTCATACAGCGCACCATGTCAACAAATACCTTATGTCATGTCAATCATGTAAGTCTCCATATCTATCAATGAAATGCACAATTAGCAATCAAAGAGACAATATATCATATGATGCAGACAAATCAATTCATAATGAGTGACTGCGACATTATGTCAAAATAGTTATTAATATTTGTATATATGCAATCTCATGTGATGACTGACCATGTTAATAAATTGAATTGTGAAGATATATTAAGTAATATCTGAAAACAATAAAATAATCAATTTCCTTATGTCTGAAACACTCCTGTGGTTTCCATTAATTACTTATCTATCCAACAATTAATGTTATTCATTATTTATTGTCACTGCTGATAGTTCACACTTGTTGAAACAAAGTCATTTTCCTTGACGTAGTTCAGAAAAAATTCCTTTAGATCTTCAGTTCTCACGCATGCACAGATTATTTTTGGCGATGCAAAGTTATTTTCATATATGTGACGAACAAATTCATTGAACTATGTAGTATCCATGTAATTCGACTGTCAATGTTTCTCTTCCGTGCAATAGGAATAAACTTGAAAGGCACTGTTATTCATTATGTACTTTCCATTTTTAAAGTCCAAGTTGAGACGAAATTTATTTGTTGTGTCCCCTTTGACTCACCAGAATAAGCGTTTCTGAGTTAATTCCCTTTTTATGTTATTAGCAGTCTCTTTAATTGGGAAAAGTACTGAATAATTCAAGAAATCTGTCTTGAACAAGTCGAATTGATATAACATCTTGTCAAAAGTTATTATATAAAGTGCATGTATTATGAAAGTATTGTTCTTGAAGAACTGCATTAGAAACACTATGTTGAGTGATTTCATATATAAGTTGACCTCTGTTGGGTAGAAAAACATGGTCATCAGGTTGCTCGGCATAATGTCCGTAGTTTAGCAACTTATTTCTGTACATGAAGATGCACTGTGGTAGTACTATCTGTATCATGCGATATACTTGTCAACAGAAGTTCATATAAAGTTAAAATTGTGGCCTAGTTCTTGACTTGTTAAAGGCATCACGTATGTTTGACATTTACATATGCGTTGAACGAGAATTTGAGGCGTCAACTGGAGCCAGTGGATGTTTCATGCAGCGAGACAAGACATCCGCCCTCACATTCACGCTTCCCTTTATAGGTTTTATAATATATTGGTAGGGCTGAAGGGCCAGAGAGACACGAGCTGCTCGTTCGTTCTTGAAACGTGCAGTTTTCAGGTATGTGATAAGTGCTGATTTGCAGTCACCACGTTAATAAGTGCTATTTTGTGATATAGCTCGTCCAGGCACAATGTTAATACAGCTGGTATAGGTGTAGATGGTCAACTCAAAACCGACACAGTGTTGGGCATACAGGTCACCTTGTCCAGCAACGTAATGACGCCCCGACAAGGATGTAATGTTGACTTTGGGTGTTGATGTGAGTGTCAGTACGCGAATGCATGGATTGTTCTGAAGAGTTGACTAGAAGATCAAACACTCACTCACATGTATCTAGAAGTTAATGATGCAGACTACTGTGGTCGTTTCATACTGTTTAATTGGACGCACACACTTGGACAGTACGAGTATAGTTACAGGAAAACAGGTCGACATAAATAGCATACTGTTGATCATTGGTCTACCATCTTAAGTTAGCATTCATGTTGAAGAACATTACAATGGAGCATCCGTAGACAAGCACTTATATTTCCACTGTTTATCAATATAATCATCAGGCCTTACTGACCCAGCGTGTCAGTTAATAAATACTGTTCAAGCATGTCTCCTAGACAGAACCTCTTTTCTAGCGAAGATTCCTTTAGGTAAAGTTCAGCAAATCTTTCTGAAGACAATGTTAACCCACCAGTATTGGGTTTTCTTTATAACTGTGATCTCTTAATCATCACCTGATAATAAGGGTCATCCCTGTTCTCTGATTGATGATCGACAATAAATAGGATTAAAAAATGGCTTCTGGTTCCCTTTGAGCATCGCTCACTATACAGATGTATAGTAAATCTTCAATAAAGGTTCAGTTCATGAACACAAATATTTTCTACAAGTATCAGCATATTCTGTTCTCATAATTGCTGCATATAAACATATTCAGTGCTGCTAGATAACATGTCGTCCCGACATATAGACATAGGTAAATTCATATAGACGTCTGCCCATCTGAGCCAAGGAATTAAAGAGTTCAGTGAACAGTTCATTTACCTTATCATAGGAAATACACTAGCAAACACAAACGCTCTCCTCTCCTGGCGTTATAGAATAAACACTGGGGACTAATAGACTTAATAATCATATCAGAAATTATCTTCGTCCCCATAACAAATCACAGAGATCAACAGACTGAGGACTCGTTTTCAACATGGCCTTTGCCAGGCATTCCATCGTCACGGAAGACCCTCTTTTCTCTCGGCATGCGCAGAACTCCCTGACCCCAAAGTTCAGTACAAGGAAAAATAGTTCCACTTAGACATACCAAGATATCACGATATAAGACCGAATCGTCTGAAATAGACACAGAGTAAACATAGACTCGGACCATAAACATTCCTGCATAAACCTAAGCAAGAACAATCTGTTTTCTGGCCCAACAAGGCACAGACATACGAAGTCTAGAAACATACGCCAAATTCGATCTCCAGGGGAGATAACCCATATAACAAAAGTATCAATCAATCATGGGTGATATATCTTTGGCCAGGAAAACATCCTGATTCTAAAAACAAATACCTTCCCTCAGACAGATAAATATTATAATAACTATATATACATTGTCACCAGTAATCTTTTGGTAACAGACTACCGCAACCCCCGGGGAAAAAAATGAAATTTTTTTAAATATCCGAGAGCAACATACAATAGGCTCACAACGCACGAATAATGCGCAGATGACTAATAAGAGCAATTTATAATTTCAAATTAAGGTAAAGTCGAAGCATAGATCGACTTGTGAGAATACATCTCAACATCTCAGAGAAAGCATTTCTCTTAAGCATAAATGTTTCCAGGGAGGTGCCACCAACTATACTACAATGCTGGCACCGACACAATGCATATAACAATTTCATATTTAAGCACTATAAGTACATGATTGACAAAGAAGAAAAATCATTAAAGAGTAGCGGTGAATATATATCAATGAACGTAGTGATAGTAGTGATACAATCACTATATTACAAATTACAATGTGTATCTATCTTGATATAGAAAAGAAAAACTGTTGTAGAGTTGGATGTGTTAAGAAGTCCAAGACCCAACAGTTAGGTGGAATCATGTTGGCATCTAGACAAAATGTCTGCCATCACATTATCTGATCCACGGATAGCTCGTACCGAAAAATGAAAAGGTTGAAGAGCAGTTGCATATCGAGTAGACCTCGAGCTCTTCAAATTCTTACTCTGTATAGCCGTAAGAGCGTTCTGATCGGTTTCTACTATGAAATGTGCGCCTAGAAGGAATCTTTGTAGTTTGAGAATTGAGCAAACCATAGCCAATAGTTCACGGTCTAAATCCGAATAATTCCTTTCTGCAGCATTAAGTTTTCTGGAGATATACATTACAGGATGCAGAGTTCCAGAGTACTCTTGCATTAGTGCCGCTCCAATCCCAGTTGATGAAGCGTCACTACGAAGAACTAATGTCTTATCTGTAGTAGGTAACACTAAAATAGGTGTTGTTGAAAACAAATATTTAATCTTATCCAAAGAGGATTGGCATTCCTGTGACCAGTGGACCATATTAGGCGACCCTTTCTTTAGTAGTGTAGAAATAGGTGCCATGATAGAGGATAGATTCGAAATGAATCTTCCATAAAATTGAATAAGACCTAAGAGACTTCGCACTTGCTTTTTAGTCTTAGGAATAGAGATGTTAAGTGTCTTAGTGATATTTTGGTCCTCTGTCTTTAGGAAACCATGATCAACTCGATGGCCTAGGAAAGAAATTTCGCTAAAACCAATGCAGGCTTTAGAGGGTTTCTCTGTCAGGTTATACTCGCGTAGAGTAGATAGTAATTCAACTAACCCCGAATAGTGATCTTCCTAAGTATCGCTGAAAAGACAGATGTCGTCTAGGTACGCTATTACATCTGACCGATAAGATAGGATTCGACGCATCATGCGTAAGAATGTAGCTGGTGCGTTCATAAGGACGAAAGGCATGAAATTCCATTAAAAAAAGGCTTCTAGGTGTAGAAAAAGCCGTAATTGGTTTGGCGCGTTCAGATAAAGGAACTTGCCAATATCCTTTAGACAAATCTAGTTTAGTGAAAAAATGAGATTTAGAAAGCCTAGTAAGTAGCTCTTCTAGTAAAGGCATAGGTTCAGCATCAAACTTTGTAACTTGATTCAATTTGCGATAGTCAACGCAAAGACGTATGTTATTGTCTTTTTTTCGAACAATAACCATCGGCGAAGAATATGCAGAAGTGGATGGTTCAATTATTTTTAAATCTATCATCTCATCCAACTCCTTCTCAACCTGTGCTTGAAAATGTATAGGGATAGGATAAGGTCTGACCCTAATAGGATTATGGTCAGTTAGAATAATGTCATGTTCAATGACATGAGTTTGTCCAGGGATGTCAGTAAGGACATCCTGAAATGTTTGTAACATAGCCGAATCTTGTCGCTGTTCTCCTAGAGATAAATCAGGAGAGACAGTAACATTTTTCCATGATTCACTAGAATGAAGTGGAATCATCGGAAGCGGAAGATTAACATCCGAAAAACTTGTTTCCTCATCCTGTATTACGGACAGTGATGAGTAATGACCATGTTGGACTGGTGAATCGTCCGTTGCCTGGAAAATAGGCTGTAAATAATCCGGACGTTCATGGAATTCCGTAAGCATATTGACGTGGAAGGTTTTATGCTTTCCATCAATATCGACAATGTAGTCAACATCGGAAATTTTCGAGATTATATCGTACGGACCTTTCCAGGAAATAAGAAGTCTGTTTTCCCCACAAGGTAGCAAAACAAATGCTTTGTCACCAGGACAAAGTTGTCGTAAGGTTCTTTTCTTATTGGCAAATTGTCTTGCCTTCTGTTTAGCAAATTCAGAAGAAGAAGTTGCCAATTTGCATGCTTCGATAATCTTTTGTCTCAGCGCGATGACATATTCGTAAGAAGATTTTGTGTCATCGGTAATATTATCAGCGGTTATGAGATCATAAAGCAACGACATAGGGCGGAGCGGTCGCGCGCCAAAGACAAGTTCAAAGGGAGAAAATCCTGTATGTTCATTGGGGACCTCTCTGTAAGCGAAGAGGGCCACGGGTAAAACCCTGTCCCAATCTTGAGGATGATCCTCAGTTATCTTCCCTAGCAAGTTTTTGAGTGTTCTATTTAGCTGTTCGACCATCCCATTGGACATAGGATGATGGATACTACTCAAAGATCTCTCTATCTGCAGAGTAGATATTACTTGAGACATGGTATCCGATATTAGTTGGGTGCCATGGTCTGATAATATCTCTCCGGGGAATCCCAGACGAGAAAATATAAGCCAAAGAGCATCTGAAATGTCAGCAGTAGTAATGCTCTTCAGAGGAATAGCCTCTGGCCAACGTGTGCACATATCAACACACGTCAAGATAAACTGATGTCCTCTAGCAGATTTGATCTTAAATGGACCAATGATGTCTATCGCCATTTTCTGAAATGGTCGAACAGGAATGTCCGCAGCCTGAACAGGTGCAGCACGGCGTGGACCTCCGGACCTGACCTCCCGAGATACTTTACAAGATCGACAATAAATTCGTATGTCCTTGTTCTCAAAAGGCCAAAAGAAAGCAGCAAGAATTCTTGACTTTGTACGGGAAAAACTCATATGTCCAGCACACTGAGAGTCGTGAGCATGCTGCATAATTTTAACTCTCAAATTCTTGGGAACAAGAATCTGAGAATGACTTGACTTAGTGGAGTCTTGCACCATACGTACAAGTACGCCATTCATCATTGTAATCCAAGATTTACGCTTTGTATCTTTATTCGGATCACCTTTTGTTGCAAGAGTGAAGAATTTCTTTAGAGTCGGATCATCTTCTTGCTGTTTTATAAACGAGTCACGAGAAATTACCAAGGGATCATCTTGGTTATGCACTTCATTATCTTCAGTGAAGAATTTCTTTAGAGTCGGATCATCTTCTTGCTGTTTTATAAACGAGTCACGAGAAATTACCAAGGGATCATCTTGGTTATGCACTTCAGTAGATGAAGTTTGAGGCATATTAAGAGCCTGAGCTCTAGTGACTACAGCATTAGCAGTTTGCACATTTTGTTTTTCCCAAACGGAAATTTGTTGCGGAGTGCATTCTTTGCCTCCGTGAATACGACCGATGATAAGATCAGCGATCGGATTCGGCAGAAGACATGCGTGTACATCTCCTGTAAAGAAAGGAGTAGCAATTCTAATGATAGCAGTAGAGTATTTCTCTAAGGTGCCGCCAAATGTTACACATTTGACTACTTTCCCAGTGGCATGAGAAGGATCTACAAGCGACTGCCTAACACCAATTGTGGTGCATCCAGAATCAAAGAGAACTGAGACTGGATTGTCATTTACTAAACCTTTATGTAAGACAAGAGAACCTCTTCCATCATGCGCGACTGACGCAGGAAGAGCGGGAAGAGGATGGCCACAACTTAAAGTGGACACCGTAGTTGGTTCAAATAATGTTTTGCATTGGGGGCACTGAGATGCTCTCCCAAAATCAAAAGCGGAACAAGCCATATTATTAGCATCATTATTATCTTTAGTCTGTTTATAGGCTTCATGTTACTCTTGCTGTGCAGAGTTTGCCTGATAATGTGATTTATGTTTTTATATTGTGATCTACCTCGATTATTATTGCCTCTGTAATCATTATTGTTTCCTCTATTGTAACCCCTATTTGGGTTTGAGTCATAGTTCTCATGGTTACCATTATCATATTCATTATAATGAGTATCTCTATAATTATGGTCTTGTTGTCTCCATGATGGATGACTTGGATAGTTTCTATAATGACTTCCTCTGCGGAAATTCCTATAATTATGACCACCTCTGAATCGAGGGCTGTCGGCTCGTCTCCAGTACTTCGCAGAAGAAACCTGAAATGATTGGTTACCTTGGTTTTGATAACTATTATGGTTACCCTTTTTATCAAACCTGTTTTGAGGTCCCTGAAATTTGTGTGAATAATTAGGGTTGTATGGTGCTGCTGATGCAACTGGCATACTTTCTTTAACCTTAGTATTGCTAAAAGCTACGTCCGGATGTGCCGTGACGTATTGGGTACAATATTCTTCCATTTCTTTTAGTGTCTTGGGTTTACGCTCATGTAGGAATTCAAGGAATGATTTATTAACACTTGACATAATCTTGTCCCTGAGCAACAAGTCCATAAGGGCTTCATATGTCTTTTCTGTTTTGGACAACTCAATCCAACGATTAAATGTAAGACGTGTCCTTGCAATGAATTCTGAGAATTCTACCCCTGATTCAGGTACCATTTTCTTAAACAAAATACGGTAACCTTCCTATGTTAATTGATATTTTTTCAATAAAGCTGCTCTAATAACATCATAATTATCCTTGTCAGCCTCTTCAACCAAACTTAAACTAGTCAGAGAATCAACTTTCAAATTTTCTGATAACTGGTTAGCATATTGTGATTTATCCACATTATGAGCCCGACAAGAACGTTCAAAACGATCCAGCCAGAACGTAATATCGTCACTGGAAGGATTGAACGCTGGTACCTAGACCTTATAAGTAAAGGATTTACCACTATTACCATTTGACTGATTAACATTACTCATATTTGTCAATTTCAATTTTTCTAACTCAAATGCTAAAAGTTCTTTGTGATGTTCATGTTCTCTCATTGCTTTTCTCTCCTCAGCTTCTCTGTCTAATCTTTTTTGTTCAGCTTCAGCTTCTCTTTGTAATATTTTTTCTTCAGCTTCTAATTTTTTTCTTCTATTTGAAGCTCTCTCTCCTCAGCAGCAGCTTTTCTCTCTTCAGCTTGCATCTGCAATCTTAAATTCTCAGCATCTATCTTCTTTTGTTCAACTTCTGCTTTCCATTTTTTCCTCTTTTTGTTTCCTTTCTTCTGACTTTAATACCATTGCAAATTGAGCAGTTGCAAACTCCTCTAATTCCTTACCAGACTTATCAAGGGATTTCCCTTGTGCAATAAAGTATTCCAATGTGGACATGATGCCTAATAATGATAGCAATCACTTGAAACAATAATGTAATCTATTTCCAAGTAAACAGGAACTGTTGGAAACAAGCCTTTAAATGAGGTTTTGTATAATCAATTGTGTACCTTTAGTAACAGCAATTAGTCATCAGTTGATTTTTTTTCATAAGTTCACCACACAGCTAGTAGTGTATGATCAAATATGTTTTATATAGTATATGACAACCATAGTATAAACAAAACAATTATAAAAGACAATACGAAAACATTTGCAGAAATCAAATAAATCAAATAGGAAAATCAATGAAAATAATCACAGAATCTCTGATGACAACTGCAAGGGAATAGACACAACAAATGACGCCACAGTGTATAAATATGAATTGTGTATATAACTTAATGATAGGGAAAGGGTAGACCAACAAATACAAACAAATCAAAACACAACTAAAGAATGCGAAAAAAAAACGAAAACATAACTACACATGTCGTCACAACTAACAAAATATAGCGACAGATGTTGCAGCAAATTTTCAATCAAGAAAATTGCACCTATAGAACGCTATTATATGACCTCTCTACGTGGTATACCATATAATAGTCACACACCCAACCTCCCAGAACATAGACACACAAATAATATATAACATTTAACATAAATATATATAGCACAAATACATGTGTAATATAATAACATGTGAATGCGATGTGTTGCAGAAAGAATGTGTTGTGTAGAAGGCTCAGTTATACAGAATTATGGTACAGTTTCTATCAAAATTAACTACCACTTCAATCAATAATAGATTCTGGCCTTAAATGTTACAAAGTTCAACACAATCTAGAGAAGTGCAGGAAAATCCACCGTTTACTGTTCTCAAGAATAACAAGTAGGACTTCTCGCTTCAGTAATTCTTGCTAACACAATTAATTTGCTTGCAAACGTTCTGTGTAATGCTGTGATGTCCAACGAAAAAAATGTCAACAAGTGCTGACCTAGTTACAGTATTTGCTCGATCGGACAGGTCACGCTGACATCGACTGTAGAGTTGTTCTGCAAACTTGTCTACTTGTGTTAATGTGTGTCGTATCAGGCCACAAGAAACGGTCTGGTATCAGTTGGTGTTGACTTCTGGTCATGTCCACTGTGTAGGTTTAACCCAGAAATCTTTCCACCACGTTAATAAAGGCATTTGTTACGTTGATAAGACTGGATATATGGTCTCGCCGTTGTTGCTGTACGGTTTGTTGTACAATGAAGACAAACAAAGGTCACTCGACCTACGCAGTGGTGTATAGGTTTGGAGTGAGGATATAAAGGTTCGCGAATGATGGCAATGTTCTGTAGAGTTGACAAAGGAACATTCTCACTCACACATGGCTGGAAGTCAGAGACGTTGATAAACTACTGTGGTCGTTTTCGTACAGTTTAATTTGACACACACTCGGACAGCACAGGTACAGTTACTGTAAACAGGTTGGCACAAATCATCACACAGTAGATCAATGGTCTACAAAATTATGTGGGCATTCATGTTGAATAAAAGTACAATGTAATGTCAATAGACCAGCACTCAGAGTTCCAGTGCATATATAATTCTCAGGCCTTACTGACAAATCGCGTCAGTGAATACATAATGTTTAATAAAGATTCCTAGACCGAACCTCTTCTAGGAAAGATTCCTTTAGGCAAAGTTCAACAAATATCCCTGGTAACAATGTTAAACCACAAAGTCCACACCAGTTGCCACACACTTCAATAGTCCTGACCACCAGGGTCCCATCGACATCCAGGTAACCGCGATTCGATCCTGCTCCTCTGACACTGCCAGCCATGAACAGCTTGAGAACCGTCTTATCCACCGCATAGGGTGTCTAAGACCAGCCGGTCTCAACACTTTCCACACCTTTGTCTGAGGTCACCCTTTCCTCTCTTGCTCTATTTGGTCTCTTTCCACTCTTATCCTATTCTTCCATTTTTATGCCATCCATGGATGTACACGTTTTCTAATTTGTCTTGATTTTTTATTTCATATTCATTTATCTCCTACTTATTCTGTCCTCTTCTATTTCCAGTCCCCACTTTTATTACATGTGGGTAGTTTTTTGTTCAGTTTCGTTTTTTAGTTTTTAGTTTCTTAGTATGTATTGTGTACATCCGGGATCAGAAGTCACTTCCTTTTCAGCCATGCTTCGCCTTCAGGGAAGTACCTAGGTTTCATTTATATTTATTTTTATTTATTTTTATTTTTATATTTCTTTAAGTTCTTATGTCTCCTATCTAGCCTTCACTTTCTTTCTTTTCCTGACGAAGGCCTTGTGGCCGTAACGTAGACTACTTTCTTTGTCTTTTGTCCTCGTAAGACGAATCACCTTTTTTCTATTTTTTTTCAAACCCACCCATTGTAAACCACAAGTAGTGGGTACTCTTTTACAGCAGTAATCTCTTTATCATCACCTGATAATAAAGGGGTCCTTGTTCTCTGATTGATGATCGACAAAAAGAAGGATTCCAAAAAATGGCTTCTTCAGTGAGCTTTCGCTCACCCAGGATGCAAACTATGAAATCAAGGCGCTGATCGTTCATAGATATCCTCATAGAGCTGTATATATATTCTTCCATCAATAATACTGGTTTCACCATTTCATTTAGTGCTGCTAGGTATACATGTCATCGTCATTTGTTTAATAATCATCTGGACGTACGATAATACGACTGTCCATCTCTCACACGATGGCTTAGGAAAAGTTCAGAAGAAATGCGACTTTACCTTGTCATCGAAAATTACCCTAGCACAAGCACCTGACATTCCTTGGCAATAAGAATAAACACTGGGGAGAATCCTAATACAAGATAAGTACAAATAGACTATCTCGTTCCCTAACTAACACAGAGATAAATCTTCGGACTTCAGTCCGGTATACCATTCATCAGGACTACATGACACACGGCTTCGTCCTTTCGTCTCAATCGACGCATGCGCAGAACACACAACTCCTCACCTCAGTGTTCAGCTTAAAGAATATATTCCGACCTAGACATGAAAAGATATAAAGACCAAAGACTAACTCGCCTTAAATAGACAAGGAATAAACCTAGACTCGGACCATAAACATTCCTGCATAAACCTAAGCAAGAACAATCTGTTTCTGGCTCAACAAGGAATAGACCAACGAAATCTAGATTCCTACGCCAAATTCGATATACAAGAGAGATAACCCATATAACAAAAGTATCAATAAAACATGAGTGATATAGCTTAGACTAGGGAAAGCATTTTTGAGTCTTAAAATAAATACTTTCCCTCAGACAAATAAATACATTTTACCTTTGTATGCGTGTCAATGTGGTAAAGTGGGATGATATAAATAGTTAAAGGGACTTAGTGTATTGACTGAGATCAGCTGTGAAGGTATCTGTATCTAATAGGTGTAGTGTTTTACAGATAACCTTACTTGCTACCACATTTATACCTCAGTCAGAATTATTCTGGAATATTGTGATGACTACGTTGAATGTCTAGGGTTTTGTAAATGATGAAGTGTAAGTCACAACAACAACATACAGACAAACAATTTAATTTTATTTCACAACACTGTACACCACTGTGACACTCACACACATATAACACTTTATAAGACTATCTTAAATGAGTCAATGGTAAAGTTTCAAATATATATGTATTATTTATTTTAACTAATAGATATCCTGATTCAACTACACAGTGAACCAGGAATCACAATCATATATAATCACAATTTATATGTACATAATTTATAAATATGAACCTTGTAGTGACATATTTTATTAGTATTATCCTATGTGTGTCAGTTTTGTAGTAGTACTATGAGGTAATAATGGTTTTGTTTTTCAAGCTATGTTGTTATTTGTCATCATGACTTCAAGTGTTTGTTTATCTTAAAAATAGTAGGGGGAAAAGTTCACAGTTCCTATCAATTTAAACAATGTATTGTCCCTCTGTTTTACTATAATGTCAATTTTAGAGGGGGACACATAATGTTGAGCTCCTCTGGCCACAGAGGCTTAACTTTCGTGATGGCGGCAGGAAAAGACTCCTCTGCTCGATTGCTCCCCTGTGTTCTGGAGACACCTCACTGGTCACTATCTGGACCCAGGAGTATACTGTCAGCCTCTAGATTCAGCAAAGCTCAGACCAGGTGCTGCTCAATAACTTTAGGACCACAGTCCCTGAAACAAGAAGGTTGTACCTCCTATTTCAGAACTAATTCATAATCTATTTCCAGACTGAACACAATACATAACAAACACTGAGTTCAGAGCGGTAGGCCAACTGCTATCTTCATCTGAAACAATTTACACCAGTATACTCCTCCCTAAAGGTTACTACGCCTCTGCAATTCCAGCATTAGTTCTTTCTAGTCAATAAGATAGGTGTCAGTGTACGGTTTGACAATTCCATGCAGTTTTACTTTTCTCCGACACCTTCTGTTCAGGTTGGAGCACTATATAGGCTTTGCCTCATGTTCGCTACTGAACCACACACATATACAGATATAAATTATCAATTTACATTCAATTTTCATTAAAAAGATATTGAATATATCAAGCTTACCACAAATCTTGGAAATAATACACAATTACGTTGACTGGCAATGAATATGGCACAAAATCCGACCTGCCGCTGTCTCAGGCTTTTATTTAGAAAAATATAAGCTGAATCTCAACGCACTGTTGCTTTAGAAAGTTTATTTGAAAATGTGGTGCTGAACTGACGCTTCTAATTGACTATATTGGCTGGTCTAACCAATCGTGCCATGTTTACGCAGCTTTTCAAAAATGTACCTCTAATACTGTTTCCCCTAACAACAAAAAAATTAGTATTGGTAGTCCGACTAATCGTGTTTAGCCTTACATTTATTTCTATCCAATCAAATAGGATTTTACATGGTGGCCCATTTCCCGTAAAATGGTGGTTTCAAAACCTGCCACTGCGCAATTCTGATTTTGGTGTTGTCTGACAGCACCACCATTTTATTTTGGCTATAATTTGTTAATTCCTAGACTATTTGCGTAACGTTTAACATATTCTTTGTCAGCAAGTCCTAAGGAACCCAAATATATAATTTTAATGGAGCCAGGAGGTGGCGTTCAAAATATGCATTTTCTTCTACCTCCCGTTCACTTCGATTGATGTGGTGTCAAGGTACTGTCAGGCTTTCAAACGTAAACCAGTATAATGTCATGTTTCCCAATAAGCATTTTTCAGGTTTTTAAACATAACTCTCGTATGGGTAGTGTTTTTTATCACTGTCCATCTGAAAAAAAAGTATTGCTTCTGGCCTTTCGCTTGGGGTGGGTGGCATTAATTGTATAGCGCGAGACGCGTGTTTAGTGTTGCATGCGTTCCTGCTTTCAGCCCTCCCTCGCTATCATAAGTTCATCTGTCTTTTCATCACGCCGTGTATAAAATGAAATTAATGGAAGTATTAATTTAGGTCATTACGCAGCTTGCCTAGCTCAAGGTTTTCTTAGAAATGCAGTACACGTTTTATTGTGTTGTGGAAACGCGTGTATGCTGCTATAGGCTTTATTATTAACGTGGAAACGTTACAATTTACAGACGAAGCATAAAAAGGGGTTTTTATTGTTCAACTAGCATAACGTTCTATTAACACAGGCGTACGCTATTGGAAAGCACGGGTCTTTAACCATTTCTCTATCCTTTTATTGAATTTATGTGTTAGGCTTTACATGTACCTTTTAATTTATATATGTGTATTTAGAATGTCTCACGACAGTCAACAGTAATCTGTGCGTCACACAAAAGAATATGTGCGCAACAATATGATATATTGCACAACCCCCAATACACTTTACGGTCTATCTATTTCATATATACATTTAAACAAGCAAATCTAATTAATGAATTTAAAAAATAAACAGAGCATAAAATTTTTCATAACACGTTTTTATACTTAATAATATTAAAAAGAGCAATACACTTAATTTCCTATCTTACAGTCACAACTTAACCTTATTTAGAAAATGCATTCATATTTCTAGTGAGCTATGGCAGCTGATTTAAAACGACCATCTGGAGCTCAGTAACGGAAACGACTTGCAGAAAAAACGTCGGAGAAAGAAAAGCTATAGGGGTTCTTCCTGAAATAACGTTGAACACAGAAAGCAGTTAAAGAACAAAAATATGAATATACACTTGAAGACACTAGCACTGAGGTTAAAACTAGCGCTGTGGATCTCCCCCTAAACATGATATACTCTCTAAGGCAGAAGTTTCACAAATTAAAGATTTTTCTGGAAAACAGACATAATAAAAAGAGGGTGACAAGAAAAGTGTGAGCACTGCAAAGTCTTGAAAATAAGATGGTATTGTACATGACATGAACTACATGGGCTTTGCTAACTGGCTCTACTATTGCAGTGATAATTTGATAAATCTCCCAATGCAATACGGATCATAGTTCGATGTATCCATGATTTTCTCACAATCTCAAAACACAGCAGATGTTCTCCTATACACTACAAGAAGAGACTAGCAAATGGTGAAGAAGTGTGCTCCCAATGGTTGATACATTTAACCTTAAAAGATGTGCTTTTTTGTTTTTGCTGTACGTTCTTCAGCAAATTACATGTCGTATCAACCTTACAAGAAACAGGTTCAAAAGACTGGAGGAACTTTGGAGCACTTCTGTCTTCACATTAAAGGAATACTTACCATTTAGAAACCGATCACACCTGGAAAGAACTTTATTTGCGCGTATCTGAAAGAAACACAATTGATGATATTAACCAGCAGAGAATTAGGCAAGAAGTACAATATTTGCGACAACTCTTGAAACGCTTTTTGTCTTTGGTCATAGTTCTTGGCAAGCAAAACTTGCCATTCCGCAGTGAAACTAAAAAGTGGTGCAGTACTTGCAGGGAAAATATTTCAACGTTTGTAAAATAACTCGCTATTTTTTATCATAGCATAAATGAACATTTGATTCCAACAGCTACAACAATACAACTAGAAAATGTGTGGATTCCTGTATAATATATACAGTATCAATAAAAAAATGTACTGAAGATATACTTAAGGCCTGCAAGAATGTGGACAAATAATTGATGTACAATTGGAACAAACAAACTGATCCTGAAGACATAAGATGTGAACTTATAGCAATAGCTCATCGTCATCATCAGTTGCCATTTCAGCAACGAAGGTCGGCTGCAATGGATCTTCGTCTTGAAAAAATTCGGACTTCCAGAGTATATACCGCCACAAGGAGTACTTCTCTTCATACTACAAAAAAAAAATCATGGATAATGTGCCTAATGTTTCTATTGCTCTAATGGTCCTTCACACACTTCCAGTGTAAGTGGCAAGTGGTGAACGCAGTTTCTCAAAGCTCAAACTAATAACAATTTACAGACGCTCAACAATGTTGCAAAAGAGACTAACTGGCTAGGCAACTATATCAATAGAACAAGCTCACGCATCAGCATGTGACCTGAAGGAATTGGTGATTTTAACTTGGACATCACAATTCGCAAGGTTACTCCGAAGGATGTAAGGGCTAAGACATTTTCTTTTGTATCTGAGAAAGATAATCGAGGATTTTTGTATTATTAATTCTTGCAATTTAAAATAAATTTAACAGTTTCAGGTTTTGTGCTTATTATTTTTTTCTACAAGACATCTGTTGTCGGAAACTGAAGGTGGCCTGTTTGTTTGTTTTTTTTTATTTTTATTTGGGAGGGTGTAAGAAGTTAGCCTAGGGAGTAAAATAGCTTGGTACCGGCACTGAATGTGGCTACCTGGTCTGTACCAGATCTCTTTTGTCGGAAACATGCCTGTTTTTCTCTCAGCTGTTGTGAACACAAATGGTTGTACATCATCATCATTACGAGCAAGTAACCCACCAAAATATGACGGGAGGAAATAATTATGTTCTGCTCTTTCTGTTGCATGTCCTGAAGACAGCACTATGTCTCCTGTGGTCACAACGTTCTTTTTTTTTTATTCCGTTTCAGCTTTATTGGATCCTTGTAGTCAAACTTATCATGACTTATAGTCAATGTAGCATTAACAAAATGCAATGCACGCACGCTTTATCGTATTTTCCCGAAATATAGATAGTTGAATGACTGTTCACTTAGACATTATTTAATATATGGACATTATTATTTGCGTCTGTAACTATGGTTTTTTTTGTCAGCGCCTTCACTTGGGAGTTGCGAACGGTGTGGCCGCATTGGTCGACGACTTGTGGGAAGACGTCCAAATGTATTAAAGAACTAAATAAAACCGTAAAATTCTAACAAGAAAATGAACACACAAGTGAAGAGTTAGTCATATTTTGCTTATATTAAAATAATTGCCATCACGAAACCCTGCATCGAAAAGACTAAATTTATCAAAATACCATTATCTCGTGCTGTCTACCGTGCATCAAAAAAACATTCTTTCATTATCGTGGCTAATAATTCTTAAACACTTGGCATTTGCATTCATCTACGCCACACTGGTTAGATTTTTTTCTTCTTTTTTAATTGTATCTGGATTTACTACAAAACAAATGTAATGAAAATATTATCGTACATAAATTATAACGTTAGAGGTTCACTTTGTAATAGAAACTAAGATATGAATCATGCCTCTTGAAAACATTACATTTATAAACCATTCAGAACAATGGAAAATGCACATACAGAAATAAATTGACACTTTCCGCTTAAATGCAGCAGAAATGAAAATAGCTGTCATTATTTAAAATGAGTCTGACCCACTTTGTAAATTTATGGAATCACGTGAATTAAACTTGTTTTGATATGGAACTGTTACATTTTAAAAGATAACGATGTATTTGGGGGGGAAAAATGAACAAAATTAACCTGCATTCCCATAATTCTTTGTTCAGCCTTAGTTTCGGTGAAATTTTAAAAGTGAAAATTGGCATAACAGATTTATAAATAAATTAGAGTAGACAGTCATAGCAAAAAATGTATCTAATAGTAAACATGAAACAAAACAAAAGGTGAATACCATTAATAGTGATGCTGACATTAAATACTTTGTGGGACCCAAAGATGCAGCAACAGAGAATGCAGTCAGCGACCCATAGCGTGAATGCTTGCGTCAGGGTCAGCAAACCAGAGCTGACCAAGACCCTACTCCACCTCCACGTGGTGGTCCTGGAAACAGGCTGCATCACTGCAGTCTGGCTGAGAGAGTAGGTTATATATAATATAGGAAGTCGAAAAATAGACAACTAACAAACAACAGATGGGAGTGGCTTACCGGGGAATCGAACCCAGAACCTTCCGTGCGGCACCTCCGCCTAGCTACGGAAGCGAATCACACTATCCTCTGCCATCTAAGCACCAAACAAAAAATATTGCCTCGATGACAAGGGTTATTTGCGCGACCCGCAACTCATAACACCGGAAATTTACCTAAGGCAATCCGGCATATTAATGACGCAATCACTTCTGTTGTTACCTTATTATACAGTATAGGTCAGATTATGTAGTGAAATTGACAGAGATACAACGGTAAAATACCTCCAAGGATAACATATAAGGATAAAAAACATAATGCGTAGGCTGCTGATGTACATGATCGCCCAGACCGCGGGTCATCACCCTCCATAAGAATTGACTTGCTAGACAGGAGGGGAACGGCGGATGAAAGGAAAAAAATATGACTGGAAAGATTGCGTGAGACTAGAAAGGCTAAGGAGACGCAATTGGGGGGGAAACGGAGAAAAGTCACGTTTCCCAAGTTGACATAAAAAGTAAGCAACTCGACAGTAGGGACCAACAATGTACATAAACTCCAGCAAAGATTATGCAAGACAGATCAAGTGTTGAGAATAATGAAACATATTACCTATCCTCTTTTAGGGCAGAAAACTAATAAATATTTTTCAGAATCTATAGTCTGGGAGGATCTATCTGATGTAAAACCACCATGGTAAATGTGCTGTTTGGTCAGAGAGATCTGACCTGTCTGTACGATGTGGTTGTTGTGTCAGTGTTGTGTCCAGACGTGGGTAGAGAATAGATTTTGACACATGGCCCATACTTTGATTGCAGAGCTGTGAGTTTCTGTTGTCAACAAAGCAGTGTCTATTCAGTTGGTGACTTTACTCGAGTGTATCTGTGCAGTACTTGTGACAGAGACCACCATTATTGCCCGCCAGCACGGAGAGGTGGTGTTGCGTGATAAATTCTCGCAACATCGTTTTATTTCAATATCTATTTTATAACGCAAGGGCAACAACTGCTTGAAATTTATAGTCACTTTTCTCGGTAAGCATTTGTCTTCTCGCGTTGGTATCGAATGCAGTTAAGTTTGAGCTGTGGTCATTTTGCGCTGGACTGCGCATGACTTGTCTTGCTTCTGGGTCGATCGGTTTCCGCCCACCACTAGTGGAGTGAGCGATTTGGAATGGCGAAAGAGATGCCTCGTTGAAGAGGGGATCTCCGCTTTTTTTTGTTCTGTCAGGGATGTGTAGTCCTCTTATGGATATTTCGTTTATTCGAGATAATACCTCTAGTGTATTTGCACATGCCGGGAGGCATAATATTTCTGTGTATTTCCGGAAGGCAAGGTAAATTAACATTTTCATTAACTCTATCGATTTTTGGTCGTGAACGATTTCTGGTTCATAGCCTGTCTTCGAAAGTCGTCGTCACGAGATGTTTTCCTAGCTCACATGTCGCTGTATTGTGCTGCATCGGTTGATGCAGGTTCCAAGGACCATTACTTGCTACTTTGTTAAATGAACTAGGTTTGAAAAACCTTTATTATCGAGAGGATATTTTTGAGGACATTATTTATACTTCGGCAGACGTGTCTGTCTTGCTGAAGTCAAACTAAGGAGAGTGAACTGATCTCATACATCTGGTTATCTCCTGGCTGTTATAGAAAGGGATGGAGTTTTTCACCTGACTACATTTACAGCACTTTGAAATATAACATGCATCTGACTCATCATTGTAATGCTGTCTACCGTCTATTGCTGTATTGAATGTTGCTGTGATAATGACTGTTTGATGTGCCTACATATTCGCGTAACCATTTTGTCACTGTGGCGTCCACAATAAATAATGAAGAAAAACGTCAACGGCTGTTACAAGAATCATTGACTTTATACGTCGTGAGTTTACTGACGTCCTATGTGGATTGCCCTGTTATTTTTGTATGAACATTGTTTTGCCTGAACACATCTGCACACCACACAAAACCAGACATGCGGATACCATCCATCATCATATGGCATCACGCATCATTTGGTGGCCATAAGCTGGTTTGATTCTGGTACCAGCAAACACGGGGTCCCTTACCCACTTCATTTTCAACAAGAATTCATCAGCATCCTTCAAGAAATTAACATTCTTCAATACAGTCAACATCTTCAAAATTTTCAAAGTACTCGGCGTTGCCCGGTAAAAGTCAAAATTTCAACTTTTTGACGGAAACAAGTATTTGACAGTACCCGGCGTTGTTACATGTTGCCGGATAACTCGGACTGCTGTTATCTTTTACGCAAGTCAAGCAAGTTGCTGCTGTCAAGGTTCCAGTGCTGTCGTTTTTGTGAAGGTCAAGTGCCGGTTGAAACGGGTTGTTTTCTGAAGAAGGCCAAGTACCGATTTCCATCAACTTACTTTTGGATTAGAAGGTCAAGTGCCGAAACAACTCAACACACAGTATTTCAGAAGCTCTTGTACCATCGTGTTAGCAGTGGAAGCAGTTCAGATGTGCCATCATCGTTGGAGCTTCGCTCTTTAGGACGTTGATTGACATCCGTTTTTTCTGCTGTTCTACGATTGGAAGCCTATAAGTTAAGTGGCCTGTTTGTATGTAAACTGTGCCCTTATACTTCTGCTGAGTCTTCTGTGTATCATCTCATTCTATATGTTATATGTTTATATGTTATTCGTATATTTATATGTTTATATTTCAGCGGGTTCTCGGTTGGGTGGTGTCTCCGTTAGATTATGCCACGTCATAGAGGTCGTCTATTGTGAGCGTTTTCTGTAAGGTTTGCAAATTTCCAATACTGGAATTTGCTAAGCGACTTCTGTTGCTATTTATGTTAGCTGTGATGACATGTTTTAATATTGTTTTCGTTATTATTTCGCATTCTTTAGTTTTGTTTTGATTTGTTTGTATTTGTTAGCCTACTCTTGTCTATAATTTAGTTTCATACAACATTTTTGTTTATACACTGTGGTGTCATGTATTTTGTTTAATTCTATCGCAGATATCGTCACATTTTTTGTGATATTTCATTAATTTCTGCTTTATTTTTAGTTGATTTCTGCGAACGTTTTTGTATTGTTGCTGATCTTTGTTATTGTTTACATTGTTATTGTTTACATTGTTTGTATTGTTTACATTTTCAATGTTTACATTCTGCATGTGTTTACATAGTCATTGTTTACAGTTATAGTAATTAGTTAATGGGCTATGCTAATGCACTGTTACTACTACACTGATGATAAATGAATGATGAATAGTGTCGTGCACTATTGAATGAGAAGTGCACTTATGATCAAGAATTGATTGTTGATATTTCATATACAAGTTCTTTGATTGGAGACTTGTTTCCCACAGAGACTGGGATAATATAATGTGATGTGAATATACAAGTGCTTAATTAAGACTTGTTACACTTAGGTTTGAAATAAATTAGTTAATTATTTCAGGTTTTGGACTCATATGTTAGACAACATGTCTACATTTGAGCACTTTATTGAGCAGGGTAAATTGCTTGGGAAGACTGGTGATAAGTTAGAAGAATTTGCAACTGCTCGATATGATAAAGCAATGGAAGCTGAACAAAAGAAACTGCATATGGAAGCTGAACAAAAGAAACTGCAGATGCAGGTGGATGAAAAAAGATTCCAAATGGAAATGGAAAAACAAAAAAGGGAATCAGAAGCTGAGGAAAGAAAACTCCAGCTACAGCTAGAAGCTGAAAGACTTCAAAAAGAGGCTGAGAATAAAAGACTTGAAAAAGAAGCTGAAAATAAAAGACTTGAAAAAGAGGCTGAAAATAAAAGACTTGAAAAAGAAGCTGAAAATGAAAGACTTCAAAAAGAGGCTCAGGCTGGGAAAGAAGATTACAGAGAGAGTCTGATGAGAGGAAAGAGAAAGCAAAAATGGAACATGAAGAAAAGGTCTTAGCTTTAGAGTTGGAAAAATTGAAATTGACAAGCATGAGTAATGGTAATGATTCAAACAAGGGTTCATCTTCTGGTAAGGCTAATAATGATACTTTTAAGATTAAGTTACCAACATTTAGTCCTTCCAGTGATGACATAATGTTCTATCTGGACAGATTTGAACAAGCATGCACAGCTCATAACATAGACAAAGCAAAATATGTTTATCAGTTATCAGGGATACTGACAGGTAAAGCTCTAAGTATATTAAATATGGTGGATGAACCTGACAAGAACAATTATGAGGTTGTCAGGGCCGCTTTGTTAAAGAAATATCAGCTTAACGAAGACGGCTATCGTCTACAATTTAAAAACATGTTACCTGAAAATGGAGTTGAATTCTCCGAGTTTATTGCAAGAATACGCATTACTTTCTCACGATGGGTTGAACTATCTAAGACGGAAAAAAACTTATGAAGGACTTATGGACTTAATACTTAGAGACAAAGTCATGTCGTCTGTCAATGAGTCTTTCCTTGCTTTCCTTCATGAACGTAAACCTAAAACAATAAAAGAAATGGAAGATTTCTGTTGCCAATACGTAACTGCGCACCCACACATAACCATGGGTAACTCTAAGGTGAAAGAAGGTTTACCAGTTGCTTCGGCAGCTCCGTATGGCCAAAACTTTGCTCGTAGATTCCAACAAAATTTTGATAGAAAGAGTAGCGGTAATTTCTGTCAAAATCATGGAAATCAATTTCATGGTGATTCTTCTTCGAAGAATTGGAGACAACCTGATAGTACTCGTTACTATCACCCTAATAATTATAAGCATTTCAAAAGAGGATATTGTAATATAGGTTATTCCTGCCGAAGACCTCAGAACCAAACAAATAGATGTTCGCATCAATGTGAACATGATAGTAATCGTGGAAACTGGAATTCGAACCAGGATAACAATTACAATAGAGACAATAATAACTGCAGAGATAATAATAACTTTGATTACTTCAGAGGTAATAATAGTCGGGGTAGATCTCAACACAAAAAAAAGAGATATCAGCAGGCTAATGCTGTACAACAGGAAACTGAGGGAGCCTGTAATCATGTTGTTGATAGTAAAAACTTTGACGCTGTCACTGGTTCTGCTTTTGACTTTGAGAGAGCAAACAAATGCCCCCAATGCAGTACTTTATTCGAACCGGGTACCATAACTACTTTGAGTTGTGGTCACCCACTTCCCGCTCTTCCTGCTGCTGTTGCGCATGACGGGAGGGGTTCTTTAATCCTACATAAGGGTCTTGTTAATGATACTCCGGTCTCACTACTTTTCGATTCCGGATGCACCACTATTGGTGTTAGACAATCGCTTGTAGATCCATCTTGTGCTACAGGAAGGGTTATTAAATGTGTCACATTTGGCGGCACTCTAGAAAAATATCCTACTGCTGTAATTCGCATTGCTCTCCTTTCTTTACTGGAGATGTGCATGCTTGTCTCTTACCTAATCCTATTGCGGACCTTATTATTGGTCGTATTCACGGAGTTAGGGAGTGTACCCCACAGCAGATTGCTGCTTGGGAAGATAATAACATGCAAGCTACAAATGCAGTAGTTACAAGAGCACAAGCTCTACAAACACCCGAAACTTCACTGAATAGTGATAATGAAGTTGATAGCCAAGATAGTCACTTAGTAATCACTCGTGACTCTTTCATAAAATTGCAAGAAGAAGATCCTTCTTTAAAAAAATTCTTCGTTCTTGCGAAGAAAGGTGATCCGAATCAGGATACAAATAGAAAATCTTGGATTGCAATGAGAAACGGCGTACTTGTACGTATGGTACAAGATTCGACTACGTCGGCACATTCGCAAATTCTTGTTCCCAAGAGCATGAGAGTCCAAATATTACAACATGCTCATGACTCGCAATGTGCTGGACATATGGGTTTTGCCCGTACGAAGTCGAGAGTCCTTGCGGCTTTCTTGTGGCCTTTTGTCAATAAGGACATTCGTATTTACTGCCGATCATGCAAGGTATGTCAGGAGGTCAAATCTAGAGGACCACGACATGCTGCGCCTATCCAGGCTGCTGACATTCCTATTCGGCCGTTTCAGAAAATGGCCATAGATATTATTGGCCCTTTTAAGGTCAAGTCGGCCAGAGGACATCAGTTTATCCTTACATGTGTCGATATGTGCACACGTTGGCCAGAGGCTATTCCTCTTAAGAGCATATCTACTACAGATATCGCAGATGCTCTTTGGTTGATATTTTCTCGCTTGGGGTTCCCCAGAGAAATATTGTCAGGCCATGGCACTCAACTCATATCTGACACTATGTCACAGGTAATGTCTACCTTACATATTGAACGATCTCTCAGTAGTATCTACCATCCTATGTCTAATGGGTTAGTTGAGCGTCTGAATAGAACGCTCAAGACTTTGCTTGGTAAGATAACTGAAGATCATCCTCAAGATTGGGACGGGTTTTACCCGCGGCTCTCTTTGCCTATAGAGAAGTCCCTAATGAACACACAGGATTTTCTCCCTTCGAACTTGTCTTTGGCGCGCGTCCACGCGGCCCTATGTCTTTATTACACGATCTCATCACTGCCGATGATATTAGCGATGAAACTCAATCCTCATATGAGTATGTCATTGCTCTTAGACAAAAGATCATTGAGGCATGTAAGCTAGCAACTGCTTCATCAGAAATTGCTAAAGAGAAGGCAAGGCAGTTTGCTAACAAGAATAGATGTCTACGACAACTTTGTCCAGGTGACAAAGCATTCGTCCTACTCCCCAGTAGGGAAAATAGACTTCTTATTGCATGGAAAGATCCGTATGCAATAGTCTCTCGGATTTCCGATGTTGACTATGTGGTCGATATTGATGGAAAGCATAAAACTTTCCACATAAACATGCTTTCGGAATTTCACGAACGTCCGGACTATTAGCTGCCTATTTTCCAGGCAACGGATGATGCTCCTGCACCTCACGGTCATTATTCATCCCTGTCTGTCATTCAGGATGAGGAAGCTACCTTCTCTGATGTCAACCTTCCCCTTCCAGTGGTTCCATTACATTCCACGGAATCTTGGAAAAAAAACGTTTCTGTTTCTCCTAATCTTTCTGGTGACGAACATCGACAAGTCTCGTCGATGTTACAAACATTTCAGGATGTTCTCACTGACATTCCTGGACACACAGATGTCATAGAACATGACATAATTCTTACCGACAATAATCCAATTAGGGTTAGGCCTTATCCTATTCCTATACACTTTCAGTCGCAAGTGGAAAAGGAATTGGATGAAATGATTCAATTAAATATAATTGAACCATCGACTTCACCATATTCTTCTTCCATGGTTATTGTCCGGAAGAAGGATAAGAACATACGAATTTGTGTTGATTATCGCAAATTGAATCAGGTCACAAAGTTCGACGCTGAACCGATGCCTTTGTTAGAAGATCTACTGATTAGACTTTCTAATTCTAGATTCTTCACTAAACTTGACTTGTCTAAAGGTTATTGGCAAGTGCCTTTAGCAGAGCATGCCAAACCTCTTACTGCTTTTTCTACACCTAGGGGTCTATTTCAATGGAATGTTATGCCTTTTGGTCTCATGAACACCCCTGCCACTTTCGTTCGCATGATGCGTCGAATTCTGTCACATCGTTCGGATGTCATCGCATACTTAGATGACATCTGTCTCTTCAGTGATACCTGGGAAGATCACTATTTAGGGTTATATGACTTACTGTCCAATCTACGTGAGAATAATTTGACAGCAAAACCTTCTAAAGCTTTTGTTGGTTTTGGTGAAATCTCTTTCCTGGGTCATCGTGTTGGTCATGGTCTCTTGAAGACAGAAGACCACAATACTTCCAAAATACTGAACATCTCTGTTCCTAAAACGAAGAAACAAGTTAGGAGTCTCTTAGGTTTAATTCAATTTTATGGGAGATTTATTCCAAATTTATCTTCGATCATGGCACCTCTATCAACATTGTTGAAGAAAGGTTCGCCTAATCTGGTCCGTTGGTCTGAAGAATGCCAATCTTCACTAGACCAAATCAAGAATATATTTTCTTCTCCTCCCATCTTAAGATTACCTACTCTTGATAGGACTTTTGTTCTTCGGAGTGATGCTTCATCCACTGGGATTGGAGCAGCACTGATGCAAGAATATGCAAATACTCTGCATCCTGTTATGTACATTTCTAGAAAACTAAATGCGGCAGAGAGGAACTACTCGGTTTTAGACCGTGAGTTGTTAGCGATGGTTTGGTCAATTCTAAAACTACAAAGATTCCTCCTGGGCGCACATTTCATTCTAGAGACTGATCAGAAAGCTCTTACAGCTATTCAGACTAAGAATTTGAAGAGTTCGAGATCCACTCGATATGCTATAGCTCTTCAACCTTTTCACTTCACGGTACGAGCTATCCGTGGTGCGGATAATGTGATGGCTGACATTTTGTCTAGATGCCCACATGACTCCAACTAATACTTCTGTCCTATATTTCCATATATTACAGAGTCATAACACACCTATATTTCTACAACAGATTAGCGCATCTGTACTTACTTTATATGTACACACTATCGTGCTTTGTTGTCATCTCCTTCTGTTCGTTTTTTAAGATGATAGAGGAGGACTGAGTAGTTAATATAAGGGCCGTTAGTTTACTAAACAGCCACAATTATTAATAATGTATTGTACCTTATGAAGCATATTAGTTATTAATTAGCATTATATTGCTTGTACTTTCTCAGAATCTCATTGTTGAGCTGAGGACTTACCTTACTAGTATCAAGCATGACGAGTTCTAGATTGTGTACTTACCCTCGGAATACCAGAGCATATGTCCTGGATCGTCATGTAGTTTAACTTTACTATGTACTTATGTCATTACATGTCAAAGAATGTACTATTTAAATTTTCCTATCAGATTTGTACATCCATTTTTAAAGACAATATTAGAGTATGCTGTTTAATGATGATTATAGTAACTTGCATACGTATATTGTGTTTACATGCTAACGTGATGTGTGTTGGTGACACCTCCCCGATGTGAATATTTTTTGAGACATATTTATTTTTCTGTTGAGGTATATCCTCACCAGACACTCTATATTTAGCCTCATGTTAGGCAATTTAATTAATTATCAGCGCATAATTCGTGCGTTTTGAGCCGCTTATCGCATGCTCTTTGATATTGGAAAAAAAAATATGTTCCACATTTTTTTTTTATCGGGAGGAGGTGGTGATATGTTGCGTGATAAATTCTCGCAACATCGTTTTATTTCAATATCTATTTTATAACGCAAGGGCAACAACTGCTTGAAATTTATAGTCACTTTTCTCGGTAAGCATTTGTCTTCTCGCGTTGGTATCGAATGCAGTTAAGTTTGAGCTGTGGTCATTTTGCGCTGGACTGCGCATGACTTGTCTTGCTTCTGGGTCGATCGGTTTCCGCCCACCACTAGTGGAGTGAGCGATTTGGAATGGCGAAAGAGATGCCTCGTTGAAGAGGGGATCTCCGCTTTTTTTTTTGTTCTGTCAGGAATGTGAGAGTCCTCTTATGGATATTTCGTTTATTCGAGATAATACCTCTAGTGTATTTGCACATGCCGGGAGGCATAATATTTCTGTGTATTTCCGGAAGGCAAGGTAAATTAACATTTTCATTAACTCTATCGATTTTTGGTCGTGAACGATTTCTGGTTCATAGCCTGTCTTCGAAAGTCGTCGTCACGAGATGTTTTCCTAGCTCACATGTCGCTGTATTGTGCTGCATCGGTTGATGCAGGTTCCAAGGACCATTACTTGCTACTTTGTTAAATGAACTAGGTTTGAAAAACCTTTATTATCTAGAGGATATTTTTGAGGACATTATTTATACTTCGGCAGACGTGTCTGTCTTGCTGAAGTCAAACTAAGGAGAGTGAACTGATCTCATACATCTGGTTATCTCCTGGCTGTTATAGAAAGGGATGGAGTTTTTCACCTGACTACATTTACAGCACTTTGAAATATAACATGCATCTGACTCATCATTGTAATGCTGTCTACCGTCTATTGCTGTATTGAATGTTGCTGTGATAATGACTGTTTGATGTGCCTACATATTCGCGTAACCATTTTGTCACTGTGGCGTCCACAATAAATAATGAAGAAAAACGTCAACGGCTGTTACAAGAATCATTGACTTTATACGTCGTGAGTTTACTGACGTCCTATGTGGATTGCCCTGTTATTTTTGTATGAACATTGTTTTGACTGAACACATCTGCACACCACACAAAACCAGACATGCGGATACCATCCATCATCATATGGCATCACGCATCAGTGGGACCACCTGATTTCAGCACCAGAGCTACAACTACAAGATGAGTGAGCCTCTGGTCTGCTGGACATTCACCAACGCTGTGTAGTTACTAATACCCCCATAAAAATTCCCACCATTTTCTGGACACTGTGTAGTCAATATAGACAGGTGTGATGAGGCCACCCCAACAGCACAAACATTAACTATCCTCCCAAGTAGATGACTACTAGAACATTTTAATAAAACTAACTAGTATAGTACATATATATGTACACTATTGCATTTATGATATAATATTCCATGCATTTCTTTCATAATCTCTAAATCCTTTTAAGTTCTGGTCAACCTAAAAAAATTGATCCAGAACAAAATAAATGTAATATAATTCTATCAAAAAATTTTACACACGTGAGTTAGTTCAGTGTATTTTAACATTTATTAATATTATTAGTCTTGTTAAATATCTGTGGGTATATCTATAACCTATTACACCACACTACATATCATAACCCTAGACACTTTACGTAGCCACATTCATTAAAAAAAAATTAAGTGTGAGGTCGTAGTGGTAGCAAGAAAGGCCTTCTGACAATTCACAACTACATTTTATCTCAGGAGCCTTCACAGCTGGCCTCATACAATTACATTTAGTAATATCACCATCATACAATACCATCAAACACCACTACAGATTACACAAGGCAAAGACCTTAATACTGTGTCCAGTAAATGACAGAAGACTAAGAACAGTAAGTACAGGACAGAGGGTAGGTTTTGATTTTGTATAAATGCTTAAACACATAAAGAAGGGATACCCGAGACCTTTACTGTATGATGCCCTTGATGAACCAACGCACACTTTGTCATTAGTGTTTTCTATATCAATTTATTGTACACAGGTAGATTACCAGTCACATGACCTACTTCGTACTAGTTCCCATTTACTACATTCTGGGGATACAGATGTCCCACTCTTTCTTTGGGAACTACTCCCGGAACTAGAGCGAATCATCCAGAAGAGCAGCAGCGGAACAGCGGAGACAAGCTAGAAAGGACCGTGAAATAAAACCTTCACATGAAGCAAACATTCCCTGCCCACACTGTCCAAGATCTTTCCAGGCCCGCATCGGGCTCTTCAGTCACCTTCGTACCCATAGACTAACCTAACATATTCTTAAATAATTGGATGAACAGAGTGGTCTTCATCACCCGTGATGGACGAACAACCACTCCCGGAACTAAAAAGGAAAAATCTAGTTTTAAATTATCAGGAAATGACCCAAGAATGAAGATCACGGAAACGATAAACAGTAAACAATAATGTGTTGACGATTTGTTCAACAGATGTTTACAGTCACATATGCAATGAGTAAATAAGTAAGCTGACATCAGACAACACGGTATTTTATATTTGATCTGCCTGATGATGATCTCACACACTTCTTGGACGGGAAGAGAGATGCAATCAAGTATCCACCTGCCAGTGCAAAAGGGCTTTGGGAACAGCTGGACGAAGCCTTGGCAAAAGAGTTGGATAATAACCTGAAGCAGATAACTTTGGAGAAGAAGCTGGAAATCTTCGGCGACATAATATATCTGCACTGTCGCAAAGTGTTCGGAGTGAGGGAGGCAAGGAAAGGTAACCCACCACGAAAAAGTAGAAGACAAATTAAAATATAAGAAATCAGGAAACAGAAGAAGCATGCCCGAAAACTTTTCAAGAACGCAGTTGCCACAGAGAAGGAAGGGTTACGACAGGTTTGGGAGCACCTGAAAGGCCAACATAATGCCCTTTGTAGAGCAGAAAGGTTGTGCAGGAAGAGAAGGAAGACTCGAAGGGATAGGGAAAGATTCTTCAGGGAGCCCTTCAAGTTTGCCAAAGAACTGTTTGAGCAGCCACGGTCGGGTACGCTAAACATCAAGAAAGAAGACCTGGAAGAACACCTTAGAATGACATATTCAGATGGTCGCAAAGATGAGCCGCTCAGCAGCGTGGCAGGCCTTAAATGGCCGAGTTAGCCAGGAGCTGAATTTAACACCAAGCCCCAAACGGTGCAAGAGGTAGAAAGCATTGTCCAGAAAGCTCGGTGCAAGTCAGCTCCAGGTCCTAATGGTATTCCATATTTTGTGTATAAGAGATGCCCTGAAGTGCTCAAACGACTGCTCCGTTTATTAAAGAATGCGTGGAAAACCCAGCTTGTAAGCAAAGAATGGAGAATGGCGAACGGAGTCTACATCCCGAAGGAGCAAAATTCCACAGACATCAGTCAGTTCAGACCAATCTCACTACTCAATGTGGAAGGGAAGATATTCTTCTCAGTGATGGCGAAAAGACTCACTACATACCTCCTGGCAAATGGGTACATTGACACTACCATTCAGAAAGGAGGTATCCCAGGAACACCAGGATGTCTAGAGCATGCCACAATGATCTGGGAAGCAATCAAAAAGGCAAAGTCTGACAAAACAAACCTCCATGTAATCTGGTTGGATCTAGCGAATGCTTATGGATCCATTCCACACCAGATGTTGTGGCAGGCCCTAGAAATGTATCATGTTCCACAAGAGATTGCAGCAATGCTGAAGCTGTATTTCGCATGGTTTGCTGCCAGATTTTCAACCAGAGAGTACACAACGAAGTGGATTGGCCTTGAAGTTGGAATTGCGATGTGGTGTACCATCTCTCCGATACTATTCGTGATGGCTATGCAGGTAATCCTCAATGCGGCTGAAGGAATGGCTATAGATCCAAAGCTCGGTGGAATGTGTCACAAGCCACCGCTCAAACCATTCACAACAATTCTGACGTCAGATGAACATCAGGCCCGGAGGATGTTAGCACGCCTGGATGAACTAGTCAGCTGGTGCAGAATGAGCTTAAAACCCAAGAAGTCGAGAAGCCTATCAGTCAGGAAAGGGAAGATAGCAGAGGACATATTCATGGTTTCCAACCAAAGAATCCCTACTGTCATTGAGGAACCTGTTAAAAGTCTTGGCAGGGTGTACGATGCCTCATTAAAAGACTCGAAGGCAGTGCGACAGACAATAGAAATGGCAGACAGAGGGCTACAGATCATAGACCAAAACAGATTCTTGGGAAAGTTCAAACTGTGGTGCCTCCAGTTCATGTTGATACCGAAGTTGCTGTGGCCATTGCTTATATATGAAATAAGCACAAGTACAGTGGAAGCTATATAGCAGAAGGTCAACAAGTTCATGAGAAAGTGGCTAGGGGTACCACCAGGTCTGTCAGATGTAGCACTGTACTGCAAAAAGTCAAAACTTCTGCTTCCTTTCAAGTCAGTTGTTGAAGAGTACAAAGTTAGAAAGGCAAGGCTTGCAATGATGCTACGCGAGTCAGCTGATGACGTGGTTAAGTCCATTCAGCCCACACGGAAAACGGGAAGGAAGTGGAGAGTGGAAGAAGCTGTTGATGCTGCCCAAGAGTCACTCAAACTGAGGGAGGTAATCGGATACACACAAACGAATAGACTGGGATTTGGTCATGGAGACATCCGCTTCTGGTCCACGGCATCAAGCAGGGAGCGCAGAGACATGGTAGTTCAGGAGATACGAGGAGCTGAGAATGATAAGAGGTTGCTAAAAGCAGTGCAGCAGGTCCAACAAGGCCAAAGGACTACATGGGAAGGAGCCCTGCAGAGGTCCTTGACATGGAATGATATATGGCATATGGCACCTCTTAGGCTCAGCTTCGTTGTTAGATCAATGTATGACCTGCTGCCGTCGGCCACCAACCTTGTGAAATGGTGAACGGATGATGAGCAGTGCCCCCTGTGTCAGGGGAGGCAGACACCCGAACACGTGCTCTCAGCGTGTAAGGTGTCATTAGGGCAAGGGCGATACACTTGGCGCCATAACAAAGTGCTAAATAAGCTAGCTGCGACAATAGATCTGGCAAGGATGAAGGCGAATAGCAAACCTAGGCCGAGCACCGCAAATACATACTTTCTGAGGGCAGGAAAGTCAGCACACCCTAAACCGAGTAAACCTGGTAGCAGTTTACCATCTCTTCTTGATTGTGCAAACGACTGGGAGATGGCGGTAGACCTACCTGGACGAGGGGCATATCCAGAGTGTATCAGAAAATTGCGGAGACGGCCGGATATAGTGCTTCATTCTTCAGCAACGCTTCAGGTCATACTGATTGAACTGACCGTGCCATTTGAATCCAGTTTAGACGAGCAACATTCGTTCAAAGTGGCCTAGTATAGTATCTGGCCGCGGATCTGAGACACGATGGGTTCACTGCAAGGGTCATGGCTGTTGAAGTGGGCGCAAGAGGGCTTGTGGCTGCATCAGTGTATGATCTATTGAAACTGTTGGGGCTGAAGGGAAAGGCGAGAACAAGTGCACTGAAGAGGCTTAGTGAAACTGCCGAAAAGGCATCAGGCTGGCTGTGGAACAACCGCAATGAGCAATGGAAATCGTGACAATAAACGCTGTGATACAGAAAACACCAGGAATTTTTCTAAGTCCACAATACGCTGAGTTGTTTGGTGTACTAGTGAACGGGCTGTGACTGAGGGGCAACAGGTGGTGTATATTATTGGGGTGTCAATGTCTGAATTTCAGTGGGGAATGCGCAGTGGCTAGGCTCGGCGGCTTTGCGATGGTGTCTCAGTATGTGCGACGGAACGAACGGAATAATTTGTCTTCTCTTTGTTACTTTCACAATTGCCTTTACGGCTGGCGGAGTTGTGGATTAAATTTGCAACCATAAGGCCGCTTACACAAGAGCGTTTCTTGACGCGCGTATCTCACGCGTGACGAATGAAAGAGTACGGATTTACAGACAGTCTCGCTCGGCTGAGCAGCCTGTAAATCCCTTACTTCTTCATTCATCACGCGTGAGAAACGCGCGTCAAGAAACGCTCGTGTGTAAGCGGCCTAAGGGAAATGGGTTCATTTTCGATACAAGACAACAGGAGGCTGAGACGCTTGGGAGTCATGACCCAAGTGGGCCCGCCCTCCTTATAGTGTAAAGGTGTATACTGTGCCGAAACACTTGTCTGATGGGGGGACTACTTCTGATGATCAGATTGCCTCCTGTTGTTTCGCTCTGTAAAGAGTTTCCTATCATCTTATCTTATTTGCATATATGCTTTAACATAACCGAATTACCGTGTGTCTAGTTTAAACTTGCGCTTCGCCGTCACGAAGCCAAAATCAATTTATTTTTAAAGTCAGAGACTGTAGTGATTCTAACGATAGCATATACAGAATTGATAGAATATACAGAAATGATAGTAATTCTAGATATAGAATATACACAATTGATAGTTATTCTAGAGATAGAACAAAATGATAAGTAATATTTATCGATCCTACCTTTAATGGAAAAGTTATACACAAGCATCTCTCCAGTGTTATTAAAGCAGTGATCCAACTACTCACACGAGTAAAGGTCACGTGAGGCCAAGCACCTGTCAGGTATGGAACTTCCTCAGCATCAAGGGTCAAGGAATCTGCAAGCGTTGGTGTAAGACAAATGTTTGTCCACATCAGTGTCAGTATACAGCCCAGATCAGATACTGCCAGACCTCAGTTATTGATAGAAAAGTACATATAGCATCCTGTGATTATTTTCACGAGATTCAATTATGTTAATTGGATAATGTTCTAAAAAAGTACTTCTTAATGTGAATGAAAGACATAATAAATTAGTTAAACTGTGCATATTAGCTCTACTATAAATCCCATACTATATATGTATGTATATATATATATATATATATATATATATATATATATATATATATATATATATATATATATATATATATATATAAATATATATATATATATATATATATATATATATATACCTGATTTCACTGTGACTCGTAAAGGTAATGTGACGTAATACTTCATGTAATATAATGACAGTTAAATGTAGTTATTTTAACTTTAGTTTCATATAAGTTAGCTGGGAAGAAATAACAACTGAAAGATAGAAAACGACTTTCCAATCAAACTGTATTTATTCATAACCATTCACTCCCAAAGGAGAATGGGCCTTCAACAAACACATGCCATGTCCTCCTGTCACGTGCCATCATCTCAAGTTCTTTCCACGTTCCCCTTTTTATTTTCACCTCTGTTTCCAGCTCTCTTCTCCATGTGCTTCTTGGTCTACCTCTGCCTCTCTTGCTCTGTGGGTTCCAGAACAATGACTGCGTTGTAATGCTATCAACAGGTTTCCTCAGTGTGTGTCCTATCCTTCGCCATCGTCTTCTTCTCATCTCTTGTTCCACTGGCACTTGTTAAGTTCTTGTCCTCAGTTCCACGTTGGTAACTTTGTCATACCATTTTAATCCCTCTATTCTACGCAAGCACCCATTTTTGAAAGTCGGTAGCTTTTTGGTTGTTGTCTTAATAGTTCTCCGTGTCTCAGAGCCATACAATAGGACTGACTTCACATTTGAAATGAAGATTCTTATTTTCGTGTTGGATCCTATTTCTCTTGACCTCCATGTTTCCCAATGCAATGAACCTCTTCTTTTTTTTCATTTTTTGTATTCTTATTTGATATCACTGTCTATCCCTCAAACTTTGTCTATATTACTGCCAAGATATGTGTACGATTCTACATCTTGTATTGGTGTTTCTTCAAATTCGACCCTGTTATCATTACCTGCATTTATTCTCACTATTTTTGTCTTTTCTTTGTGTATTTACAGACCCAATTGCTGTGACCTCTCATCGAGTGTGTTCAATTTGTTTTGCATCTGATTACGGTTATGGGACAGAAGAGCCAAGTCATCAGCAAAATCCAGATCATCCCACTGCTTAGTCGGAGTCCACTGGATTCCCTTTCTGTTGTGTGTTGTCGATGTTCTCATAACCCAGTCTATTGCTAGTAAGAAAAGAAATGGAGACAAGCGGCATCCCTGTCTCACTCCTGTTCTTATCCCAAACGGTTCTGTATGCTGTATTCTTGAAGAACTCTGCATGTCATGTCTTCATATGTTTTCTTTATTAAATTAATGATCTTCAGGGGAACTCCATAATGCCTCATCAATTTCCAAAGTGATTCTCTGTCTACACTGTCAAATGTTTTGTTTTTTTTTAAGTTTTGCATCGTTTTGGCGAGGCGCGTCCCGTTCAACCTAGTCGGTTATATTATGGCGCATGTTCAAACATAAAAGACCCTAGGTCTCGGTAGTAATGCCGTTTCGTAGTCCACAAATCCGATGTATAGTGATGAATTCCATTCCAGACTTTGTTCAACTATTCTCAAAGTGGCTATCTGATCTGTAAAGGATCTGCTTTGTCGAAAACCTGCTTGTTCATCTCTCAGTTTCTTGTCTATGGACTCTTTTAATCTCTCAAGGATAAACCTGTTTAATACCTTTCCTGGCACTGATAGTAACATTATTCCTCTATAATTTGTGCATTCTTGTAAATTTCCCTTCTTAGGCAACTTAACCAGATATCCTTCCTTCCATTCTGCTGGTATCTCTTCCTTTTCCCAGACTTTACCAAGTAATTTATATGACATCTCTGTAGCCGTGTTGATTTCTGCTTTGATGGCCTCTGCTGGAATGCCATCATGTCCAAACGCTTTTCCATCTCTTAGAAGCTTTATGGCAATCAAACTGTATAGTAGTGTTATAAATAAAATTGTTCTTAAAACGGTCTAGTTCAGCTCTCGTGTATTACCTACCAGAACACACATTTATGTGAAATTCAGATAGACGCATTTAAGTAAAATATACCTAAACTGTTACGTATACATACAAAGATAATCAATTTAGTCATACCTAATAGACTGACGTTGACTGGGTCCTTGAAGCCTTGCTTGACAAAACAAATAATGTTTATAATGTTACTCACTGTTCCAAAAATATCAATAGCTTGACACAACACAGCAAAAATTTTCCATTGGCAAATAATGAAACCGAAGCCATTTATTAATTGCTCTTGTGTGTTATCCATATTGTTCGTCTCGAGAGGGGATATCTCGTCACGTGTATTATTGGCCCATGCCTGTCCGTTCGAATATATTTCTACTTTACTCATAGCGAATAACACGTTAAGTATGTGCTAAAATTAAGCTTTTCACTCAAAGTGTAGTTTTTGTTTAAAAAACAAACAAACACAAGATTATTTGAGCCACTCTGAGGAAATTGCCACTAAAGCCTATCTACGAAGAAGTAGGTCGTGGATTCATTTGTCCTGGAATACGTTGATTATGAACGTTATACACCTGAGATATATGTTATGAGTAAATTCATAACAGTTTTCGGTCGCTTCCAAACTTGGTTTGTGGGCTCACTTCCTTGTTTACAGAGCGTTACTACGACGACCCAGGAAGTACGTCACATAGCCTGCTGATTTTTGAGCAGACGTCGTTTGCCGGGCTATGATCGAAGATTCGGTCTAGATATCGGTCTCTTTGGCATTGTGTCTCCGAAGGAGAAGGTTGTGTTCTTATGTGCTCCTGGATGTGTACTTTGCGTACAGATAATTTATATATTTAATTCAGCTAGGTCGTCTACCAGTTAGAGCCTAAGTCTGATTATATTTCTAAGGACGTGTCAGCACTGAATGGAGTTGGAAAGGATGAGTAATTTTATATTAAATAAATTCAGCTTGGTGACTCTGACAGTGTTCTTATAGTCTACAAGACGTTAGACTTACTTATGGACTGGCTAGTGATTGCCAATGTCATGTATATGATGCAAGTATTGAGGAGCTTCGTCCTTGTGATTAAATCTACATATTTGTGAAACGTCAAACTGGCTTTTCAAGTTTTTATACTGTTAAAACTAGCCTCACGTTTCTATTGAACTGTGCTTGTCGGACTGTACTACATTAAACCCTAGACCCATCTGGACACCAGAGTCCAGCATCTCAATATACTCCAAAAGAACCCGTAACAATATAGTTAAAGTAATAGTAATCAAAAGCTCTGAGCTCGCCCCTTGCATGTGGAAATATTTCATTTCACGCTCGAGTACTTTATTCGCAAAAATTGGTTACACATGAGTTGATGTAAGACTTATGTGCGTGCATTAATATTCCTCTACATATTTTCCATACATTAAATTGCAAATCTTGCTGACCATATTGTGAAACAGTAATGTCAATGATGTCTGATAACTATGTGAGTTTCCCTGAACCTTCCGTAACCGTTTTGTTAACAAACTTGCGGGACACATTTAGATCTCCTGCAATTTGGTTCATGCGTCCCAATCGTGATGAACTTAAAGAATGTAGCGTTCAGGTAGGAAATCCACTGCTAGCACTGGATAGTTAATATTTAAATAATTCTTTATGGAGACAGTTTTTTATATCTTAATTTAATGAGACAAAAGAGTTAGTAAAGCGTATCTACAGTCGTGAAAAGACATGCTTTGTATCTATTATAATATTTTGAATATATACCACATTTGATAATTTGATTTGCCGATTCAGTAGTAAAAGAATCAAATGCTTTATATTTGTGGAAGACGGGTACAAGGCTTACATAGATTGTATAATGATTTATTCAAATAAATACAGTTTTTATAAAGTTAATCTTGCTGACTGGTGATAGTCATTAATCGTTTTGTAGGGAATATGTTACGTATACAGTTAATATTCATGAAAATCTCCAATACGTAAGTGGTTGTGAGCGTTGTTTAATCAAGTATGGCGTACAAATCTTTGAGGAGTAACTTGAGACCTAGACCTAACTCTGGCCTTTCCCTGGTTGGCTGGATGTAGGAGCATCTCACTATGGACCCATGATCGTCAGTGAAGATGAGACGTTGCTCTGTGTAGGACGTGACAATTCCTTAGGAGAACCCAGAAACAGAGCACAGCATTTTTGCATATTTGATGAACCCCCTTGGAAAGCGGGGAATGCACAGTATACCACGAGTTCTAACTCTTAGTTTGGGACCAGATGTGATGATCCTTTAAATGCAAACAACACTGGAGAAACTGGAGTTCATGACTTCACCTCAACATGTTTCAGAATTGCAGAAAAGCCTAGATCTACAGTGCAGATAATACCAACGAGTCTTCAACTTTGTATTGGCCGCAAAAGGACGAGAAGCTCAGCAGCCCTAGTTAAACAGCAACAACAACAACAACGTATACATTTAAGAAGCATGCCAATCAAGGGTTGTTATTAACAGGCCAGTAGAACATCTAGTTTTCAATTCCTCTGCTATGAAGTTATTGGATAATTTTTCTGTTGCCACTGAAATAGAAAACTATTTTATTACTCTGTTAATTGATTAGATATTCTTCTCAGTGCTACCTGTAAGCTACAATGCATACTTTCTTAGGTATGGTGCGTAGACACTAACACTTCTATTCAAAAGATAAGAGTCCCAGAAAGCACAGGGTGTCTAGCGTCGCTGATATGTGTAGTTATTGTTGGTATTGTTGAACAGAATCGGCATAATTGCATTCCGGGAAAATCCACATTTCTCCCATATGTCAGTCTACCTCAGTATATGTCGAGGAGTGTAAATGCTAAGTGTTCCTTATCGTGCTGATTGTGTACATGACGGATGTATCCTCTCATATGTCCATCTCTGCTAGCCTTACGTTCGATGCCTAATTACAACGGTCTTAACATTGATGATTCATCTATTCCAGTGTCATTCTCTAATTGGCGATTAATTTATCTCAGTATCTCTCCCTTATCCCTATCCAGTGTCCCCACTTGATGCTAGTGTGTCAACTCTCTCACTAACGCATACACCTGCATGACCAGGACAGTAGATCAACACCAGCCCATAGACTCAAAGCTTCTGTGAATGTTGTCCATCCATGCCATTGCCAACCATGTTGAACCTTTCGAATCGTGGACTGAGAGTCTGACACAATGACTGCCTTTGTTAATCAATGTTCAGTTAGCCACCTTAAGTGGCGTTGAAAATTTGGTCTCGTTTGGACGGAAGCCACTTTTTTGGCTCTGGCCGACTGCCCCTCTAATTTTGTTTCGTTCTTTGTGAAATAAATTTGCATTAACAATAAAAACTAGAATTTAGGAAACGGAAACTTCCTGTTTTAATTGAGGTATACGGCGTTCTCGCACTCTCTTTCGATCTTGATTAAAATTTCTTGATTTGTAAGGTTAGAAAATTCAAAAAATGAGCAGTAGACACAGAGATATTGGACGTAATTATGCTTCTGGAAGAGAAAAACGTAAAGCAAAGGAAGAAAAAGAAAGAAGAGATCAACTTATGATATAAAAAACACGTAAGCTGACAGAATATTTTGATGTTCATGGTGGTGGTACTCTTACCGCTGAAGCTGGAAGTACAGGAACAACTAGTACTAGTGCAGGCTGTGCAGCAGAAAACATGCAGCAAAACCCAGTATACACTGAGTCTGAATGTTAAAGAATAAGTGAAACGAAGAAGTACTCTAATGATATTGGTGACTGGCCGAACAATATAGATGACTGTGAGCGTGAATATTGCATATCCAAAGGAAGTGAAAAATGTCAACATGTTGATAGTGCCTTCTCTTCATCCGTGCGATTATATGACACTGAAAAGAATACTCTATTCTGTCAGAAGTCTTATTTTACACATATTCATAAACTTACAAACAAGCAACATGCAAGAAAATGGTTATGCTATTCAGAAAGTAAAGGGCGTCTATTCTGTTTCCCACGCAAGCTTATGAGTTCAGAATGTTCATCAAAGTTTACTGTGGAAGGGTTTAATGACTAGAAAAATGCAAGCAATCTATTGCGTCGACATGAAGAAAGCTCCTCACATAGACAAGCTTTAATTTCACTGTTGATGCGTAAAAACAAAGGTGAACGTGTCGATTCCCATCTTGTGAAACAAATGGACATTCAAGAAAAGTATTGGCACAAACTTCTAGAGCGAATAATTGAAGTTGTGAAGTTTTTAGCAGAACGAGGCCTTTCATTTCGTGGCAGTGATGAAATTGTTGGGTACCCTTATAACGGGAATTACTTAGGGTTGTTAGAATTACTGGCCAAGTTTGACCCTTTTCTGGCAGAGCATATAAGTACTCATGCAAACAAAGGATTTGGACATACATCATATCTATCTAAAAACAACGTGTGAGGAATTCATCAATCTGATTGGATCCAGCATACTGGATCACATTCTCTGTGAAGTGAAGAAATACAAGTATTATTCCGTTTCATTGGATTCTACTCCAGATATATCTAATGTGGACCAGCTGACTTTGACTCTGGGCTATGTTTTGCCATCTGGACCAGTTGAAAGATTTGTCAGGCCTCGCGACAGTCACCCCCAAGTTGTTTTGGTCGGCCTCTCTTTCGCTTTCCTTTCAGGGGTCCAAAGCATAGCTGTTCTTGTGATGGAATCGGGTCGCTTCTGAGGACATTACCCAACTCAGCTCCAGCGTCTGCCAGCTTATGAGTAAATGCATGTCCTCCTTGCTTCTACGAGTAAGCAGACATTTTGGATATGTAAGGTCATAGTGCTGAACAGCTTACTAAAAGTCTACTTAATTTTTTAAAGGCAAATGACATTGATATTAAAGACTGCCGTGGTCAAAGTTATGACAACGCCAGCAACATGAGTGGCACGTTTATAGGATTACAAGCACGAATTAATTGATAATGATAATTACTATGCAAATTAAAAATGTATGTGTTCAAATATGTTTGTGTTGTTTTATTGTATTTTTTTTTTTAAATATAAGGCCCCTTTCTTAACTAGTGCTACAGGCCCCGCACTAGCTTAATCCGGCCCTGTTTATCACTAGCACTTGTTTAGTCAACACGCATAAAAGGATCTTTTCGAGGACTTCCTGGAATGTGATATGCCCAGTCACGCTTAAGGGTCCAACAGTAATCTGCCATCATATAAGCATCCCAAAGTCCCTGGTATCTCTCTTCCATTGTTTTTATATCTTGGTGAAATCTTTCACCTTGCTCCTCACTAAAGTCGCCAAGATTCTCCGGAAATAAATGTAAATTGTTATGGAGGTAGTGCAATTTTATGCTCACGTTGCATCCAAGTTCACAAAAACTCGACAGCATGTTTCCAACTAATTCAGAATAATTGTCTGCTTTAAAATTACCCAGAAAGTTTTGCACAACTAAAACAAATGATGACCAGGCTGTGGACTCTGTTTTGTTTATGGAATCAATAAAATTTGGATCGTTTATTAACTTTCTAATTTGAGGTCCATCAAAAATTCCAGCTTTAAGTTTGTCTATGCTCAATTCTGGAAACTTTCTGCATAGGTAATTAAAACAGGTACCATCTTTGTTCAGTGCCTTAACAAATTGCTTCATCAAGCCAAGCTTTATATGTAATGGTGGCAGTAGAACTCTTTTTCGATCAATGAGAGGCTTATTGACAATATTTTTTTCTCCAACTTTAAATTCATCCCTCAACGGCCACTGTTTCTTTGTCCAGTGCATATCTTTTGCTCTGCTATCCCACAAACATATAAAGCATGGATATTTGGTGAATCCCATTTGCTGGCCAAGCAAGAAGTTCATCATTTTAAGATCTACACAAACCATCCAGTTATGTTCAAAATACTTCCATTTTTCCAGAACTGTGCTTACTGTAGCATACTCCTCCTTCATTGTAGTAGAATGAGCAATTGGAATTGAGCCATATTTGTTACCATTGTGTAAGAGAACACCCTTCAAACTTCTTTTAGAGCTGTCAATGAAAAGTCGCCACTCATCTGGTGTATAACTTACACCCATTTTGTTAACAAGACCTCCTACATTAGTACAAGACACAAGGTTGTTTTCTTTACAAAAGAATGGAATAAAACCTTGCTCTCTGCTGCGATAAAATGTAACCTTTGTTTCAGCAATCAGTAATTTTTTTTTCTTTCAATCTTGAAGCCAAAAATTCTGAAGATTCCTTGGAGAGATATAGATCTCGGATTAGATCATTTAGTTTAAGCTGGTCGAAGCGTTGAGCATCTGAAAAATCATCTTCGAAATCACTATCCCTGTCACTTGTCGTTCCACATGCCACTGCTGTCTCATCTTCTAGCAGGGAATCCGAAATCTGACTGAAAGTTGGAATTGGTATGTCATCTCCATGTGGAACAGGTCGCCTAGCAGAATCTAAATCTGGATATTTCCACTTTTTGTTATTTTTTTTTCCATTAATTCTCTTAATATTCACAACACAGAAATAACAGTCATCATAGTGGTTCTTGGGCTCTCTCCAAACCATTGGAATTCCAAATTTTAAACATTTTCTTTTCCCACAAGTCCACTGTCGCAGGTGTTCAACACATGTTTTGCAAACAATATGAGGAGCCCAAGACTTGTCCTGGTCACCTAGTTTTACTTTAAAGTAAGCAAAGTATGCCTTTTTCACAAAAAACAGTAATATGCATCATATGTTCTTCTTTGAAAGTGTACTCTCCACAAATATAACAAAATAAATGCGGTGAAAGAAAACATGCCCTTCTTCTCATCATGTATACTATATCCTTTCATCCTCACATTTACTTTAAGCATAATTAAGGTATTTATCATTATAAAAGTAATATTACATTTGCAATAATCATCATAATTAAAGTACGTTTTTAAAATAAAATTTAAAAAAAAAGTAAAAAAAAATAAAATAAAAAATGATACTAATAATGAATTTAAAAAAAAATAAAAAATAAAAATAAACATAAAAAACAACAACAACAACAAGACATAAAAATCGAATTCTTCGTACAGTAAATTAGTGATTTGAGACATTCAGAAGTATGTTATAAGAACTCGTGAAATTTTCAAACGGTGTGCAACTGAATGACTCTAGGACTTTTTTTTTTTAGGTTCATCAAGATGAGGTGGAGTAAACAGTTATTTTCCTCGTTGTCTTTGCGTCCCAAACTCAAGACCAGAATCAGACTAGGTAGATAGCTAGATAGACATATACGAAAGCAATGAGAGTAAACAAGCAGTTTTCTTTTGTTAAGGACTAGATAGCAATAGTTTTTTTTACATAGCCTTATATAGAAAATATTGTAATAATACAGGGTGACCCAAAAAAACGGGCCCGCGCAGTGCCAGATTAAAGCAACTCAAGGCACTGGGCTAGAAGACTCGAGAGGCCCAAACTTAATAGCATCTGATTATGAGAAAAAAAACTCGTTCTCTTCTTTATCCACACAATGAAAGTTGAACTTATTTGAAATGTTAGCATTAATAAAAAGATTGTTTATAAATGTATAACCTTTAATAAGTTTACAAACGTATGGAACTAATGAAGACGTTCACACACAACATTCATAGCTATGTATTACACTATATACAAACTCAAAACAGTTTCTTTCGAGTTTTTGTGGATGCAAATTTATCAATTATGTCATTAAAATCAGTAAGTCGTACTTTATCATTTTCTATGCAGAGAACGCTAAGATCAAACTGTTGTCACCGGGTGGCCTACGTTAACGCAAGCTATCACGTTAACAGTGGTTATAAGAATAGTAAAAGATCTTGAGCAAGACTAGCTAGTAACAAAAATAACACTAGTGGAACATAACCAATGAAATCGTCGATGGTTATTTTTGACAACAGCGGTCAGAACAGAGTTCAGTCACGCAGTACACAGTTCAGTGATGCAGACGTGTCCAGGGGAGAGTTATCAACTTTAGTGCGGGCCCCGTGTTTTTTTAAAAGTTGTGTGATTAACCTCTAGACGAGGTAACAAACTGGAAAACTTCATGTTATCACAGGATATATTATTCTACGATATTATTCAAGGAGATTGTGGTTTCCAGTACTTTGGCAAGTATTTATACGATTAGTATGATTTTGATTTATAATAGAATAATTACTTTACTAAGTTATGCATGACTGAGACTCTAGGCAAAGCCTATCGACATTTATAGAAGAGCTCAAGCAGACATGTTATTTATGAAGATGTCCTTTTACAAAGGCATCCTGATTTATGTAAACAACAAGCGATTTGGCCGCTGGTAGCCAGGATATTGGGTTGTGTAATTGAACTTTGCAATTGGCCCCTTGGACTCCTTCATTAAACAGTTTTTTCATGATTTTTAGCTATTACTTACATCATGTATGTTGAGTATGTAAGCCCTGATAGGATACAACTGATCACTGACAACCTGCGGTGAGTAGAAAGGATCTGGCCTTGAGCAACCCTCATTTGAGTATTCACATCTCTGGCAGTCGCCAGTTAACACTCATAAGATAAATCTGTAAACCAGTAACCACTACGATCATTTTGGGAAAATGTAATAACAATAAACTCAGATGAAATATTTGATACCTGTCACAGAAGGTTTTTCATGGTGTCAAGGTTTGGCTTATAAACTTGATAGATTGCTGTAACGGTCACCTACATAAAATAGTGCCGTCACCAGCGGTAACACTGTAATGAAGTCTGAATCATATCTCGGCATCATTCAAAATTTATCACTGCGCAAACCCCGTGGATATAACTGACCAATGAAACGCCAGCTTGGTACAAGTAGTGTCAGAAGATATGCTAGGCTTGTCGAGACAACAAAAGTGTAGATGTTGATGATATTTCGGAAGGCAGTGTGCAAATAATCATGGAGTACCTACATAAAGAAGGACCCAGTTCGATAACAGAGATCATTAGCCTTAGGCAGATAGCAATATATTTACTGGATGTGTTGTAGAGCCGAAGTTATTATGAATAGAAGACAGTGGAGCATGAACCATGATGTGTTTTTCACTGTTTCGACTGCTCCAGAGAATAGTCGGATAAACTATAGGATAAAATGGATACGCATAGTGATAGAGCTCATTCATATGAGTAAAATAAGCATAAGATGGAGGAAATTGGTGCAGAAATAAGGATTCCAGAACTATTTTAGATTTACTATCTAAGCACACCTTGCCTTGCCTAAACGATTTTGGATGCATGCAAACAAACTTTGGGCTAGTTTTCATCTCGTACATCCGATGGTCGACTATATAAGGGGAGAGAACGAATGACACAAACACACTCGCCGCCTAATTTAAACAACAGACACAGAGCACAGCATTTATATCACCTCCGTTGCCATCTGCAGAAGTGTGAGCAGTCTGTGTAACCACTGAAAGTCTGTCTGTGATTGAGGGTTAGCGAGATGTTAATTTTATATATATATATATATATATATATATTATATATATATATATATATATATATATATATATATATATATATATATATATATATTAGCAAGGTGTACTTATGATTAATTAGGTATGTGAAGAATCATTGCGCTATTTCTGGAGGAAAACCTGAAGTGTGTTAGTTTAGTTTAATTGTGTATTAAATTAGTAGAACGAATAGATTGTGCTTGTTGGGTGTGGAAAGCGTTTTAAAGATAGTATGCTTGCTGGAAAGGACTCCAAACGGGACGAAGGAATGACTATGACATATTGATTTTTCTGTATTATTTGATATATTACACAATGATTACCATAAGGCCTATAAGATTTTATAGAAGCAAATCATGGACAGAACTGTAACAAGTGAATTACTGAACTATTGTGCTAGAACTTGAACGAAGTGTGTTATTCATGACTTACTATGTCTCTTGTGAATAACCACAGCTTGTCTGAACTGTCTCATTATACCTCCTGACTGGCTAGGGAGACAATGAGCGATACTACGTAGGTTGTATATTATGTTTCAGGTTATATCCTGCCCTGAGTATCATACAAAACCTATAGTGAGCAAGTCAGCAAATAGATGTTCAAGTTTTTCAGAGCTTTTGTCAGTATTAACTGTGTCATCTTGACAAGTGGAGTACCCGCAGTGGTGGAGTTCTTTTCTGTAGGAGGCCTAGGAAGGACTTTTTCAGATAAGTAGCTGTAACGAGATTTGGTACCTCTTACTTTGTTGTGTAGCGCGACACACATACACACACACAGCGCAGTAATAACACTCGGCGGATCTTGCTTTGAAGTTTGAAGACGGCGGAAATGTGACTTACGGTTAAGCCAGACGGTATTGCTGAAAGTAGGAAATAGCGAATATAGGAATGAATGGCCGACTTTAAAAGTTTGCATTTACTGGACATTAAATTTAAAACTACAAGAGAACGCATGGTTGGAATACAATTAAATAAAAATGATTCACTAAAGGAGATAGACTATGAATTATACCCAAAAAGGATATTATTCAAATATAAATGGTTCTAAAAATAATTAATATTTTTCACCTTCATCACATCTGCTAAATGTTAACTAATAATCTTTAAAAATTTATTATACATACATGCCTAAACGAATTGCAATAAAACTTGAATAGAATGAAAGCCTCATATGGGGAAAATGAAAGGATACATAGGAAGGAAGGAAGGATATAAGTGTGTAGTGAAAAGAAGAGAAAACAAGTACAGAAAAAGCACAGATCGCCTCAAATCGCCTCAAACCAGGAGATGAAACGAAAACTTTATGGGACTTCAAAGTGTGCTTTCTCGTTGTCGTGGTTGAGTTAGAGTGTAGAGTATTTGTCGAGTTGGACAACTGTAGTGAAATCGACAAGGGATAGTGGACTGACAGAGTTATAGATTACACTTTAGATAAGGTGTAAATAGGAGATGGACTTGAGACAACCTGGAAGAAGATTTATTCAAAGGATCTCTCTCTCCAGGCCTCAACTCACTTTACTGTCTAAGCATCTCCGGCTCTCTCTCTTTTCTCTTATCATACATAGAGATTATAGTAAAGAGCTAAAAATACAAATATGGATGGAAAGGTCGTGAACAGCACATTAATAAATGTGTAAAATTTATTAAAGAAGAAAAGCATGAAAATAATGCATATCATCACAACAACATAAAATTACATCAATAATCAAACCTTCATCAATAGTCATATACACCAACAACCACACACACAGATCACCATTCATAAAACCTGTAGAACACAAAGAGATAAATAATCGAGTGACAGTCCTTCGGTTTTCGGGGACCAGCTGAAGTAACTCCAGTAAGTGGTGTTTTCGTATATATCCTCCATCGGTGATGGAATTAACCTGAATAACATCACTGTATAGGCGCTATCATTAGTGACCCCCCCTACTAGCGCGAGTTGGGCTGGGGGACGCTGTTTATCTCCTGCTGACGTGCGAGGTTTTAAGTATCCAGGAAATACACCAGAAGAAGTCACTTGAGGACAAAGAGACCCAGGCGCGCTTATCCGGCGCAAGGCTCCGCTTGGCTGTAAATCCTGTTTAAACTGGTTTGGCTGTGGTTTGCTGAGTGCCCCGTTTAGGCACAAAAAAGGCGGGTGATATGGAATACTGCTATAGGCATGCTGAGCTGGTTTGATATTCTGGAAGCCGCAATGCTCTGGCTGGTAATCCAATAGGCGAGTAGAGAACTACTACTGTGTTTGGCGATTCCAGATTTAGCGTTGGCTCCGTTGCACTGCGTGAGCTTAACTTGGCGTTGACAAAAAGGGGTTTTGATTCAGGAACGGGGTGTGACGATTCGTGACGCTAGCGGTATTCAGAACCCTCTAGATCGAAGAGAATATTTCGTTCTTCGCCTGACTGGAATCTGCTCTCGCGAGTCGGTCTCCCTGAAACCCGAAAAATGACTAGAACATAGGCAAACACATTCTACTACTGTGTTAAAGTTTGCTTTATCTCATGATGATCATCTACGGGCCAGGAAAATTTACGAATGTCTTTGTCTATTAAAACCAGTCTACTCTTATAGATCACAAGGGACGCTCCCCCCGAACACCTGGCGTGCGTATTTCTACAGAAGTTCGGCGAAAGACGTAATCTAGAGTAAGACAAAAGAAATCGTGCGAAAGTTCCCCAGGCCTCAAAGGGTACCAGCCGCTCGTCATCAAACGTTTTAAAGCGACCAGAGAAATTCCCCTGTTGGGACCACAGAGGGTACCCGCCGCTAACGAACCGTTTCTTTCACAGAAACCGTCTTGGCTCGTTCTAACACTTAAAGCGGACCCGAGAAATGTTTCTCTGGTCGAACAGGTGCGTTGACGTAACATTATCGTCTAGCGTTAGCTGACCGCAGCTGGCCAGCGTAAACAACCTCGGGTGGGGTTTGCGAAGGTGAAAAATGAAAGAAAGAAGAATACAAAATGTCTCGGAAAACAGAACATATAAAGGAGTAATCAAATTATGGACAAGATGGTAAAATAAATTATCTTTCACGTGACACTCGTACGGGCGAGAGACTCAATATAAGGACAGAGCGGCGCGTTGAAAATCACACACACCTAATCCAGTAGCCAGGGTGAGAAACTGGATGAAAGCATCTGCAAGAAAGGTTCTTTTTTCATGCTGCATGCAGGGCAGATTAAATTCAGCCAATACAGTCTCACCGGGTGCTTATTAATCCTAAGAGGGTATGTAAGTTTATTAAAGAGATAGGTATGACTAATATCATTTTATTTCATATGTTATTTACGATTTTATTGTATCAGATATAATAAAAAGGGAATGACGCTTACCAGAGATAACCTCCACCGGCATTGTCAGGAAGCATAACCATTAATTGGTTAGCCAAATATAGCATGGCTAGTTCTTGCCTGGAAGCTTACGACATACCAGCAAGTACATAAGTGACTCGGCATCCATAAGTGGAAGGCAAAGGTTATATCGCACTCATGTATCATAACATGTGATTATTCATGTATTTTGTTAATTCTGCACAGTATGCATTATCTTATCATGCTATCTCTGTAACATACTACCATGATTCATTCATTTATATACAAACACTGAAGACATGGTCGCATCATAAACAGCAGTTGGTGGTGAGATTGTTGGAACACCATGGCCACCTATTACCTTTTGTTCCAGGTTTTTATGATCAATTTTTATGATCATTCCTGATCGAGAAACTAGAGACTTGAAGACCGTTGATCCTGCTAACTGAAGCCTAGAGGTCAACCAATATTCAACACCTTAGTCCCCCGTAGTTATAGGGCGGGCTGAAGGACAGTCTGTTTATTCAAGTGTGTCTCAGGAACCTCGAGCAGACGTGGCTAATAACAGATGAGTTTTATGTGTATCCATTCAACAAACACTGTGAGCAGTTTCTAAAACGACTGTCTATGATGAGAACTAGATAGCCAGAGATATCGAAGAGATACCGTGACAAACTTTTATGTAATTTCAGTGGAAGATAAATCCAAGACTTTTTCTATTATTTATTTAATTTGTAACTATAAATAATCATACATTTTACCATCTTCCAACACCCATTTCTCATTACAAGAATATATAGATGTACAAAATAAATTATGAAATTGTACTCATTTGTCTTGGTAAATTTTTAACTGTTAAATTTTGAGTTACTTTTTCTAATTTAATTATATTATCACATAGGGTTATTATAGCGAAAGTAGCACCGTATACTTCTGAAGTCTAAATCTATTGTCCAGCTCGGAGTATTCACAGCTGTAACTCACTTGTGATACCAGTGTACTTCTCGGGCACTGGAACTTCATACTTTCTGGAGAGAGATTCTACTTCTGCTCTACCACTATTATCATACTAGGAAAACCTTTCGCTACAGTAGCTCAGTGTTGGGCTACTTTAGTTATCAAATACCACATACCTACCTACGAATAGACTATGTAATGAGGAGATAAAATCTGTGGTGTAGATAGAAGACATTTGACAGTCATATGAGTCATGATGACTTTATCATAAAGTAACATTGATATTCTAGACAAGAAAGCACAAAAGACTGATTCTATCAGGAAGCAAGAGAACAGTTGAATACGAACTATATTAGTTTAAGAAATTAACTGTAAATGTGTTATGCATTTTATTTGAAAATTAACAAAGTACAAAGAAGAAACGATCATGTATGTAAATAAATTATAAATTGTACCCAGAGTCTACCGTGAATTATTTCAATTTGGTTTAAAGTTCTGGTTATGTAGTTAATTACCCCTAGCAGAGTCATTGTCTAGGAATCTAGATAGTACATTACCATCTCATCTAGGAACCTATACAGCTTGAATATACCTTTGATGTCGATACACCATTACTCTTTTCATTACTCTCGCTACACAGACAACCCTTGGGACATTGTTGACCGCAGATTATTCTTAATCTTTGTGAGTCTAGACAATGATCTTTCACCACTACAATTAGTAACCATTAAACACAGGAACAATCTGAAAATTGTTTTCACATTTGGATAAGCTGTACACTGTTGCTCTTCTGTCCAGGTTGGGTTCAAGGGCATCCACGACAGAAATAAATGAATTTATTCTAAAACTGTCTCTTGGAGAAAGTTCGTCTAAAGCTTCGGGCGCTGCCCCATCATTGCTTTGTTTTTTTTCGAACTCTCTGCCTTCTTTTGACAGTTTTGTACTCTACATCCGGTAGAGTAATTTTTCTTGCTGTTCTATTTCATCAAAATTAGCCCGAGTGTTTGATACGAACTGCGAAAGTGAGCTGTAAATCTTTCCACATGTGCTCAGTGAAATTTTCGACTTTGGAGGGCCTTGCTAACTTTATGAAATTGGTCTAGCAAATGTGTCAAAAGGTGAAGCATGAAAATGAATTCAAATTCTTCCAATTTTTGTAGAAGATTTTCAGCCTGTCGTCTAGTATCTCCTTTTTCAGTTTCACCACAGTAAATATGACTGAAGGCTTCAACAATGTCAGCATAACTTTCGCTAATAGCTGCAGTAGCTTTGGCGTGAGCCTCCCATCTTGTGTCTGATAAATGCTTAGGAACTTTTGACTCTGGAGGCAAGAAACTTTTTATCACGATCTTTTTGTAGAAACTAAGAAAAAAACAATAAAGCTCATTTATTGTACCAACACAATTTACTGCATGAAGGCACGAGTCAACTGCGGTTCGTCCACCTAGATTTAGGGAAAGTCTAGCGCATGGAATAAACTTTGCAAACTTGTTCCTTTCCATAATTTTTCGTTGAACGCCTTTATAGTTTCCAGCCATATTAGCGGCATTGTCATATGATTGCCCTCTACATTTACTGAAATCAATTTTAAGTTCACTGAAGTTGTTCAGTATAAGCTCAGCAATACTTTCTCCAATGTGATCTTTCAGTTCAACAAATCTCAGATAGAGTTCAACTGGTAATCCATCACTAGGAGAAACATATCTAACAATAACAGTAAGTTGATCAACATGGGACACATCAGGGGTTGAATCAACTGATAAACTAAAATAACCTGCTTGTTTGATGTCGCTAAGTATTGCTTCTCGAACTTATTTAGCCATCAACTGAATAACCTCTTCACATAAGGTTTTGGATAGGTACGATGGCTGACCATTGCTTTTACTTCCAAACTGATTTATGTGAGCACGCAGGTGTCGTAAATTTTGATATGATAGGACTGAGGTAATTATGGTCCCTTTCTAGTAGAGGTGATAGTGAGAACTAGTGAGAGGAGGTGAAAGAAATAGTTCATGTTTCACGAGGAGAACTGGTGTAAGAGAAAGAACAGTCTTGGATTGAGTAATTGCTCTAATCCATCCTATCTTTTACGACTCTATTTAAAGTAGACGCGTTTCTCACTTGATACAGATTCAATTTAACTATCCTCACGTACCCACAATTTTGTGACAGAAATACATACAGACGTGAACACATACATAAACTATGGATCACATATATGGCAGGGGGGTTTTGACCAACACTAGGGCTTAAGGTTTATTAAGTTTATTTTTCACTAGAAAATGTCACAACATCAAGAAAAGAATTAATCAATAAATTTTAGTTCTATAAGAGAAATGAAAATACAATCTAATAGTCCCTCTCTCTTGTATAAGGAAACTAGGAAAGATCCCGACAGAGGTAATTTACCCAAAAGATCAAAAAAAATTAACAATGGGGTAGGGTATTTCAGGATGGGTAAAGAATATGTCTTTAATGTAACCTATCCTGGGGACACTCAGATTAGTGAGAGATAAAATACAAGAAGAATGGTAAATTAGTGGTAACTTAAGAAAATAAATTCTTCCGTTCGGTTCACACACCACTCACACACAGTGAGCTCACTATCAAATTTACTTACCCCTCTGTCGACGCTGCATACATTCCATGGAATTAATCAAACAGGTAATTAAGACTAATTTTGAGTCCTCGTATTTGTCTAGTTCAGCCCAGACTCTCCGTTTATGCAACTGCTATTGTTCGGGAGTCGCTGAATTGGTACGTTGATTTTTTTTTCTATGTAGTGGCACTGTCATGGAAATTTATAAGTTAATATAATTCTCTGGGGTGGGTCTAGCCTAGCCTCCAGTGGCTGTGACTCTCTCTGCGTAATGAAATGTGTACTAAACAGAATGTTACTCCGGGACTGTTCTCGGAGGGAAATAACCGAGTATGACCCGTGAATTCTCTCTGTATAATTCCGTGGTAGGAAAACTTTACTGTCAAATGGTTTTAAAATAATAGTGCTGTAAGTTCTGCCACATCAGGACAGTAGTATTTATATATGTATCTAGATGGAAAAATCTTCTGGTATAGTTCCGTTACCGTTAACATTTACAATTTAAATTGTAGTGTCTGTTTATTTAACCACTCTCGTGGAGGGAGAAGGTGGACCGCACCGGGTCACAAACATCAGATTTTCACCAACAATTGTCTGGATGTTTAGTAACAATAGACCGTCATGCCATAAGACATAAGACCGAAAACTCTAAAAACTGCTGGATCGCAATGGTATGACCAGCCTATTGAAAAGGAAGATAAACATGAAATCATACTATAATCATATCCTAACACACGCGTTTAGGTAAGACCTGTAAATCACTCCGGTATTTAATTATATAAAAAAAACACCACGGGTGTCTAGCTAATATATCGCTTTAACACTAGCTATGAACACTAGTCACTTAGAATTTACACATGATGAAATAGAAATAAATCGTTTCTCGACAATATTAATCGCCTAGCGTCTTATGATTATTTAAGTCTCTCTTACTGGGGAATAAAAAGAAATTAAATTACGTTACGGCTGGAGAAATTTAGCTATAAGTTTATTTAATACGTTATTCAACTTAACACAAAATCCAGTTTAATATAGTGGAGAACTTTAACAATTAAATCACTCAAAACTCTAATATATTATTACCGCAGCACAGAAAAAAAATGAATTAATCTCCACGTATATAAGTAATCCAAAAATTGTAGTTTGCGCTCATATGCGAGATAGGTACTTTCTTCAAAATCTCTGGCGCCACTAATAACTGAATTTTTAAGAGGTCTCTATATATATTAAATTGGCTCAATCTCGCCAATGTCTGGCAAAAATCTCACCTCGAGCGAATTCTTCGGCAAATTCCTGAATCAAAGCTAAATTTGACACTTATGCCGACCGTATTTCAGCTTCAGCAGGAAATTAATTCTTCGCGCAACGGTTTTTCGTCCGTTCTATTACACGGTGTTAATCAGAGGTTTCAAATCTCTGCTCTCTCTCTCTCTCTCTCTCTCTCTCTCTCTCTGGAACTTCAAAGACGTCGTAACCTGAAAGCCGGTGGCCGCCCCTGGCCCGCCTCTTCATGAAAGGAAGACAGTTAGAGACATGAATAGCTGCATCAATAGTGTTTGAAACAAAAACAGGTAGGCGTGACTAAACTAGAAAGTGATGCGGATAGCGAAAGAAGCCTGGCTTACACGTACTTCACTTACACGTTAATTTAGAAGCGAGGGAAACACACGTGGAATCGAGTTGATTGCAACAGAAAGAGGGGTGCCGGTGAGAATAAAGTGGATCGATCAAGGTTGCTCAATTTTCCTGTCACAGCAGGAAGGGATCAAATTTGGCAAATTTATTCAAGCGATCCAAGAAAGTTACCATTGTTTGGAGAACGAAATCTTTCATCATCTCCACTAAATGCCAAGCCACCTTCTGCCAAAAGGGAGATCACTGCAATAACTCGCTGAAGTACGTTCCGCCAGTAATCCTGCTCTGCTTTGATTTGCTCTTCTAGTTTTGATGTTAACGTTTGACCACACTTTTTTGTTAAGTATGTTAGCTTAGAGTTCTTATGATTTTTAGAGTTTTCGTGGTTTGAACAAGATTAGCGTGATGCCAATCGTCGAATCTAGTAGAGGCTGAAGTTGTAGTTGAAGTAATTTGGTTAGAGAAAGGTTTGCACACAAAACAGTAGACTTTTCCTTTTGTAGGAGAATACACTAACCATTCTCGAGGGTAGGTTTCTATATTTACTTTAGTGGAATTGAATAAAATCTTTGAACAGAACCAGGTTTGGTTTTTGTGTGTTCGCTTCGAATTGGTAAAAGGCTGATCCCAGTGCTGACATTCCGATGGCCTTTTGCAATCCAGAATGATATTTCCTCGTTTTTCAATGTCGTCCATAAACCTACGTCATTATTATCTCTGAAATCACTAGTAGCATGAACAGTTGGTATTTTTGTGTCTGCATTTCTAGGGTTTTCGCTGAGCGTATTTGCTTGTTCATAGTCTTTATGATGGTAATGAGCTTGGACTGCTTATTTTAGTGTAACTATCTCGTGGGATGTTCCTTCAGCGTCTTGTGCTAATTCTTTGGTTATAGGTCTTCTCACTTCATTGTCACTTTCTCCAGAAGTTTGCGTATTTGAAGTGGTAGTTACTGACAACAGTTCTTCTTGAAGTTCTTGAGAGACTGTGTTCTGTATATAAATTGGTTGTTCATCAGTCTTCCCAGACTGCTCAGTGTAGTCTATTTTATTTTCTTCTGTTTGTAAACATGAAAGATCTGTATCTGAGAGGTTATGCAGAGCGGTTTCTTCCTGCTGTTCAAAGCCATATGGCGCGATTGGCTTTAAATGCTTCAGTATTTCCTTCTGTTCTTTTTGTCGCTTTCGTTTACTAGCACCACTTTCAAATCGCTTACTCATTATTTTTAACACTACAAGTCAAAATCAAATATTATTGTGATTCACAATGGTATAAAAGAATCCTCACTTGATTTCAAAATGCGCGGGACATTACTCTAGGCTTTACTAATGTTCGTAATGTTTTTATTTCGGAATTTAACTTAGGTCTATAACAGATTCGCATTTGGCGAAGCTGGCAAGAAATGGCCGCAATATCTCCTTTTGGCTAAATTGAAAAGCAAAGGGTTAAAGCCTCCAAAAACTTTACTAAACAGTAAGTGCGTATTTGTGTAACTGTTATCCAGTCATACGTGTTTAATGTTACTAGCAACTATGCCTATATAGTAGAATCAAGAATGTGTGCTTTGGTCACTTCCATCAATGTATTCCTGAATTTTGGATTTGTGCTTACACATTTTAGGCTTAGGTACGCCCCTGATTTTTATCATTACAAATGGAATAAAATAAATGGTGAATTTTTGTTTAATTTTTTTTTTTGGCAGGAAGCAGAGGCCACCCTAGATTATGAGGCCCAGGGCTGCAGCCCGCTCAGTCCATATGTAAATCCGACACTGGATGAGATGAGGGTTCACTTCCAGAATTCCCCTGAGACCCAGGTAAAACATCCACTTAAATACATAAAAACAAAGATTACTAACATGTACACACAATGATTACTAACATGTACACACAATGATTACTAACATGTACACGCATTTATTACTAACATGTACACGCACTCAAAATACACACAGTAACTAATAACATGTACTAACATAATTACTAACATGTACAAATACTGATTATACACACAATAATTACTAATATGTACTTAAAAAATTACTGACATGTACTGAAATAATTACTAACATGTACACACAATAATTACTAACAAGTATTAAATAATTACTAACATGTACACACAATAACTACTAACATGTACTAAATAATTACTAATTTATACACGCTATAACTACTGACATGTGACGGCTATAATTACTAACAAGTGCATACATTGATTACTACCATGTACACACACGATTGCCGACAAGTACACACAATATTTATTAACATGTACACACAGAGATAACTAACATGTACGCACACTAATTACTAACATGCACACACATTAATTGGCTTTGCCATTTCCGCCGAGTGAAAGATGGTCGTATCCCGAAAGATGTTCTACGGACAACTGGTAGATGGCAAAAGAACAGTTTGGACGACCGTAGCTGAGGTTCAAAGATGTGTACAAGAGAGACATGAGGGCACTGGACATAAATTCAGCAACCTAGGAGGATGAAGCTGCTGATCGCACCAAGTGGCGATGTTCTCTGTGTCGCCACCTCAGATTGGGCGAAAAGAAGCTCTCACGGCAAGCAGAAGAGAGGAGAAAACACATTGATTCAAAGAATAAGGGTGTTGAGAACCTTATGAAAGACCAACAAATCAATAGGCCTACTCATAAAGTTGAACAAAACCTCCCAAGATTAAGGATTTTTCAAATCAGTGGCAATATGATAAGTATTAGAGCATTACCAGACAGTAAGATCATCAATGTACTAGAAACAGTTATAGATAAAGGGTCAATAACACACATAAAAAGAACAAATTTTGGCATAATACTCACAATGAACATGACTGAAAAGTCAAAAGCTTTAATAAAACAAATTGAAGTAAGTCCTGTTCAAGTAGAATTGGCACACAGCATTAAAGCTAGGCTAGAATTAGTCAAAGAAACCAGGAAATGTGTAATTAAAGGAATACATATAAGAGTTCCAGAGGAAGAAATAAGAACTAGACTACAAACAGAAAATCCAAAATATAGGATTCTTAAACTGGAAAGGATATCGCAACAATTAGGAACTTCAACTGTAATAATAGTTACATTAGAAGGGCGAGAAATCCCTTCACATTTCTTCAGTCAGTGGCAGTACTACAATCAAAACAGAAGCTTACATACCACCAGTCATTCAATGCTCAAACTGCCAGAAATTTGGCCACACCAAAAGAACATGTAGAAGTAAGCCTAAATGTCGATATTGTGCAGGGGACCACACTTATGATCACTGAAATTAGTAGAAGATGATAAAGATTACAGAACAAGAAATATAAAAAGAAAATGTGCAAATTGTCTAGGAAACCACAGTGCACGTTTCCTTGGATGTCCACATTACCAACAAATAAAACTAGCTCTAATAAAATCAGTCAATACTAACACACCATTTAAAGTAGCACTACAACAACATCAATCATCAGTCGCTACATCTACAACTCCGTCACCAAGAGAAATCACAGTAAGAACCAGAAATGCGGAAATAACCCAAAAGAAAAAAGTCCCAAAAATACTGACAAAAGATAGCAATCTACCAGAAGAAAGTGAAATAATCAAATCATCGATAACAGAAGATATAGTGAGAAAGGCGGAAGAAATCTTAAAAACCATGAGAAACATACAGCATGAAGTAGCTAAAGATGTGGCTAAATTAGCAGAACTCAAAGAATATTTAATAGTCCTTAACTCACAAAACAAGACGCACAGCACACTCTATCTAGATGAAAATGTATAATCAATACCAGACGTTAGTCATTTATCTAGACTCAGACTTAAATCAAAATTAGGAAACAAGAACCCAATCTGTTGTAATTAGATAAAATCCCAGGACCGATAGTAGTAAATGTGTGAGAATAAAGGTGTAATAAATTTTTACGAGGGAGTAGTGTAAGAGGAAGATGACAGAGTGAGAGAAAGAGAGAAAGAGAGAGAGAGAGAGAGAGAGAGAGAGTAAATATTTTCCTGTGTTATAATCATTGTACTAACTTCGCTTTTTTTTATTTCACTAAACTGGGTACTTTACTGAGTAGTAATTTAGTGGGGAACTTGTTCTTCATTTTCTATTCTGTAACCTAGTGCTTATCTTTGACCGTTGGGTTATTAACTTCTTTTGGGATCCTTTCTCAACAAGGGGTGGGCACTTATTCTTTTATTTTCATATATCAGTAAACATGATTTTATTGAGTTCTCTATATGTTTGATGTTGAAAAATGTTTAATGACAATAAACAACAAAAAGAACTTACATTTGTATGTTGGTCAGACCCATACCCAATTAACCATAATTTTTCACGCTTTGTGTCTTGTTGTCACATAAGTGTGTGTGTGTGGGTGTGTTTAGTTAAACATATCTTTCTAGAGATGAGGGGTTGAACGAGTGTCTTACACTAAAATATAGTCATATAGATAGGCTGGACTAGAGAAACTATTCAGTCCAGAGACAGCTTTTTCTCCTTAACTATTCACTCGTGAAAATCTATTTCTTACACTTTTATTCTCACATATTTACCACTATCACCTTTGCTCAGACGGGACCATAAATATCTTCTAACCTATCAAAAAATATACGACAGTTGGACATTTATGAGCACCAGTTGCTCTGGCAATAATTAGATACATTTCCTGAATAACAAACGAAGTATGGCTCTGTATTTGCTGCTCATCTGATAGTAAATGAAAATATTTGCAGAGGCGTTTATGGACTCCAGGACAAAACTCACTGCTCCCATCACAGTAAGCGTGTTTCTGTACCTACCAACAATGGAGATTTCGGGTATCAAGTACATGGCAATAAAAAAGACACTCATGGGAACAAAACACGCGATGAAGAGCACAGAAATCATAACCACCATCTTTGCTACTCTCTGGTTGCGGATGAGAACTTTTTCAGATTGCATTGAACTTGTAGACTTCATCCGCCATGCGTTTTTATGTCGCAGCTGAATAACCAATGTTACTGTACAAACAATAATGATCACAAATGCGCTAAATGGAACAATAGTGTTGTTGATTAAGAATGAAAGTTTTTCAACGTGTTCTCTTGTTTCTGTGTAAACAAGACCAAGCATGGTTCTGTTTCTGGTTACGAAGAACTTCGACCCTAGTTTGTTGACAACGTATACTGGTGCCACACTGGCCATGAGCGTGATGAACACACTGATGACAAGGACTTGCATTCGTTTTGGCGTAACGATGTGTTTAACCTGGGGGTAAATAAAATTAAAGACATAACTTTTGGTGTTCTCATGATCAGGAGCGTATATAAAATTACTGCAACAAATTGAAACGTAAAACAACTAAAGATATGCAAAGTGAAGGGAAGGTAAAGTTATTCATATCACAAATACTGCTGTAGAGTGGTGAACTGTTAGAGACTTAACCATAGCCGGTCCAACTTTTGATATGAGTGTGTGACCAATTATCTTCTTTGCTGTCATTGCCTTCTATAGTTCAAGAGCAGGGTCAGGTATCCATTTACAGCTGTTTAGACTGCAGAGTTGACGCTACCATATTTCGATGTCGGTTCCAGTTAACTGTGCCCCGAGTTGAAGACACTCTAACAGCTTAACCAGTCAAAAGCTGAAGTAAATGTTGACAAAACAGGCAACTTGATAGTTTGACAATAGAGATAGTCTACATGAAAAAGTGAGATCGGTGCGCAAAGAGTTAATTAGTTGTTTTTTGTTTCTGCAAATTGTGAGGACAGCGGACTAAGATAGATGATCTTCATCTATCTTGGTCAACCTAACAGTCGGTTATAATTAAAGGTTTTCTTGTTATTGTATTGACAATTGTGTGATATATTCAAGTACATTTCGTCAATAACTATTGATTGATGTTGAAGATGATAGCTTACATTATTGTTTGTCCCTATCTTGTGATTATTTAATATTGGCTTTTTAATATGTTGTTTCTTTTGGTTCATGGTGTGGATGTCTTAGTTTATTAACTATTAAAATGTTTTGATAACTTATTTTCTTGTGATCAATGTAGTTGCTGGTCTCTTTGATCATTTACCCTTGTATCGGTCCTAGAGTTCTGCTTGGTTCTTGTAATGTCGATCATTTCAACTCTTCATTAGGCATGTAGATATCACTAGATGAAGAGCCTGCTGCTTGTTCTTTATAAATAAGTCAGTCACCTCAAGCACTCAACTTACAACTTTACATTTGTGTAAGAAATCATAGAATCTCAACCACGACAGGACAACGCCAGACCCCATTGTGCACGGTTGACCACGCAGTTTTTGACTGCCACCAACATTCTCACCCTTCCCTGGCCATCCCTGTCTCCAGACATGAGTCCGATTGAGCACCTGTAGGATGAGCTGCATAGACGTGTTTGTCGCCGAGACGTTGCTCCAGCCAATCGTCGTGATCTGTTCCAGGCACTCCAGGAAATGTGGGCAGCCATCCCATAGGCTGATCGCATCCATGCCCAGGAGATGCCAGTCGCTGATCGATGCAAGAGGAGGCCACACACCATACTAACGGAAAAGCCCGTACGCCAAAAAAACTCTCGTGACCCAGATGCAAAACAACTGTCAATTGATTGGTTGAACCCTAAGGTATTCTTGTGTGCAATTTGAATAATTAACTCATTAAATTAAAAAAGTTATTGAATGTCAAAATTATGGCTATGTGTGTGCCTTCAGTAGCTATGCGTTTCTTTTTTTAACAGTATATAAGAATTAGTTTTCTTCTTCCCTCAGAACTATTAAGATTCCGCTGAAAATGTCAGCTGTAATTTACACTTGTCGACATGCACAGCAAATGAACACGTTCACGCAATATTTAAGGTGAATATCTTTAGATTTTCTTTTTCTTTTTTCACTGAATGGCCGACTGCTCTGTTACAGAAAATGTTTCGAACACAGTTTATCGTATTTTCACATTATTTCACAACTCTGCAAATTTCTTCTCATGTCACATTAACAGCATACATGTTTTGGCAGTGAAGTAAAACGACTGAGCAAGCATATGATGTTGGATTGCAGAACTGTGTGGATTTGCTGCAGAGTTTGGTGTCGTGTCTCAATCAATGCTGTGCACAGTCTTTATTTGATGAAAAAATCAGAGTGTAGCGTTGAAAAACATCACAGGAAAAAATTGTAAGGCAGCTTTAACTAAATAAAATCATTCACATCAGAAGATAACTTAAAGATCGCTTACCATTATGCAACCAGATTCTGCAACGATTGAGCGAACATGAGTCTAAAACAGCAAACAGATAAAGCCAACATACAACAACAAAAACATAAATAAAACGTATACCTCCTCTATTGTTAATAGAAATCGAAAGTTCTCAAGTGACACTCCCACCATTTACTCAGAATGCCCTCAGTCGTGACAAATTCCGCGTAGCATGGTGGGTAGTAAGCTGTCAATGAAATTTCCTCTAGACACTGGAGGTGACTTTTCCGCCTAAGTAGCGAATGTGAATTGCGTTTTCTAAAAACCACACGACAGAACTCTTCCTAGAAGGTATGGCTTTTTCAGTGTTTGTGTAAATGATTGGGTCAGAATCGAAGTAAATCTAGCTGGCAAGTTCCGTAATATGAGACTAGGGTGGTGTGGCCGCCTGCCTGCCCAGGTTCTTTGCCTCTTTAGCTAGCGTTGACATGATGAATAATCACAACAGTCACACACACAGCGAGCGATGACATAACACCATAGTTAACTGAAATAGTTTACTTACATGTGTTTGGACCACTGCTGTTACTTGGACCTCTACAACCTTGGTCCGTCACAGAATTATACAATGTGTATGTTCTTCATTGGTATTTCTTCCTTCCTCACACTGTCGTTCAGCATCGAAAATTACATTCAATATAATAATATCAAATCATCTATTGTTGTTCAAATGTTATTTGCATCTACCTCCTTTTCCTTCAATTGGAACTCACATGTTCATGCACTGACCAAGCAAACGGCACAGAAAGTTTACCAGTTAGCTAAAATCAAACATTTCCTAGATGAAGATGCACGAAAATTGTTCTATATATCTCACATACAAACAAACCTTGACTATTGCTCCACAATCTGGGATGGTTGTTCTATGTCCAACACAAAAAGACTCCATTCACTACAAAAGCGTGCAGTGCGTCTAGTTTCTGACAACTGCCAAACACAGTGTGTAGATCTATATAAAGATCTCAAAATACTGCCTCTAAGAAAGCGCTTTCTGTTCAACAAAGCTAAATTTGTTCACAAAATCCTGTCACAGAATGCTCCAACATATCTGTGGCCAATGTTCAAATACAATGAAAGACGCATTCAACGCCTTAACAAAATACAAGTGCCCAAGCCTAGGCTTGACTTATTCAAGAACAGCTTAGCTTACTCTGCTGCTCATCTTTGGAACTATCTTCCACATTATCTAAAACATAACAACCTCAGTCCCTATTCATACAATCGTAAACTTTTCGAATACTTTATGAGTTCTGATTATCTGCCCCCCTAATGTGATTATTTTTCCGAACAAATGGTTTAATATCGAGTGTAGGTGATGATGTTAGTGCTTTTCAACATATTTTGTTTCATGGTAATACTTAGTTTGTACTTTTCAACATATTCTATTTCATGTTTATAATTAGATACTGTGAATGTGAGTATGCTATTATTTTACCTTTACAACGTTGAATTCCTTGAATTGATGGGTAAAATATATGTGAGAATAAATGAAATCAGTATAAAAGACGAGAGAAAGGAAGGGCAGAATGTCAGACGGGCCCGTGAGCCCAATTCTCAACCCTTTGAAAATAAAGTTCGTTCGTTCGTTCTCTCTTAGACGAACCTATGTTCCCTATTCATACAATCGTAGACTTTTCCAATACTTTATTAGTTTTGATTACATGCCCCCCTAATCAGATTATCTTTTCTTATAATATCAATTGTAGGTTCTAATGACGATGTTTGTAATTTTCTACATATTTTATGTCATGTTTATAAGTAGTTAATGTTAATATGAGTGTGCTATTTTATTTTACTTTGCAACGTTGAATTCCTTGACATTGATATGTAAAATGCATATGGGAATAAATGAATTCAGTATGAAAGGTGAGAAAAAGGAAGGGCAGAATGTCAGACGGGCCTGCGTGCCCAATTCTCAACCCTTTGAAAATAAAGTTCGTTCGTTCGTTCGTTAATCACCACCCAATCTAGTCTCCTTGCCTGAGAAATATTCACCACACAGTCTACTTGAGTATTGCCTTCAACATGGCTACTTTTGTCTCTCTAGCGTATATGTGCGACCTGCACTCTCTAACTCACGCTTCTGACTGCTGCTGAAAAGCGTGTCTAACTGGATTTCCGTTCACCTCTTTTCTCATGCACATTCTTATCCACGCATCCCCTTTTTCTACTCAATCTGGACTTTCCTATTTCTGGTTCTCACTATTTGTTCCCTTTACCTGCCACTCGTTCCCTTTACCTGCCATAGTGGTAGCTTATTGTTTGCTAGGCACCAATTGAATGTGGCAAAGGTTTATCTCCGTTATTGTAGCGATAGAAAAGACAAATGTGTCATGTCAAGCCAGTCAAGGCATACCACATTTCTAACATCAAAAGTATTTATGTTGTTGCTTATCATGATCCATTATTGGCTAATTGATGGCTGCATGTATTAAAAACAACTGGTACAGACAGATACCTTCACATAATTAGGAAGCATAGTAACACCAGACGGTGGGGCAGGCAAAGACATCAGCATCAGAAAGAATAAGGCAAGAACAGCCTTCTTTAGCCTAAACAACATCTGGAAGTCCTCCCAATACAGCACAAGCACAAAATTAAGATTATATCAGAGCTGTGTGCTTTCTGTGCTTCTCTATGGTGCGGAATGCTGGAGAGTTACAGAGAAGGAAATGTCGAAATTGTCCTCTTTTCACACAACATGCCTAAGACAAATTCACCGAATCTTTTGGCCGAATACCATCACCAACCAAGATCTGCTTACTCGTAGCAAGCAAGAGGACATGCACACCATCATAGCTGGCAGATGCTGGAGCTGGGTTGGTCATGTCCTCAGAAGAGACCCCGATGCCATCACAAGAACAGCTATGCTATGGACCCCTGAAGGAAAACGAAAGAGAGGCCGACCAAAAACAACTTGGCGGAGGACTGTGGAGGCTGATTTGCAAAGAATGAACCAGAGTTGGGGCACTGTACGAAGGATGGCCACCGACCGAGCAAAATGGAATCAATTTGTTGTTGCCCTACAAGACGCCACTAGGCGTGATGGCCACTGACTGCTTTGACGGTCGGTGGTTAAGGATATAAGAAGAAGAAGATGTATTAAAAAGCCATATATCAGTGGCATGAGTTTTATCACTGTGGAAGCAATAATACATACACTATGTTATTAAAATGTATGTAGACAACACTTCTATCAGTCACTGGTATCCAGTTCTCTTTGCAAAATTATAATGAGTTATGTGGGTGAAGAGCAGTGTCAAGATATGTCAATAGGTCATTATGATTGATTCAATATTCTTATATAATAGTCTGCCATAATTGGTCAATAATGATATGAGAAAACTATTCAAGATAGGGAAAAGATGATGCTTTCTACTGGATAGGGATATCGAAGGAATCTAGAAAAGTCTATGACATGACAAAAAGCCAAGACACAACTTCAAGTACCCATATCGCAATAAAAAAGAGCCGGGCGGCCCCCCCCCCCCCCCCACCCCCCGCCCCTTACAAAGGAAGGGTTATTCCTAAATGAAATACACAGAACAAAGACAGGCCGTGTGATACCATGGCTCAAACAGGAGCTGAGCTAGTTCAACAATGTTTAATTGAGGTTTATTTGCTAAATATACACATATAAGATTAGCAAAAAAGAAATGAAAAGAATGATCGTGAAATCAAATGTGCTAAAGGAACTAAACATAGTAATGTATTTTGTTATTATTAATGTAAATATGAATGCATTTAGAATGAGACTAAATTTCCCTGGGGAATTATATACTGCTTACATGAACAACTTAGAGTCAGCAAACACTAATAATGCTGCTATACTGAGTCCATATACCGATAATGCACTGCTGCCGTATCGTATGATTATACAGTAAGACTAGCGTGGCTGTTCAGCATAGTACGTCTTATTTACGTTTCACTGATTTCTAGCATGGGAAACTGCCGTCGTTCATAAACTGATATAGTATAATCTGTGTTTTGCACGCGTAGCACTCGAAGAAGGCGTAGGATGTAGTATATTTCTTAAAATATAAACGTCTTTTGTAAGGGCATAGGCGTGAGCTCTAGATGAGTTCTAAACCAAACCGCCACAAAAGGGCTCTCTATGTGGGCCCCGACAATCACTTCAGACAAATGCGATGACATCTTAACGGTTACAAAAACAAAAAATACAAACTTGACAACTTCACAGAACACGCTCTCGTGTGATTTTAACGGAGCATGTGAGTCTTTCACAGCTGAATAGCATCATCGTCATCACCATCATTATTCTCCTTTGCACTACTTAAAGATCACTGAACCACTACGGCACTTAGTTTTCTTTTATGAAGCCTGGACTGAAACATTCACATGATCGTACAGTGGTGGTTTATGTAGCTATTTATTTTACGTGATTATGTTGTCAAACTCATGCACAGCTTCATACATGTTGCCTTGTACGATTTCCATGAAGGTGCGCTATTCCTTTAATATATAATGTTCAAAAAAAGAAACGCATAGCTATCCGAGGGCGCGTTTTTATGAGTTTGTAAGTAAAATTTGGTGCTAGGGTATATAAAAACCAGCCTCAAATGTTCTTTACAGTGTCAAATGCACGTGTTCACCTGAATTACGTTCGTTTTTGTAATCATTACAACGCAGTGGTCAATAGTGTTTATGACGCAATTTTTGACCGCTCATGTTGAGCGCACGTGAAAGCAACAAAATTTGGGGTGAACACTATTCACTGACTACGCAACTAAAACCCTATAAAAGGATAACGCTACACAAAAAAAAAAATTCAGTTCATTTTCAAGCAGACATTTATGGCATCTCTATCGATAAATTTAAGGAACATTGCTATTGGCCGACTGCATGCAGGCAAAAGTCAAAGTCAGGTTGCCTGTCATCTAAACGTTCATCAGAGTACCATCAGTCGACTTTGGCACCGGTTCCAAGCCACTGGCTTAGTTGAAGACCAGCATCGCAGTGGACGACCCAGAGTGACAACAGCAGCGGAGGATCGCTTTATTCGGCTTCGTCACCTCAGAGACAGATTTACAACAGCTTCCTCAACTGCTCAGTCATTGCCTGCAGGACGTCATGTGTCTGATCAAACTGTCCGGAATAGACTGCATGACGCTGGACTTTAAGCACAACGACCTCACCGAGGACCTGTCCTTACGCGCCGCCATCGCCAAAATCGACTTCTTTAGGCCAACCAGCATCGCCTCTGGGCAGCTGACAATCAATGGAGACGTGTCTGGTTTAGTGACGAATCTTTCTTTTTCTTGCAGCGTCATGATAGACGGCGTAGGGTCTACCGTAGGCGAAATGAACGTTTTGCCCAAAATTGTGTTGATGAAGCTCCGCCGCACGGTGGTGGAGGTGCAATGGTGTGGGGAATGATCAGTTACAACGGAAGGAGTCAACTGGTGCACATTGAAGGAGGTTTGAATGCGCAACGATACGTCAATGAAATTCTTCGACCCCATGGCTTTCCACTTTTGGCTGCCCAAAGGTCTGTGTTTCAACAGGACAACGCCAGACCCCATTGTGCACGGTTGACCACGCAGTTTTTGACTGCCACCAACATTCTCACCCTTCCCTGGCCATCCCTGTCTCCAGACATGAGTCCGATTGAGCACCTGTGGGATGAGCTGCATAGACGTGTTTGTCGCCGAGACGTTGCTCCAGCCAATCGTCGTGATCTGTTCCAGGCACTCCAGGAAATGTGGGCAGCCATCCCATAGGCTGATCGCATCCATGCCCAGGAGATGCCAGTCGCTGATCGATGCAAGAGGAGGCCACACACCATACTAACGGAAAAGCCCGTACGCCAAAGAAACTCTCGTGACCCAGATGCAAAACAACTGTCAATTGATTGGTTGAACCCTAAGGTATTCTTGTGTGCAATTTGAATAATTAACTCATTAAATTAAAAAAGTTATTGAATGTCAAAATTATGGCTATGTGTGTGCCTTCAGTACCTATGCGTTTCTTTTTTTTAACAGTATATAAGAATTAGTTTTCTTCTTCCCTCAGAACTATTAAGATTCCGCTGAAATGTCAGCTGTAATTTACACTTGTCGACATGCACAGCAAATGAACACGTTCACGCAATATTTAAAAAAGCAATGGAATGAACACAGATAAGCAAGCACTATATATGCGCATGCAAAATAACTAACAACCTTTAAGGGTGATGATATGCACAGACATCTCTCCAGTGTTACTAAAGCAGTAATCCAGGCAGTTGTTCGTGTGAAAGTAGTGTGCGGTATGGAACCTGTCAGGTATTGATATTCTCTGGTATCGAAAGGTAAATCAGCAGATATTACTGCAGGTGTAAAGCAGATATTTGTCCACATTAGTGGCGTTAGTGAACAGAAGTCAGAGATAGCTAAACCTGTAAACGGAAATATAAACAAATTTTAAAAAAAACAGTTTGTTGAGCTTAAATAATGTAATCTATATTTGTTGAGTGTATTTATCATATTGTAAATGGTTTACAAACGAATGTGTCCCAGTTTACCCTATGTACTTTTATTAACCTTTTCACAGTACGCATATTCTGTTACACCCAAACACATAGACGTGTTCAAGAAACAAATACGTCATGTAGGTAAAGCTGGTTATCTCCCTTCAGCTCCACAGAACACAGGCCTTCAAAAAAGTACGCCAAGTTTTCCTTTCCCGCGTCGTCAGCCCAAAATCTTTTCCAGTTTTTATCATCCCCTTAATGTTTATCTCCGGTTCTTACCACGGGACCTTCTTTAATCTTGGATGGCTGAATTTAATTATCTTCTGTAGTTGACTTCTGCTGAAAGGGGTATCCTGTCCCGTGTTCAACCCTCATTTGTCGCCTTCTACCACGTGCGTCGTGGAAGGTTACAGTTTTACAGTTATATGCCACCTTGTCAAGTCCCGCAACACACAGGACGAGTTACTCGTGTAAAAATTATGAGATCATTACACATTGTGTGAACGGATATTTTTATGTAAGAGAGGAAACACGTACATTTAAAAAAAAAGATTCGACAATAACATGATTAAGGCCAATTCTAGAGAAAAGACAGAAGTGATTAAGGATTAATCTCCTAAAAAAATCCGACATACTATGATAAACGAGCGCAAAGGCCTTATTGCTCTATCTTTTCCTACATCTGTCGTACTGTATTTTCTCCGACATTTGCTATTTCATCCCACATTTGCGATCCCACATTTGCTATTTCATCGTTGTGATTACTCGCGACCGGTATCTAGAGAACCACATTTGTTCTTTCATCGGGGGAAATAAAGTCCTTTGATTGAATCCCCATACCTGACATTATCGTTTGAAGCCCACATTGCATCGTGATAAATCTGGTGAAAACACATATGGTCATCCCAATCAGACATCTGGGCATGCTGTAATTTCTGTGGACCATTGTTATCTTTGCGGCTAGCGACGGACACCACATTGGACGCCCAGATTGGCCAGGTGAAAACGTCTCATGCCGTAATAGTGTTATCTTTGGTCGGCCGCTGTTCAGACAAGCGTTGGGTTACCACATTGGACGCCCAGCTGGCCAGGTGAATAATAAACGATCAGAGAGTAAGGTGACAGCAATTTAACAGCACTTTTGCATTAGCCCGCCTATTATCTCCATACCTGTTTGTCAAACCACACCCACGTTTGGACAGACAGGGGACAAGAGCGATCCTGTGAATGAGTGACCAGAGGGGCTATTAAGGATTGGTTGGTATGGGCGGAGCTGGATGTCAGGGATCCAAGAAACCCACATTGGACTACCAGAAATATAATCTACCGCGTAGATTGCTAGAGGAAGGAGTCCAGTTTTTACATTGTGAAGAAGAGATTAAACCTAAAAACGCCTAGCCTAAATACACATGTTTATTAAGAGTGGATATAATTCAGTTCTGTGATGAATTGTGTTCTTAAAGGATTTTGCGAAGGGAAAAGAAGGTTAGTAGATCTTATACAGATTATTAATACATTTTATTAATTTTTGTTTATTTTAACCTCACAGCTAAAATGTGCGAAAGATAGAGTTTCAAATAGTTCTTTGCATAACTGATTAATAAAATCAGAAGATTTTCCTAGAAGATGATAGGATGATAGGAGGTAATTAATAGTTCATACTTCACATTCATCATCATCACAGTCTCCCATGCGCACACACTCTCATGCACAAGATATTTAACATCATTAGAATTGAACTCACAGAGAGATCAATAATGAGCAGAAGTATAACTGAAAGTCAACAAATGATGTTAAATGTGAAAAACTTACGAAGACTTTTGTGTCTTCAGTTCATCAGAAGTCTGAGTCTACACGCAACGTGTCTGACGTCTAACCAGAAATGAGTTATCAAAAACTGACATTTGGCTAGCAGAATTCGCCACAGGACATCTTTCATTCCTCAATTAAAAAGGAATATTGTCTCACCCACAAGTCAGAAGGTGGGCGCAGCATTTTTCGTCACCATATACTGCTGGCTCACAAGTTCAATACATCGTTATCACAAGTTCAATACAGAGTCATCATAAGTTCAAATACTCGAAAGATCATTATTATCTGAAGTCAAGCAAAAGAGCTCAAAAGAGGAATCGCATATTTATACCAAGTGCAGCACACTCTTAATCGCATTCTATGAAGCATACTCTAAAATATATTTTATGAATCACGACTACATACGCAAGATTATGAGTCTACATATTACAACCCATTCGTGAAGATATCCAGTCTGGCCAGTACCCTCGGGAGATTAGACAACAGACCTTTTGTTCATGTGACAGCTATTAACTGTTGATCAACACTACAGAGATATACTCAAACAGTGAAGGAATATATATATCTCTCGTCAACGTTCTCAGTCCGACAACAGTTTTCATCAGAACGTCCTCGACTTAGAGATACCCCACTCGAAATAACGTATACCAACTTGGGACAGTGTATGCATACATGTGAATCGTCATATCAATGCGAAGCATTTAGAGACACATGGACTGTGTAGAGTACTCACCATTTTGGTAACACGTATCATATCACATCATCATCATTTCGCTTTGCACCAGTTCATTCTTAATTAAATACTACTTAATGAACTGCAATTTTATTATCTCATCTGTGTGTTTTGCGTGAATCGTATTTCACCATCATCACGTTCTAACCATTACTAACCCTATATGTGTGAATATTTCATTATAAACCCAACGATCGTTTGATCATTATCTAGTTTGTTAATGTATCACTCGTGCTGTCGGTGTTACATATTCACCTATAGGAACATTTCTCTACTCAGATGAGGTTGTGGGCTTTTCCTTTTACGGGATCTAAGGGCAGAATCTAAGGTCATGGGGAAACAGAACTCTTTCCATAATTAATTAGAAAACACTGTCCCGTGGAAAGCATTCGCATTCCCGTCTTCTTGTCCCTATCTCGAATAGGTCTTTATTCTTTCTTAACGAGCCAATTTCTAGAGACCTTATACCTAATATCTCATAGACTATTCCTGGCAAAAATTACTGTCGTAGTTGCCCCAGTACACACCACACGACACAGACAAATTTAAGACATCTACGGAATTTGACTATAATTTATATGAATAAATCACGACAGCCTTAACTTGTCATGAAGTAAATACATAAATACTAATTGATAGGAAAGCTATAGAAGTGACTGTGTCTATAAATGTCTCGAAAGGTCCATATGTAATTCAGCAATTTCCCGCTAAGCGCTGTTAATTCGTTCCTGAAAACTCCAGAGTTAAACGACAAAGCTCTAAATGAAAATGTATTTCCCATGAGAATAAATAGTAATCAAGCTTTTTCCTTCCCGAGACTTGGAAAGTTGAACCAAAATTAAGAAAAATTGATCTTAAAAAACTGAAAAGGTTACTTAACTACATACAATTACCAGATATTTTGAACATACGCGAAATATTATGTATGTACTGTCTTTAAAAAATAAACAATAGTATAGGAATTTAATAACTGCTTTGTCAGTCGCTTATGGACACATTTATCACGGAGCAGCTGTCTTCTTCATCAGACTACTGGTTAGCAGACGATATTGTAGATGTTGACAACGTTTTTCTGGCTCCAGATGTACAAGGCATGACTGTATAGTCAATGGGGGCCAGAAGATATTCAGCAAACTTTAAAAAATATAAATCAATAAATTGAGCTTGCTTTGCCATCTTCTTTTTCTCTTCAAGAAACACGTTGCAGCAATTAAGATGTTGGTCTATGTCAGGGATTGCTATAGAACTGCATTTGATTTTGGGTTCATGCTTCATTATGAAAATGAAAATGCTTCTTGGCCATCTCATAACCGTGAAATAAGTTGATAAGCATGTGACAGTTATATTCCTGCCTTCCTCGAGTTTAGCGCTCAGCGTAATATCGATTTTAAAAAGCGTATGACAGAAATATGGCAAAATACAATGAACAATGGATAGCGTAATACCGAGGGTTTGCTTTGTTACCAATAAAACTGCAAGATAATACTTAAAACTGCCTAACTTTCATTTTCACTTACACAGAGATTGCAAAACAATTGAAACAAAGTAAAGAGGTGCTATGAAAAAGCAATTAAGAACTCGTTCATGAAACAGTACCCAACAAGCTAACGTTGACTAGGTCTTTGAATCCTTGCTTGACAAAACAAATAACGTTGATGATGTTAGATCCAATACCAAAAATGATAATGATCTGACAGAATACGGCTATAACAATCCATAGGAAAAGCATCGTGGATTGGTCACTGATTAATGATTCAACCATTAACCTTTTGGCAGACATGATTATATCAGCCAATCTATGATCAGAAATATTGGCGCGGTACAGAATCAAAGACGCTAACATGGTCTAGAAATGGCGTATTTATAAATAACTACTATAGAAAGATGTTTCAGAATTATGATCAGGATGTATTCACAAATGGAAAGCTGACAGTAAACGGGGAAGGAAATCCTCATGATATGTTCGCCTGTATTAATGAAGTAGTCGTCCTTTTGCACATTCTACGGAGTACAGATAGTCAATGTTCTAAACAGACAATTCAAGTTTATAGAGTGTGAACTGTTCAAATGCAGAATTTCATAAAAACATAAACAACTTCTACTTCTGTGCAACACAAGAAAATATACTTCAATATTTAAAACAAATTTTCCAAAGTGATTACTGCAACTCTGCTGTATTGTTTTAACTCTTCGTGTCTATGTACTGTAGAAAATTGTTAGTTGCATTCATGATTAGTATAATGATATACATCACTTCATGTGACAGTGAAGAGGTAAGATTACTTTAAGATGACAACGGTATTGAAAATGCCACTAAAAATAGACGAGCACAAGAGTCCCTGACAATTATGCAGGGATAAATAGAAGTTTCATAATACAAGAACAAACGTATATTTTAATACTTTGTTTTACAACATGTATTTAACGTGTTCAGGCTGTACTTGAAGCTTGTGAAATTATAATAAATAACAAACAAAGGACAAAATAACTATATGGTGGATGGTACTTGACGTAGAAATAGTAAATGTGGAGGCAATATATGTTAAACAGTCTAGAAGAGGCATAGTTGACTAACATTTTATATTATTTTCGCAAATAAAGAAAGTAGTACCCTTTCAAATACCTCAACTTTTGAAAATGTATTATATTTGTGGAAATATTTTAAGTTCGATGTTCATTCAGTTGGTTATCTTCAAATAGTAGACAGGTGTTTTGAACCATGGCTTAGCACTTACATATAATTAAATTGTTTAACTGTATGATATAAAATTACTTAATTTTTACGTGTGACATAAATAACATGTAGAGAAAAATACTTATAACATATAAGGAAGGGAAATCCGAGGCCTGTAAACAGTAAATAAATATTAGACAAACATAAAGGTATGTTTTCAGGCACTCGTAATAAATAAAGAAGTAGAACACTAGACAACAGAAAAACAACAGACGTGAGTGGCTTACCCAGAAAAATACACGTTCTTAAATGTGCCGCTTGGTTTGAAAATTTGGCCCTGGGGTGGAGCTAACACCCACCCAAACATCTTCTTGATTTTAGGCACGCCTATTTTTCATCTTTGTTTCTTCTAAGTTTCTGTTGCTGCTAGCTAATTGGTTTGCCAACGCGCTTTTAGTTACCCTCGTTGATTCCAGCCACCGCTCGGATCACAAGGTCAAAATCTTACCTGCTTTCGGGAATTCCAGTCCCAGTGCTCTAGACATTCGATATGGGATAATGAAACCTTCGCTGCAAATTTATTGTTGGAAACTCGCGTTTTTAATTAGCGTTTAGAAATAGTTGGTATGTTACTTCTAGTTGCTGTTTAAAAACGAACATTGTACTGTAATTACAACAGAAGATATGAGAGCCTGAAAAAGTGCAAACAATAATTTTTTTTCAAGTTTTAATATGTCACCATTGTTATGCAATGACATTTAACGGTATACAAAAACTGTAATCAATTCATACATTAATATAAAATAGCCTTGCTATAGGAAATGGACATAGCTGAAATTTCTATGCAGCATGCTTCAAATAGGAGTTATCAAAAGATGAATTGACAAGTAATTAATTATGGTTAAATTTCTATTACATGTACCATACAGAGTGCGAAAGCATACATTTATAATGAGAGTTTTTTAAAAGTAACACTATTGTAGCTGCGCGTTGTAAATAAAAATGTGGAAATATCGTGTTAAAAAAATATAATGATTTAATTTATTATATGAATACGCACACAGTATCAGAGATATTATTATTAACATTCACGATATTATACACACCAACGCAGTTTATAATTTCTGCCCTAGCACACTGACCCGCAAACTAAAGTTGGACCATTCTATCTTACGCATTTGCAAGTTTAACTTGAAACCCAACTTTCTCTTCCACATCTTCACAAAGTTCAGTACATGTCTGGAAAAATTCAATTTTGACTTCTAATTCTTCTGCATTTTTCAGTTGCTACTAAACCTCTTAACATTTTTTACATAATGGAGGAAACCTGAGCCCTGTAAATAGTAAATAAATAAGTAAATAAATAAGTAAATAAATAAGTAAAGGTTAAAATGAAGTACTTGTTGGACATAAAGGATAACACCAGACAATATAAAAGAAAATATAAGCGATAGGCTTACTGGGAATCGAACCTAGGACCAGCCAAACGACGCCATCACCTTGCTGCTTATTTTTTAACAGAACTAGTGTTAGTGTGCATGTCTTGCAAATTTTCAAAGATCTTACCGTCTGTTTTATCGGCTTTCTGTTCTAGAAGTCTATTTTAAAACAATGCTTAATCAAATATGAAGTTAATGAGGAACCATACCGGTATATTCAATTTCAATATCTAACATTGTTTTATGTTAAGAATTGGAGTATTGTGCCACTTGTTTTTTAATTCCTTTTCCAAATTTGATAAATCTCTTGTAATCTCTCATCAACATGGCCAGACTTCTGTGTTTGAAAGTTTTGTGTTGGACTGATATATTAATCATCTTATTTGGCTGAAGACACCAAAGACGCGTTGTGTCCCATGAACTCCGGACAAACCGTAAATTTTCATCAAAATGTCATCATCCCTGAATAAAAAAAAATAATATTTTGTTTACCTTCCCACTCTAAATCGTTTAATGACTCTTATCTGAGCTTTCATACTATTCATAAATATTTTTAAATTATTATATGTCTGACTCTAGCTATTGCTGATTGGATGATATTGATTTTAGAATGTGATTTCTTCAAATTCCCTACCGGCATTGTAACTTTCATATTTTCTTTTCCGTGATCAACCCCTATTTTAAGCCATTCTTCCACTTCTGGTATACAGTTCTTACGTCATGTTAATAAGCCCTCCCTCTTGTAGTCGCTGAGGAGCCCACAAAATAAAACTACATAAATCGTTAAAACTTGCCAATGGTGTCTCTATCCCTTGTCCATCATCTCCCACAAACGCTTTAATTTCGATATGCACCCATTCATGCCAAATCTCTCTTGTCCATTTTCTTTCTGCCCCTTCACGCTTCTGTTTGTGTCATCTCTGGTCTATTTAACTGCCTACCCTACATTAACGCAGCGCGGTGGTAAGATGAATTTAGGTGGAGATAATCTTCAATTTCTCCTCAAATTTTTTTTTTTATAATTTAGAACTATCTAGGTTATACAGATTTTAAGATATTTAATTTGTAAATGCGTCACCCTCGGTAAAATGTTCCTCAAATGATGATGATGTTTAACGGCTGTTACAAAACACAATAATATAAAAGAACAATGAACATCCACAGAGAGACAGTATTTTGCACGAAGTTATTTTCTAGCACATTATTTTAGTCCTGCGCTTATCTGGAATGCGCTTAAACTGGTTTAAATTTCATGCTTTTTCAAGCCAAAGTCAGCTAATATTTAGCGCCAAAGTAGACAATACCGCGATCTGTGTTAACAAGATTTATTGCCTTTGGGTCAGGAGAAAAGGCGCGAAACTAGAGTAGCGACTTTTTAGAAGGCACAAACAGCCGTGAGCATGTCACTTTAACTTTGATCTGACAAGTTAACTCCCCTGTTTCTTCCGTGTACGTGGCCAGCAGAGATGAAATATCTGTTAAATGCTGGTAAGAGTGTCTTTGTGACGCAGCCACAAACGCTTCTCGCAGGGCGGCAAAAACTTCCCTGTGTTTTTTATTCCAGGGAAAGTCTGGGACCCTCACAGCGTAATAACAGTCACCCCGTTACGCAATTCCTTCTCGTTGGCGTCGCCAGGAAATTCTCCGGGGAAAGTTACGATTTGGTTTTCTGGTTTTTCTGTGCAGGTGTTAACCCACGCTTGGACATCTGTGGCCTATTCTTCGTATATAATGAGTCCCCTTCTGTCTCTAAATGCTTTCAGTCTCTCCAAATCCTGTTGTGAGTGGTAGAGATTTATGTGCAGTTTGCCAGCTACTACAGTGTAGGAAATTCTTCACAATCTTGGTAAGAATTCTTTAGTTACTTGGTAGTTGTTAGTACATTTCCTTGGAATTTATACTTAGTCATTATTGTTCTTTATAGTGGGTTCTAGCATTCTGAAAGTTCGGCCAGTACCCAACGAACACTAAGAAGCTATAGTTAGTTTTTTTCCTTAAGGAAATTTTGTTTGTATGACACTTACATGTTTTTGTCTAAAGCCAAATAGTTGTGTAATTTTAGATGCTTCACTAAAGCCTTTCTGGAGAACCTTCTTATTCACGAAGTGTACAAATATCTGACTTGTTTCACTAATAGAATAATTGTCCCCCTCGAAGTGTAACTATGTAACTGATTGTTATGTGGATAGAAGTCTTGTTAACACAGAGTGTAACCATCAGCGATTGTCTTTTTTTTCTGGCCTACGTGGCCGATCATTGTATATTTTTTCACAACAAGTAACGTTAATTTATGTGATTACTTGTTTACTATATGGGTATTTGTAATTCATTTAGAGGTTTACTTAGAGTAGTCTTATATGTTGTCATATAGCGAGCATGTAAATAAGATAGTATTAAGTATGTCGCAGCCAGTGTAATAACTTTGGACGGGCTTTGCGATTTCGTTCAGACGCCTGTGTGTGTTAGACTGAACTGGCTGATACAATATAAGGTCAGTTCCGCTCCAGGTAAATGAGGCAGGAATATTTTCATACAAAACCCACACCATCAGCCGAACGGGAAACCCATGATTACGCAAGTCGCGATTAGGCCTGCCAGGCACCTATTCGCTCACTCGTCTGATTAACAGGCAGTGAGAAGAGGAGAGAGAGATAAATTGCGGGACCAAGTCAGCACTGAGCAGCAGATAATTGTTTGGGGTGGGAATGGTTATAAATAGTTAATCCGTACTTGTTCATGTTATTGCTTTGTTTTCAATGTTGTTTTGATTTTATGTTGGCATAGATGATTAGAGATTTTTGAATATGGTTTCATTTCAGCAAGCACCGGTTAACTCGGACTGAGTTAAAGGAAACTCTGAGCCATCGGCCTTCATTGCCTTCCTGGAAAGGACGGATAAAGCTTTTACCCTTTTAAATTGGGGTGTCCCCACCAACTACGGTTGTTATTTTTCCGACACCCTACTACGGGTTCACTCGGGTGATTTCCCTTGCTTAAAATACATTTTTTTCACCATCTCGCAAAGTAAGTGCAGTGCCCATGCTCTACTTGCGTCAACTTCATAGAGTTACGTCGGCTCTATTACCACGCACCGCCAGCGCACATCGTAGATTTCTTACCTCCAACGCATAATTAAATATGGGCGCCTTCATCTTCACCCCTTTAGATCCTGGTATTACAGCACACTTGTACATTTAAAGGACTGAGCATTTGTCCAAACAATTCGTTCCAGTGGGGGATTTATAGTGGGATTGTTTTTTCACGGATTTGTCAGGTGTCAGAAGAAACTGGGAGAAGAGATGGTAGACATTTCTCCGGCTGCTATCCGCCAACAAGCTGTAATCCAAGCGGAGTATTAACGCAGGTGTGCCAACAATGAAGGACTTTTGGTGAGTGCACTCCGATAATTGTTTGGGAGGGGAAAAGATTGTAGTAACTGTGAGACAGGCACATTAAGTTGGATGTATCAGCTGTGATGCTGACAAGAAGAAGTCAGCGGCTTATTTTTGGCTGTGTAGGGACTTCGTTATTTCAGGTTTCCCTGCATATTGATTATTATAATATCTCACCCATAATCATGGGAGCGTGAAACTAAGATTATGTCTCTTTTGTTTCCTATTATTACTAGCCTTTTTTGTCTCTGTTATGATTAAAATTCATAACGAGTGTGTCGATATCATTAGGTAGCTCGACAGGGTGCCTTGTTTTGTTTATTTTGTTTATTTTATACGGAGTCATTTATTAATATAGGAAGTGACGTCATGCCTCTATGGTGTTTTTTGCAGAGGTGAAACTAAGAATGCAGAAGGCAGAGATCGTCTGCAATGGCCTTCTACCATTGTGTGGCATGGCGAGTGGACGCATGTGTTTGAGCTCCTGAAGATATCATTATTGTACATCCCTATGTTATTCAATCACTAGTACATCAAGATCTTCTGTGAGGTGTATCTAGTAGCATCATTTTAAGGGAGTACGGATTCTCAAAGCCGAGTGTGGAAATATGAGTAATAAATTGTGGAAGATGAAAGGACAGCGTTTAAGACATGAACGGACTGCCTAAAGTTTTATCAACGACTGCAAATAATATGCCCTATATATATTGAACTAAATTGTATTTCAAGTTGGATCATCGCGACGTTTAAATAAATATGTATTCTGTCCACTGCGTCCATTGTGGCTCAAAGAATGGTGATTGACGTAGGCTGGCTTCGGTGTCTAGAAGTTTGCTACCCTAGAAGAGAGCTTGGCCTACAGGAACCATCCTGTCATTAAATATTAACATCACCAGAAAAAAGGCACGTAACAGTCTCACAAATTGATACATACATTTTTATGTTTGATGTTGGTATTTGGATATTTTCTTGCTTTGCCATATTTTTGTGTTTGTTAAAAAATAAGACAACCAAATCGGCGAATCAGACTCTTTTTCTATCTGTGTTTGTACTTGTTACTATCTGTACTTGTACTTATTATTTGTGGAGTCACTAATTTGTACTAAACATAACTCCAAGCAGATAGAGAGATGCAGAGTGAAAGTAGTTTTTGAAACATAGTCATTGAGTGGCAGGAGGGAGAGTCATTATCTAATCTTTACTCCTCATAACTATAATTCACTCGATTCACATTCAACACTATTTTCATCTATCTTATCAGTCCTCACTCAGACTTTTGTCTTGTCTCAGACGTCATTCAGACTTTGTGTCTTGTCTCAGACAGACTATTGAAAACCAGTCTTGACATTAAGGTCCCCTTTTATTACTGTGACCAAATTCAGTAAACAATCTAAAATTGGATTGTTGCTCCCGAAGCTAAGAATCACAACTAAGTTATAACAGTGTTCACAATTTTTGTCTACAACGACACCAAGTTCTGTGATACTGTTCACAATTCCGCATACAACGTCTCTAAGTTATGTCATTTTTTCACAGCTGTAATCTTGTAATTTTTTTTTTCTCACCTTAGACGCCGAAAGAAAAACATCAGGAATGTGTATATTTCGATGGATAGTACCATGATATGTTAAATTATAGAATAAAAGATAAATCAGAGTATCTAGTGGTGTAGATATTTTCCGATAACCGACCTCGAAACCCTCGAATCGGTCGGTTGGATAGGAGAGTTGATCAGAGAATTAACAAGTCACTATCGTAAAACAAGCGATTGTTATCGAAACAGAACCAGGCTCGACAGTGAACATGACTCATTCTAATATCTTGGGGGCTAAGGAGATTTTTAAAATTGGATACTGGAATGTAAGAAACAACTATGTCACCAGCCTACTGATATGGAAACACCTGTTAAAGATAAATTAGGGAATCCAATACCAACAGAAAAAGAACAAATGAAGAGATGGGCTGAGCACTTTATGGAGGTGCTAAACAGACCACCACCAACAATAACACCTGATTTTAATAATGAAACACCCACAACCACCTTGCCAATAACTTGCGATGAATTCACGCTGGACGAGATCAAACAAGCCGTTAAAAGATTTAAAAATGTTAAAGCTGCTGGAGTTGACGAAATTTCAGGCGAAATGATTAAAGCAGTTAATGACAACAACCTCTTGAGAATTTTAGATATAAATGAAGTATGGAGAAAAGAACAACCACCACAACAATGGAAAGACAGTATTATTGTAAAGTTACCGAAGAAAGGTGATCTATCAGACTGTAATAACTGGCGTGGTATATCTCTATTATCAGTACCTGGAAAATTATTATGTTCCATGATGTTAGAAAGACTTAAATTGCATGCTGAAGAAAAGATCAGAGAAGAACAAGCGGGTTTCAGGCCGAAACGATCATGTATTGATCAAATATTCACACTAAGAACAATTATAGAAGAATCAGTGGAAATGCAATCGCCATTTATTATCACCTTCGTCGATTTTCAAAAAGCCTTTGATAGTCTACACCGCCCATCAATGTGGAAGATACTTACAATCTATGGTTTTCCAACAAAATATGTGAATATAATAAAAGCGCTATATGACAATGCAAGATGTTGTGTTAGAACAAATAAAGGGAATACAGAATGGTTTACAGTAGAAACAGGGGTGAAACAAGGCTGTATTATGTCACCACTACTTTTTGGAATAGCTATTGATTGGGTTATGAGAAACTATACCCACAATGAACAATTAGGTATAAAATGGACAAATGGAAAATTCCTTGGGGACCTGGATTTCGCAGATGATTTGGCATTCTTAAGTTCAACACCCAGACAATCCCAAGAAGTAGTAAATAATTTGTGTCATCTTTCGGTTAAAATAGGTCTCCAAATAAATGCCTCTAAAACTAAAGCTATGAACTTTTCTAAGGAGACCTTTGATATCATCTTGAACGGGGGAAAATCTACAGAAAGTTGAAAGTTTCAATTATTTAGGCAGTAAAATGACTCAGGATGGTGACACAACAAGAGAAATTCATACTAGAATTGCTTTGGCAGCTAGCGCCTTCAATAGATTATCTAACATTTGGAAATTACGATCATTGAATATACATACCAAGCTTCGTCTGTTTAATTCAAATGTTATCTCAGTGTTAACATACGGCTGTGAGAGTTGGAAAATAACAAAATCATCGGAGAACAAGCTGAATACATTCGAGAACAAATGTCTTAGAAAACTCATGAACATCAGTTGGAAAGAATTCAAGACTAATCGACAGATAAGAGAAGACTCTAGGCAGAAATATGTCTCCAACTATATAAGGAAAAGACGATGGTCATATATCGGTCATGTCCTACGAATGCAAAACAACAGAATACCATTGCAGGCACTCACTTGGGTTCCTGAGGGTAAGAGGAAAAAAGGAAGACCAAAAGAAACACTCAGAAGAACAATAATAAGAGAAGGAAGAACGTTGGGATTAAACAATGTGCAAGAGCTAAGAGTAGTTGCGTCACAACGTACAACTTGGAGAGCACTGGTTTCTGCCTTATGCGCCGTGTTTGGTGCTTAAAGAATTTATTATTATTATTATTAGTCTTGTAACAATTCTATGATTTTTATCGGCTTTACCTTTTGTACGGCGGGTCCGGGACGGGTCACTTGAGGCTCCTTCAAATTTGTATATTTTAAAATGTATCACGAGAGATTGTCGTGTGTAAAATATCAGCTTGATAGGTCATCTAAAACCTATTGACCCAGTGGCTCACAGATTTGAAACATCCAAGCAACTCTTAAATCAAATTTAATAAATATAAGGGTTTGAAAAGAGGAGTGTACGCATGTTCACTTTAAGTTGTTATTTGATGGTATATATTTTATTCTACGACGAACATTTGATTCTTATAGACATTGTCAATTTGTGTCTTACTTGTTTATTGTGGCTGATGTATGGTTTTTACGCGAAACGTACCGTATGATCAATTATGCTGTTCCATTATAAAACTGAAACATTACTTTTTCATGGTCCCACGACAGATAATCACGTGTTGTGTGAGAGTTTGTTTGTTGTCTTCGATCATCGGGAATTTTAATTTTCACTATTCTTCCCTCTCTTAATCGGAGAGTGTTTCGAGGTTTTCTTACAAACGAAGAGGTCTTCGCCAAATCGGTAGGCTCATCATTGGTCAAATATATCAGGCATTATAAATGATGGACTGGCGTTATGCCACGCGTTGGAATGTCTTAGAGCGGTTTTCGTGAAAAGTCACTGTCTCGATACCTTAGCTGGGATGGGGGAGGGGGGGGGAAGGGGGGAAGGGGGGTCCGTCCAGCAGTGCTCGACGCACAGCATTGCGCAGCAGTGTTCGCCGTTAATATGGACATAGGAGCCGAGCATACACCTGATTGAACAGACAAATGTACGGACACTGTAGCTGAAAAAAATACAGGATTGACCACACAAGAGCGGAACAGACATGACACCACAGCCTTGCTATTTGAGATAGGATTTCCAGTTGGCGGGATCAACATACTAAGCCACCCGAAACGTCATCAACCAGGCACGTCGTTTCAGCAGTCAAGAATGAGTTTCCAAAAAAGTTAGGGAACATATTTTTGTTTCCTCCAGAATGTTTGACAACATCAAACTAATAATAATAATTTATTAGCACCTTGTAGTTCCTTTGGGGCGCCTTACGAGACAGATGAATGATAGTAATACTGCTCCCATTGACTTGTTGTATATGGCTACTAATGTGAGAGTGTGCATGAGGCTGATATATAGGACGCGTGAACGATCCATTGCGTTTAAAGACGCAATCACTAACACAACTTTATTATCAGCAAGTATAGATCAAATAAAGGCAGAAATACTAGTGTATAGTAATGTGTAGTGGAAGACGAATAACACAGAATCACTTATATTTACATAAGCCTATCACTTGTGTTTTTTTTTCTGTTGTCTAGTGTCATCTTTTATGTCTAACGAGTACCTGTTAATTACTTTTATTTATTTATGTACTAGTTTACTTACTGTTCACAGGACTCAAGGTTTCCTCCATTATTTATTTAAGAGTTCACCAATCCGAGACTTTAACCTACCCGTCTATTCTGTGTTATTCGTCTTCAGCTACACATTACTGGACACAAGTATTTCGGCCTTTATTTAGCCTATACTTGCTGATAGGAAAGTTATATTAGTGATTGCGTCTTTAAACTGTCTGGGTCGTCCACGAGTCATATATAACAGAGGTTTTCAAACTTTTTTGGTCCACGGCTCCCTTGACATGTGCATAAATCACCGCGGCTCCTCTGTATCCTATATATTATATATAAGCAATTGTACCAAAAAGATATTAATGACTTCTGAATGTGCATATTTTACATCTGATACCAATTGTGGGGGGTAAATAAGTTAAGTTTCGGACGCAAAAAAATAAGACTGTATAATGACACGTATTGGTACATGTAATAATACCTCGGCGCAAACATGTCGTCCTACGAAGATCAATATTTATTGATGGACCTTGGCTCATAATATCGAGCCCAACACTTTTCCTAAGCCACCGCGACGCCCTTAGCCGAGGGCCGCGACGCCCCTGGGAGCCGCGACGCACAGTTTGAAAACCTCTGATATATACCATAGATGTGTGAGTGTCATGAGAATGACATCAGTCAATAATGCACCTTTTTTGGGTGCAAAATTGTCTGAGTGTCCTTTCACGATGTACTGTCACAGCTAGGCAATGGCCCCGTTTGTTGGTCCTAGGTTCGATTCCCGGTAAGCCTATCACTTATATTTTCTTGTCTGTTGTCTAGTGCCATCCTTTATGTCTAACGAGTTCCTGTTCATTACCTTTATTTATTTATTTACTAGTTTATTTACTGTTCACAGGACTCAAGGTTTCCTCCATTATTTATTTAAGAGTTCACCAATCCGAGACTTTAACCTACCCGTCTATTCTGTGTTATTTGTCTTCAACTACACATTACGCCTTCTTCTTTTTCTTTGATCCTTACCCGTCGACCGTCGAAGCAGTCAGTGGTCATCACGCCTGGTGGCGTCTTGTAGGGCAGCAACAAATTGATTCCACTTTGCTCGGTCGGTGGCCATCCTTCGTACAGTGCCCCAACTCTGGTTCATTCTTTGCATCTCAGCCTCCACAGTCTTCCTCCAAGATGTTTTTGGTCGGCCTCTCTTTCGCTTTCCTTCAGGGGTCCTTAGCATAGCTGTTCTTGTGATGCCATCGGGGTCGCTTCTGAGAGCGCTTCCAGATATTGTTTAGACAATAAAAGGCTGTTATTGCTTTGTTCAATCTGTTGTTGATGTCTTTGCTTGCTCCGCTATCTGGTGTTACTATGCATCCTAGGTATGTGAAGGTGTCTATCTGTTCCAGTTGTTGATTCCTTACTGTTATGGGCTCGGGGTTGCTCACATTGAGCGTCATGACCTCTGTCTTCTTTAGATTGATGTTCAGGCCCACCTGCTGGCTATACTTTTTAAGTCTATCCGTATTGTCCTGGATGCGATGATGTGAATGTGCTAGTAGTGCAATGTCATCTGCATATTCCAGATCTTCCAATGTACAAAACGTAGTCCATCTTATTCCTCTTGGACTGCCCTCTGTTGTCTGACGCATCACCCAATCTTACTTACTTAGTCGTTCCCCTTCTACCGTGAGGTGTATAGGTTTGGAAGAGAGAGCGCCAGACTATCCTATCGGCTGTCTTCCTCCTGGCCTGGTTCCATTCTAGTCCTCGATCCTTCAAAGATTGTCTAATGTTGTCCTCCCAGCGGATTCTGGGTCGTCCTCGGGGTCTGGATCCTTGGCTCTTTGTTTCCCATGCTTGTCGTGGTATCCGATCTTCTCCCATTCTGCAGACATGGCCAAACCATATTAATTGTGACTGTTCTACTTGGGTCTGCAGGGGGTAGGATTTAAGGCCTTGACGTATCGTCTGGTTGCGTACCATGTCTCTTCTTGTTACTTCAACCACCTTCCTCAGATACCTCATTTCTGAGGTTTGGATCAGGCTTTTATGGGTTGTAGTCATTGCCCATGACTCGCATCCGTATGTCAAGACTGGGACATAGGTGGAGCGGTATACAGCCATCTTCGTTTTCTTACCAACCTCTCTCTTGCTGAGGAATCCTCGATTTATGGCCTGAAAAAGTCTCCCAGCTGCTGCTTTTCGAGTGGCCAACTCTTCTTTGATAACTCCTTTTCGGTCTATAATAGCTCCGAGGTATTTAAAGTGGTCGACCTGCTCCAGGACCTGTTCTCCCAGCTTAATCTGATGTTTTTTTTTCTTCTCGTGATATCACCATGGATTTTGTTTTAGAGCTGCCTATGACCATCCCTCTCTTCTCCAGCTCTTCCTTCCAGACTTGCAGGTTGGATTGGAGATGAGCCTCTGATTTAGCAATCAGGGCAACATCATCAGCAAATGCCAGCTCCGAAATATAGACCTGTCTCATCTTCCAGTACCCCACTGAATACTTTCTTGTTCTCTCCTTACATGCCTTGATGACATCATCCATAAGGAGTATGAAGAGGTAAGGTGATAGGATATCACCTTGTCTTACACCAGTGGTGGTCCTGAACTCTTCCGACTTATGGTTTGCTGTCCTCACATAATTTCTGCAAGACTTGTAGAAGCTCTGTATAGCATGAATCAGAGGTGCTGGAATATTCTTCCTTGCCAAACAGTCCCAAAGTTTGCTCCAGGGACCCTGTCAAACGCCTTTTCCAGATCTATGAAACAAAGATGCATCTCACTCTTATACTCAAGGGCCTTTTCACTCAGCTGTCTGAGTGTGAAGATTAGGTCTTGAGTACTTCGGTTTGCTCGGAATCCGCACTGGACCTCATCCAATTGTGGCTCAGCTAGGCGTCGGAGTCTCTGCTCTAGGATTCTAGAGTAGATTTTACCAGGGACACTGAGAAGGGATATGCCTCTATGGTTTCAACATTGTCGATTGTCACCCTTTTTGAAAATTGGTGTTATGATGGCAATCTCCCAATCCTTTGGTATGGTCTTGTTGTACCACGCTGCCTGTAAAACCCTTAAGAGTAATAGGTCGCCTGATGCTCCCATGAACTTAACCATTTCTAGTGTTATACCATCATGCCCTGCTGCTTTGCCCATCTTGATTTTCTCCAGTGCTGCCTTCAGTTCTTCCATCTTTATGTCATCTTCATCACCATTGGTTTTCTCTTCTGTGCTAGTGTTTATCATTTCTAATGCTTCACCATGCTCACCATCCAGGAGTTCTGAGAAATATTCTTTCCATCTTCCCATTACTTCCTTCGAGGCAGTAAGCAATTTGCTTTGCTTGTCCTTTATAAATTTGAGAGGTCATTGTTTTTCCTTCCTCATGTTCTTTAGGGTCTTATAGAACAATTTCTGGATTTCTTGTGCATCTTTTTCTAGCTTTTCTCCAAATTCTTCCCAGGACATCTGTTTTGCTGCTAGCACTTTGTTCTTTGCTTCTGTTCTGAGTGTCACATATTCATTCTCTCTATTTTTCCATTTGTCCTGTTGTGTTTTTAGCTCCTAAGTATTGTTTCCATGCCATTTTCTTCTCTCTTATTATCTCTTTGACTTCCTCTGTCCACCAAGGTGTCCTCTTTCTCTTGTTCCCAAGTCGGACTTCACAACATGCTTCTGCAGCAGCTGTCTTTATGATATCCTTGAATTTATTCCAGAAGGTTTCCAAGTCATCAGGTCGTTCTTCTGTGTTGCTCACCGCTGCAGCAATAAGCCCCTGATATCTGGTCTTAATTTCTGGCTCTCTCAGCTTGTAGGTCCTAATGCTCATTTCTCCTGCTCGTTTACTTGGTTTCTTGCGTGATGTTGGACAGTTCCTAGGCTGAGCAACTCTTTCAGTTGTTCTTTTGATTGTTAGCAGGTAGTGATCACTTCCAATCTCTGGCCCCCTCCAGACTCTAGCATCTCGGACATATTTGAATGAGCTTCTCCGAACAATGGCATAGTCGATCACTGACTTCTCATTCTTTGTTGGTTCACATCTAGTGTATGCATGTATGCGCTTATGGGGGAACTTTGTGTTTGTAATGATCAGATTCTGCTCACTGCAGAATCTAAGGAGTCGCTTTCCATTGTCATTGAGAGTATCTTTTCCATATCTTCCGATAACTCCACCCCATCTAGCATGGTCATTTCCAACTCTGGCATTAAAATCTCCTGGTCACAGTGTATTCGCCAAATGAGAATGAGAGAGCAGAGGTCAAGGAGGAATTCTTCGAGCTGCTTCAAAGGACAGTGGATGACTCCCTAGATGAAGTTATCATGCTCGGAGATTTTAATGCCATCCAATCTATGACTGTTAAAAATAGAGTGGTTGATAAGGGGCATCTCTGTCGTACTCCTGTCTTCACCTTAAAGGTTAGGTTGCTCTGCCCTAAGCTATACGTAAAGCTGGCATAGAGGCTTTTTATGATTGACACTATGCATCTTGGAATTCCATAAGCCCTCAGTATTTTCCATAAACTGTCCCTATGTAAACTGTTACAAGCCTTTTCAAAATCAACGAAATTAATGTACAGCTGTCTCTGCCATTCTGAGCACTGCTCTATAATGTTCCTGAGGGTAAATATATGATCTGCACATCTTCTGTTCTTTCTAAATCCTGCTTGTTCTATCCTCAGTTTGTAGTCTACTGCTTTTGACATTCTCTGTATAATTATCCTGTCTATTATTTTGCTGGGAACTGAGAGAAGAGTGATTCCTCTCCAATTATTGCAGTCTGCAAGGTCTCAATTCTTGGGCAATTCGACAATTATTTCTTTGATCCACTCCGTTGGTGTTGTCCCTGTTTTCCAGACTTGTGCAAATATGATGGTTTTAGTTATTTTGTTTACTGTGCTTTGTTCATTTCTCAGTGCTGCCTCTTCTGCCTGTTTTGCAAGATCGTCTAGGAAATTCCTTTTGTTGGCTCGGGTTTGGCGTTTAACTTCCTTGTCCAGCTGACTGTACTGTTCGCTATATTGTTGTTTTAACCTGGGGAACTTCGCTTCTGTTTTCTTTATTTTTATTTCCTTTCTCTTCGTTCTGGTGTTTAAAGTTTCTGGTGTTATCCAGTCTTGCTTTTTCCTTTCCTGGAATCCTAAGCATGATTTGCTGCTTTCCTTATATATTGTTGAAATGATGTTGAATTTCTGGTCTATATCATCAGACGATGTCTTTTCCTGACTTTTGGCAATTTCTTTATATCAGCCGCAAAAACTTTTCTGGTAAGGAGGTCCTTCAATTTGCTGATTTCAAACCTTTTCTGTGTAGTTACAGTTGGTCCAGCAATTCTGATTTTCACCTTCAGTTTTGCAACGACTAAATGGTGGTCACTTCCCATATCTGCACCTCTCTTACCTTCACATCTTGTAATGCATGTCTCCATCTACCATAAATCATCATGTGGTCCATCTGGTTTCTGTCCCGGCCATTTGGTGATTCCCTTGTTAATTTGTGAATTTCTTTGTGTGGGAAAAGTGTTCCTCCAATGACCAGGTTGTTAATGCTACAGAAACTTATTAATTTATCCCCATTTACGTTTGCTGTTCCGCTGCCGCATTTCCCCATTAACTGTTTCATTATATGTATTGCGTGTTTCAACTTTTGCATTGAGGTCTCCCATGACTACGATAAGATCTTATCTAGGTGTGTCTTCCATTTCTTTTTGCAGTTGTTGATAGAATTCATCCTTGACCTCTTCGTCGCTATTATTTGTTGGTGCGTATCATTGTATTATTGTAGTGTTGGTGAATCTCCCTCTCAATCTTATTCTTATCAGCTTGTTGTTGATGGGTTTCCATTATTGGACACAAGTATTTCGGCCTTTATTTTTGGTCTATACTTGCTGATAGGAAAGTTTTATTTCTGATTGGGTCCTTAATGTGTCTGGGTCGTTCACGGATCCTATATACCATAGTTGTGTGAGTGTCATCAGAATGACATCAGCCAAAAATGCACTTTTTTGGGTGCAAAATTGTCTGAGTGTCCCTTCGCGATGAATTGTCAAAGCTAGGCGATGACGACGTTTGGTTGGTCCTAGGTTCGATTCCCGGTAAGAATATCACTTATATTTTCCTTTCTGTTGTCTAGTGTCATCCTTTATGTCTAACGAGTACCTGTTAATTACCTTTATTTATTTATTTACTAATTTATTTAATGGTCACAGGACTCAAGGTTTCCTTCATTATTTATTTAAGAGTTCTCCCATCCGTGACTTTAGCCTTCCCGTCTAATCTCTTTCATTTGTCCTCCACTATACATTACTGTACACACGTATTTCGGCCTTTATTTGGTCTTTACTAGCTGATAGGAAAGTTATATTAGTGATTGTGTCTTTAAACTTTCTGGGTCGCCCACTGGTAAACGAACGGGAAGAATGAGCATTAAGACCTACAAGCTGAGAGAGCCAGAAATTAAGACCAGATATCAGGGGTTTATTGCTGCAGCGGTGAGCAACACAGAAGAACAATCTGATGACTTGTAAATCCTCTGGCTTAAATTCAAGGACATCATAAAGACAGCTGCTGCAGAAGCATGTGGTGAAGTCCGACTTGGGAACAAGAGAAAGAGGACACCTTGGTGGACAGAGGAAGTCAAATAGAAAATAAGAGAGAAGAAAACGGCATGGAAACAATACTTAGGAGCTAAAAACACAACAGGACAAATGGAAAAATAGAGAGAATGAATATGTGACACTCAGAACAGAAGCAAAGAACAATGTGCTAGCAGCAAAACAGAAGTCTTGGGAAGAATTTGGAGAAAAGCTAGAAAAATATGCGCGAGAAAACCAGAAATTGTTCTATAAGACCCTAAAGAACATGAGGAAGGAAAAACAATGCCCTCCCAAATTTGTAAAGGACAAGCAAAGCAAATTGCTTACTGCCTCGAAGGAAGTAATAGAAAGATGAAAACAATATTTTTCAGAACTCCTGGATGGAGCATCAGAAATGATAACCACTAGCTCAGAAGAGAAAACCAATGATGGTGAAGATTACATAAAGATGGAAGAACTGAAGGCAGTACTGGAAAAAATCAAGATATGCAAAGCAGCAGGGCATGATGGTATAACACCCGAAATGGTTAAGTACATGGAAGCATTAGGCGACCTATTACTCTTAAGGGTCCTACAGGCAGCGTGATGCAACAAGACCTTACCAAAGGACTGGGAGATTGCCATCATAACACCAATCTACAAAAAGGGTGACAATCGACAATGTGGAAACAATAGAGGCATATCGCTTCTCAGTGTCACTGGTAAAATCTAGTCATTATTGAGTTACTTCCCTTGAACTCCGCGGATAAATACATTTTTACTGCGATTTATTCGTTGTTTGGGTAATAATAGATTGTTCTTGCTTCAGAATATCTATGGCCTGAATTTATGTGTATTGTTTGTCTGAGTAGGACAAGTCTGTCTTATATCTGTATATCTTTACATATCTAGGTCGAACTATATGTTCTGTTGTCTCTAGAGAGGTCAAAGGCTATTCGGCGGATGTGTCGCTTGAGTGGGTGTGATTTGGCTTCGTCCTGATAGGGAATGTGTGTGTTTTGCTATGTCGGCTTGATGCCTTGAAAAAGTGATCTCAGTGGTTTTGGGGAAAGTGATAGTCGTCTAGACCTATCGTGTATGCTTTACCCCAGTGTTTATTCATCTTGCCAAGGAATGGCAGTTTCATATTCCCTCTACCAAGGTAATCAAAGATACTCTTATGAACTCTCGATCGAAGCCACCATTGTCGATAATTACGATTTGAATGTTTAAGAGAATATATTTGACTCGATGAAAAACGACTTCGATTCCTAGCAGCACTATATTCTGTAGAATGCAGTCTATTGTTCATGACCAAATCTACAGAGCAACGAAATGTTGTATGAATGACTAACTTTAGAACAGATTCATTATCTGTATTCAAACGTGAGTGACAGTTCACGAGTGGAGCCATCTTGGAACCAAAACATGTAGGACTTTCAAGAAGAGAAAAGGGATGCCCGTATTATCGCTTGATCAGTCCAGAGATCACTGCTACACATGAGAACCCATTGTTAGCGGTTCAATATTATTATATGGAAAAATATGTGCTGAACATTATGTTGAAGAATCGTTGCTAAACGAGATTAGGTTTAGAAGTCATCTGAAATATTGTTTACAAGCTGACGTGCTCAGTCAGTGACGTCAGATGATATATGTATGGGCGATACTGAGTGCTTGGCTATTGACAGTCCATTATACCATTATTCTACATGAGTGCCCATGTAACATTGCAAGACCATTTGTCCACTGTACTATGATGTATTATGGCAACCTGTGATTTGTCACTATCTGTGCTGTCGAGTGTACGTCCAATTAAACTTTAGAAAAGGTACACAGTCGTTGGTGTCGATGACTTCCGGTCATACATGAGTGTGAGAAGAGAACATTTGTCAACAACACGAACCCTTATCATCATTCGCACATTATACACTCCATCCATGTCTACACAACACTGCGTAGGTCAAGTTGACATTCCATACACTACAGTGGGGCAGGCAACACCATAGGGATCTTGTCAACTGATGATGATAGACGCCTGTCTTCCCGCCTAGGAGTGTTCTGGTGTACTTTATCAACATATATTATATCCAACTAAATATCAACTTTATCAACTGGTGGACCAGCTTTCTGGGTTTGACCTCGCAGAAATTCAGAAGTCAACAGATTACCGATACCAGACCGTTTCCTGTGGCTGATACGACACACTTGCAGTATTGGTTTGCTCTTTGTCAACGCTTCGTCACGTGACCTGTCAAGTGAATGCAGTATGTAGGTCAGCGTTGTTGACATTTTTTACATTAGACATTATAGAGTTTCACAGAACAGTTGGATCAATTCTTGTCAGTGTTAACAGAAAGACAGTATTTGTGAACTAAGAAGTCCTGGTTTCATCGATGGATCTTCTTGTTTGCCATATATGAACTTTAATATTTAAGGCCAGAATGTTTAATTGAATAAAGTGGCAGTTTGTTTGTTTTCATGAAAAATAACTTTGCCATTACTGTAAGACTGAGCCTATTTTGCAACACATACTATCATACACATAATTTATATATATTTATGTTTACATGTTATTTGTTTGTATAGTATGTTAGTTTCTATGTCAGCGGGTTGTGTTTAAGGTTGGGCGGCGTCCTCACAACAGAGTATCCCACGTCATAGAGGGTCCGTTGTGGGCGTTTTCTATAGGTGCAATTTTCTTGATTGAAAATTTGCTGCGACAACTGTTGCTTTTGTGTTAGCTGTGAAGTCTGTAATTATTGTTATTTTTGTAATATTTCTTTGTTCTTTAGTTTTGTTTTGATTTGTTTGTAATTTGTTGGTCTAACCTTTTCTATCTTTCAGTTCTATTCATAATTTATATTCATATATTGTGACGTCATTTGTGTTGTTATTCTTTGCAGATTCAGTGATTATCTTCATTGATTTCCCTATTTGATTTATTTTGATTTCTGCAAACGTTCTTGTATGTCAGTCCTATTTGTACTTTATGTATTCTGTTGGTTGACATATGTTTTATATGGGTATATTTCATAAGACACAATTGCCTGTGCACTGCACTTGGATTATGGTATAGACCAGTACCTGATTATTATTACTATTATACAAGACCTTATTAAAGGCTTGTGACCCACAGATATTGGGATAGTATACTGATTAATCAGGTCATTGAGAACTTGGGGTATTATTATTGATTCAGGTGATTAGTATTATTGTTAGGCATCATGTCTACTCTAGATTATTTCATTACTCAAGGGAAAGCTCTTGATAAGACTGGTCAACAATTAGAACAATGGGCAGTTGCTCAATATGACAAAGCATTAGCTGCAGAAGAGAAAAGATTAGCTGCAGAAGAAAGAAAAGCTATGGCGGAAGAGAAAAGATTAGAAAAAGAAGCTGAGGCTGCTGCTGAACAAAAGAAATTGCAGATGCAGGTAGAGGAAAGGAGATTTGAAGCTGAACAAAAAAAAAAATTGGAAAGAGAAGCTGCGGCTGAACAAAAAAGATTAGACAGTGAAGCTGAACAAAAAAGATTAGACAGTGAAGCTGAACAAAAAAGATTAGACAGGGAAGCTGAACAAAAAAAATTGGAAAGAGAAGCTGCGGCTGAACAAAAAAGATTAGACAGTGAAGCTGAACAAAAAAAATTGGAAAGAGAAGCTGCGGCTGAACAAAAAAGATTAGACAGGGAGGCTGAACAAAAAAGATTAGATGCTGAAGAGAAAAAAGCAATAAGAGAACATGAATTTGAGTTGGAGAAATTGAGATTGACAAGTATGAGTAATGTTAATCAGGCATCTAGTGGTAATGGTAAACCTTCTACTTACAAGGTTAAGGTTCCACCGTTCAATCAGTCCAGTGACGATATTACATTCTGGCTGGATAGATTTGAACGTTCTTGTCGTACACATAATGTGGATAAATCACAATACGCTAATCAATTATCAGAAAACTTGAAAGGTGAATCTTTGACTAGATTATGCCTTGTAGGAGAAGCAGATAAGGATAATTATGATGTCATTAGGGCGGCTTTGATAAAAAAATATCAGCTAAGTGAGGAAGGCTATCGCCTTTTATTTAAGACGATGGTACCTGAGACGGGGGTAGAATTCTCAGAATTCACTGCAAAGGCACGTCTCACAGTTGATCGTTGGATTGAGCTTTCCAAAACGGAAAAAACGTATGAAGGACTTATGGATTTGTTGCTCAGAGATAAGATTATGTCATGTGTGAACAAACCTTTCCTTGAATTTATACATGAGCGTAAACCTAAATCTCTAAAAGAAATGGAAGAATATTGTTCCCAATATGTCACTGCACACCCCGACGTGACTTTTGGCAACACTAAGATTAAGGAGAGTATGCCAGTTGCTTCAGCAACACCATACAATCCCAATTATTCACACAGATTTCAGGGACCTCAAAACAGATTTGAAAAAAAAGGTAACCATAATAGTTATCAAAACCAAGGTAACCAATCATTTCAGGGTTCTTCTTCAAAGAACTGGAGACGACCTGATAGCTCTCGACACAGGGGTGGTCATAATTATAGGAATTTCCGTAGAGGAAGTAATTATAGAAACTATCAGGGTTATCCGTCTTGGAGTCAACAAGATCATAATTACAGAGATACTCATTATAATGAATATGATAATGGTAACCAAGGGTACTATGACTCAAACCCAAATAGGGGTTACAATAGAGGTAACAATAACTACAGAGGTGATAATAACCGAGGTAGATCTCAATACAAAAGACATAAACCACATTTTCAGGCAAACTCTGCACAACAAGAGTCCCATGAAGCCTATAAACAGAGTAAAGATAATAATGATGCTAGTAATATGGCATGTGCCGCTTTTGATTTTGGGAGAGCATCTCAGTGCCCCCAATGCAAAACGTTATTTGAGCCAACCACAGTGACTACTTTAAGCTGTGGCCATCCTCTTCCTGCTCTTCCAGCATCAGTCGCGCATGATGGAAGAGGGTCTCTTGTCTTACATAAGGGTTTAGTGAATAACAATCCAGTCTCTGTGCTATTTGATTCTGGATGCACCACAATTGGTGTTAGGCAGTCACTCGTAGATCCTTCCCGTGCCACTGGACAAGTAGTCAAATGTGTAACATTTGGCGGCACAGTAGAGAAATACTCTACCGCTATCATTAGGATTGCTACTCCTTTCTTTACAGGAGATGTACACGCATGTCTTCTTCCGAATCCGATCGCTGACCTCATCATCGGTCGCATTCATGGAGTCAAGGAATGCACTCCGCAACAAATTTCCACTTGGGAAAGGCAAAACATGCAGATTGCTAACGCTGTAGTCACTAGAGCTCAGGCTCTTAATGTGCCTCAAACTTCATCTACTGAAGATAATGAAGTGCATAACCAAGATAATCCCTTGGTAATTTCTCGTGACTCGTTTATAAAACAGCAAGAAGATGATCCCACTCTGAAGAAATTCTTCATTCTTGCAACTAAAGGTGATCCGAATAAGGACACAAGTCGTAAATCGTGGATTACAAAGAAGAATGGCGTACTTGTACGTATGGTTCAAGACTCCATTACGTCAAGTCATTCTCAAATCCTGGTTCCCAAGAATTTGAGAGTTAAAATTTTGCAGCACGCTCACGACTCTCAGTGTGCTGGACACATGGGTTTTTCCCGTACTAAGTCAAGAGTCCTTGCGGCTTTCTTTTGGCCATTGGTAAACAAGGACATACGGATTTATTGTCAATCTTGTAAAGTATGTCAGGAAGTTAAATCCAAAGGTCCACGGCATGCTGCACCCATTCAGGCGGCGGACATTCCTATTCGGCCGTTTCAAAAAATGGCCATAGACATTATTGGTCCATTTAAGATCAAGTCTGCCAGAGGACATCAGTTTATCTTGACGTGTGTTGATATGTGCACACGTTGGCCAGAGGCTATTCCTCTGAAGAGCATTACTACTGCTGATATTGCAGATGCTCTTTGGCTTATATTTTCTCGTCTGGGGTTCCCCGGAGAGATATTGTCAGACCATGGCACCCAACTAATATCAGATACCATGTCTCAAGTAATGTCTACCCTGCAGATAGATAGATCTTTAAGTAGTATCTACCATCCAATGTCTAATGGTATGGTCGAACGCCTTAATAGAACACTTAAAAACTTACTGGGGAAGATAACTGAGGATCATCCTCAAGACTGGGACAGAGTTTTACCTGCGGCCCTCTTCGCTTACAGAGAGGTACCCAATGAACATACGGGATTTTCTCCCTTTGAACTCGTCTTTGGCGCGCGTCCGCGTGGCCCTATGTCGTTGCTTCACGATCTCATAACATCTGACAATATTGACGATGACACAAAGTCATCCTACGAATATGTCATCGCGTTGAGACAAAAGATTATCGAAGCATGCAAATTAGCAACTTCTTCTTCTGAATTTGCGAAACAGAAGGCAAGGCAATTTGCCAATAAGAAGAGATGCTTACGACAACTTTGTCCTGGTGACAAAGCATTTGTATTACTACCTTGTAGGGAAAACAGATTACTTATTTCTTGGAAAGGTCCGTACGATATAATATCGAAAATTTCCGATGTCGACTATATTGTCGATATTGATGGGAAGCATAAAACCTTCCACATCAATATGCTTACTGAATTCCATGAACGTCCGGATTATTTGCAACCCATTTTCCAAGCAACGGACAATTCTCCAGTACCACATGGTCATTACTCATCACTGTCCGTGATACAGGATGAGGAAACAAGTTTTTCAGATGTAAATCTTCCTCTTCCAATGATCCCACTTCATTCCAGTGAATCATGGAAGAACGTTACTGTCTCTCCTGATTTGTCTCTAGGAGAACAGCGACAAGTTTCAACTATGTTGCAAACATTTCAGGATGTACTCACTGACATCCCTGGACAAACTAATGTCATTCAACATGACATTGTGCTAACTGACCATACTCCTATTAGGGTTAGACCTTATCCTATACCTATACATTTCCAAGCACAGGTCGAGAAAGAGTTGGATGTGATGATAGATTTGAAAATAATCGAACCATCCACCTCTGCGTATTCTTCGCCGATGGTTATTGTGCGTAAAAAAGACAATAACATACGTCTTTGCGTTGACTATCGAAAATTGAATCAAGTAACGAAGTTCGATGCCGAACCTATGCCTTTACTGGAAGAGCTACTTACTCGACTCTCCAAATCTCATTTTTTCACTAAACTTGATTTGTCTAAGGGATATTGGCAAGTTCCTTTATCTGAACGCGCCAAACCTCTCACGGCTTTTTCAACACCTAGAGGTTTGTTCCAATGGAATTTTATGCCTTTCGGTCTTATGAACGCACCAGCTACGTTCGTACGCATGATGCGCCGAATCCTATCTTATCGGTCAGATGTCATTGCATATCTAGACGACATCTGTCTTTTCAGCGATACTTGGGAAGATCACTATTCAGGGTTAGATGAATTGCTGTCTACTTTGCGTGAGCACAACCTGACAGCGAAACCCTCTAAAGCCTATATTGGTTTTAGCGAAATTTCTTTCCTAGGCCACCGAGTTGGTCATGGTTTCCTAAAGACAGAGGACCATAATACTAGTAAGATACTTAACATCTCAATCCCTAAGACTAAAAAAACAGGTGAGAAGTCTGTTAGGTCTTATTCAATTTTATGGCAGATTCATTCAGAATCTATCCTCTATCATGGCACCTCTCTCAACACTTCTAAAGAAAGGTTCGCCTAATGTGGTCCACTGGTCTCAGGAATGCCAATGCTCTCTGGATAAGATTAAAACACTGTTTTCAACACCACCTATTTTAGTGCTACCCACTAAAGATAAGACATTCGTTCTTCGTAGTGACGCTTCATCCACTGGGATTGGAGCGGCACTAATGCAAGAGTACTCTGGAACTCTGCATCCTGTAATGTATATTTCCAGAAAACTTAATGCGGCAGAAAGGAATTATTCGGTTTTAGACCGTGAGCTATTAGCTATGGTTTGGTCGATCCTCAAACTACAGAGATTCCTTCTAGGCGCACATTTCATAGTAGAAACAGACCAAAAAGCTCTTACTGCTATACAGAGTAAGAATTTGAAGAGCTCGAGGTCTACTCGATATGCAATTGCTCTTCAACCTTTTCATTTCTCTGTGCGAGCTATTCGGGGATCAGATAATGTGATGGCAGACATTCTGTCAAGATGCCCACATGATTCCACATAACTATTAGGGCTTAGACTTCTTGATATGTCTAGTTCTATAGTAGTTCCTTTTCTATATCATGATAGATACACATTTGTAATTTAATAATATAATGATTGTATCACTACATAGCGGTTCATGTATGTTTATTCACCGCTGTGCTTTGATGATTTTTACTTCATAAATCATAAATTTAAGATATCTAATACGTAGTGATGATATGAATTTTTTAGGCATTGTGTAATTGCCAGAATTGTATTATACTTTGATGACACCTTCCTGGAAAAATATACTTGTAGAGAAATAATTTCTCTCAGTTTATGAGACACATTCTCACCAGTCGCTCCATAAGTCGACTTAGCCTCATATTAGGCGTTATAGGTATTCCTGATATTTTCATCTGCGCATTATTCATGCGTTGTGAGCCTATTGTACGTTGCTCCTAGATGTATTTCAAAAAAAAAAAAAAATGTTCCATTTTTTTTTTTTCCCGGGAGGTGTGGTAAGACTGTTACGTGCAGTCTTTGATATCTTACAATATTATACATAGGTAATTTTTTAGTGCTTAAGGGAAAGTCATTATTGAGTTACTTCCCTTGAACTCCGCGGATAAATACATTTTTACTGCGATTTATTCGTTGTTTGGGTAATAATAGATTGTTCTTGCTTCAGAATATCTATGGCCTGAATTTATGTGTATTGTTTGTCTGAGTAGGACAAGTCTGTCTTATATCTGTATATCTTTACATATCTAGGTCGAACTATATGTTCTGTTGTCTCTAGAGAGGTCAAAGGCTATTCGGCGGATGTGTCGCTTGAGTGGGGTGATTTGGCTTCGTCCTGATAGGGAATGTGTGTGTGTTTTGCTATGTCGGCTTGATGCCTTGAAAAAGTGATCTCAGTGGTTTTGGGGAAAGTGATAGTCGTCTAGACCTATCGTGTATGCTTTACCCCAGTGTTTATTCATCTTGCCAAGGAATGGCAGTTTCATATTCCCTCTACCAAGGTAATCAAAGATACTCTTATGAACTCTCGATCGAAGCCACCATTGTCGATAATTACGATTTGAATGTTTAAGAGAATATATTTGACTCGATGAAAAACGACTTCGATTCCTAGCAGCACTATATTCTGTAGAATGCAGTCTATTGTTCATGACCAAATCTACAGAGCAACGAAATGTTGTATGAATGACTAACTTTAGAACAGATTCATTATCTGTATTCAAACGTGAGTGACAGTTCACGAGTGGAGCCATCTTGGAACCAAAACATGTAGGACTTTCAAGAAGAGAAAAGGGATGCCCGTATTATCGCTTGATCAGTCCAGAGATCACTGCTACACATGAGAACCCATTGTTAGCGGTTCAATATTATTATATGGAAAAATATGTGCTGAACATTATGTTGAAGAATCGTTGCTAAACGAGATTAGGTTTAGAAGTCATCTGAAATATTGTTTACAAGCTGACGTGCTCAGTCAGTGACGTCAGATGATATATGTATGGGCGATACTGAGTGCTTGGCTATTGACAGTCCATTATACCATTATTCTACATGAGTGCCCATGTAACATTGCAAGACCATTTGTCCACTGTACTATGATGTATTATGGCAACCTGTGATTTGTCACTATCTGTGCTGTCGAGTGTGTACGTCCAATTAAACTTTAGAAAAGGTACACAGTCGTTGGTGTCGATGACTTCCGGTCATACATGAGTGTGAGAAGAGAACATTTGTCAACAACACGAACCCTCATCATCATTCGCACATTATACACTCCATCCATGTCTACACAACACTGCGTAGGTCAAGTTGACATTCCATACACTACAGTGGGGCAGGCAACACCATAGGGATCTTGTCAACTGATGATGATAGACGCCTGTCTTCCCGCCTAGGAGTGTTCTGGTGTACTTTATCAACATATATTATATCCAACTAAATATCAACTTTATCACATATGGATGCGAGTGATGGGCAATGACTACAACCCACAAAAGCCAGATCTAAACCTCAGAGATGAGGTATCTGAGAAAGGTGGTTGAAGTAACAAGAAGAGACATGGTCCGCAACCAGACGATACGTCAATGCCTAAAATCCCTCACCCTGCAGACCCAAGTAGAACAGTCCCAATTAAGATGGTTTGGTCATGTCTGCAGAATGGGAGAAGGTCGGCTACCACGACAAGCATGGGAAACAAAAAGCCAAGGATCCAGACCCCCAGGACGACCCAGAGTCCGCTGGGAGGACAACATTAGACAATCTTTGAAGGACCGAGGACTAGAATGGAACCAGTCCAGGAGGAAGACAGCCGATAAAATAGTCTGGCGCTCTCTCTCTTCCAAACCTCTACATCTCACGGTAGAAGGGGAACGACTAAGTAAGTAAGCCTTTAAACTTTCTGGGTCGTCCACGGGTCCTATATACCATAGTTGTGTGAGAGTCATGAGAATGATAACAGCCAATAATGCACTTTTTGGGTGCAAAATTGTCTGAGCGTCCTTTTCTGTTGTCTAGTGTAATCCTTATGTCCAAACGAGTACCTGTTAATTACCTTTATTTATTTATGTACTAGTTTATTGACTGTTCACAGGACTCCATTATTTATTTAAGAGTTCACCCATCCGAGATTTAACCTACCCGTCTATTCTGTGTTATTCGTCTTCAAATACACATTACTGGACACAAGTATTTCGGCCTATATTTGGTCTATACCTGCTGATTTTAAATTAAAATTAGTGATTGCGTCTTTCTACTGTCTGGGTCGTCCACCGGTCCTATATTCCATAGTTGTGTGAGTATCATGAGATTGACCTCAGCCCATAATGCACTTTTTTTGGTGCAAAATTGGCTGTGCTCCTTACACGGTGTACTGTCACAGCAGGACGATGGTGCGGTTTGGTTGGTTCTAGGTTCAAATCCCGGTACGCCTATCACTTATATGTTCTTTTCTGTTGTCTAGTGTCGTCCTTTTTGTTTAACGAGTACCTGTTAACTACCCTTATTTTTTTTTATTTACTAATTTATTTAATGGTCACAGAACTCAATGTTTCCTTCATTATTAATGTCAGAAATACTTGATAACCTCAAACAGTCAAAATCGCAACATGCCTTTACAGTACTAAGATGCTGTGTTTATTTTAATGGAAATATTCTTTGTACCGCGCTTATAACCGATGGAGGGTTGTCTCTCAAGAGGCAAAGAAAGAAAAGGGCTGCTGCAACCTCATAAATGTCGTAATTTTCCTTCCCACCCGGTCAGAAGCCAGACGGCTGTGACATCACAGCTCCTTCCCATCCACAGAGGGGTTGTGACTACTAATGTAAGGTTGTGCATGGGGCTGGCAACCTCATCATGTCAAATACATTTTCACAGAATAACTGCTGCAAGATCATGTGGATGTTCCATGGAACATTATTATAGGGACCAGGTTCACTCCTGGCCCCATGTTCCGTCAGGAACGCAACGGAAAAAAATAATGATAATGAAGTACTGTTTATCTTTTGTTGTTTGAGTGTGTTGAATGGCCTCAATGTGCTGATAATTTACTTGTCATGACTTATAATTGTCCGATGATTTACAACTTTAGTGTTCACAACTGGTCTTCAACAACATTATTTGTTCGCAAGTATTAACGCATCATTTCCATAACAAATTTTTAGATCAGCAAGAGCAGACGTGATGTGAATTCTTGGTGTCCCGTCTCCAATGCTGTAACGCTAACTGAACATGAAAGGCTGTAGTTTATTTCCCGCTAAGCCTTCTTGTGTAAATGAAATGTTACTGTTTCTAACAAGATTCGTAATTTATACGGTTTGCTCCGATGTGATATTTGTTTAAATAAATTATATGAATTTCATTTGATTAACTACAAAATGCATATACTGCTGTACACTACTTTAATACTGTGCTGCCAAACATAAATTTGCCATCCAGTGTTAGTTAATACGAAGCAATTAAACTGACAACATGATTTACTTTTTTCTAAATAACTGGCGGAATACATCCCTGTATTTGCTGCTCATGTAATAATAAATAAAAATGTTCATAGACGAATTTATAGCCTCCAGGACAAAGCCGAGACCGCCCAGGATAGTCAGAATGTTTCTGTATTTCCCATCGATAGATAACTCGGGCACCATAGACATGGCCATGAAGACGAAGCTGAGGGGAAGGAAACAAGCTATGAAGAGAGATGATATCATGACAACCATTTTGGCCACCCTCAAATTACGGTTGGAAACATTGTCACCTTGTTTTGAAGATGTAGACTTGATCCGCCACTCGTTCTTTTGATGTAGCTGAAGTACAAGTGTTGCCGTACCAACCATAATGACCACAAAGGCGATAAATGGAACAATGGTGTTGTTGATAAGAAAAGATAGTTTCTCAACGTGTTCACGATCTTCTGTGTAGATAAGTCCTACTAAGCTTCTATTTCTTTCTGGATACAATTTCAAGCCCAGTCTGTTGACGACGTACAGTGGAACTGTACTGGCAATGAGGGTGACGTAGATGCAGACGATGACAACAAACACCCTTTTAGTGGTAACGATATCTTTAACCTGGACAGATGTAAGTAGATCAGTCTTCAGTAAATTGATTGTAACAATGAGGCTTCAAACTCTCAAATAATAATAAATATTTGAGGAAATCTACACTGTAGAAGTTGAAGTCAGAGACGAATCTTACACCGTCCATATTCAACATTTAGTATCATTATTCATAATTATATAAACCTTCAAGCAAGGGAAGTTTAAATATATATTGAACACCTTAACAGCTCCAATACACACTAATCCAGCTTGAACACTTATATCGATTCCTGGTTTAGATCTTTCAGCGACAGGTAGATTTGCTTTTTAATGTTGTAAGTGAATCATTTTTTTCTGTCTAGGCCTCTTTTTCTTTCGCCTGATACTGTATGCGAAGAAATATCTTAAGTAGGCCACGGGCACGTAAATAAAATTCATATACCTGCTAATACGTGGACACGAAACAAACCTTCAATGGTGCTGTTATACACACACATCTCTCCAGTGTAATCATAGCGGTGATCCAGGCCGTTATACGAGTAAACGTTGTGTGAGGCATCGCGCCTGTTATGTACTGTACTTCTGCTGTGTGGAACGGCAGATCTGCTGTTATGAACGCTGGGGTAAAACATATGCTTGGCCAAATTAACGTTGCTAGCGAACACAAGTCAGATATTGCCAGACCTTATGTTACAGGGAGGAGCATAAAACGATTGCTTAAAAATATATTTTCTAAAAAATATAGTACATTAATACCATTTTTCACCGTCATTTCGAAAATAGTAGTCGTTGCAAATCGACGTTTTAGATTAAATCAGTTTGCTCCCAGATGTGATAGAGTTAGCTTCTAGAAGTGGTAGTGAGTAGAGTTTGTGTATGCCAGTTTTATTTATTCTGAGAAACGAGATGTCAGTGTCTCCAGTTGAGAGAAATGTGTATATTTCGAGATACCAGGTATGTAGAATTTACACAAAATCTGTGAATGAACTTTTAGGTAAATGAGCCGAACAGTAGTTATCCGATAGTATTAAGAGTAGAAGATATATTTGGTTAATTTACACCCCTGGCGGTGAGGCCAAGTTCATTAAAATACACCAAGGCAGAACCATAAGAATATGTCAGAACATAACATAGACGAGTGTTTATATAAGAAGAGATAGATGGCAGATCAAATCGTGACAACAGTAGTTCTCAAAGTGTGGTCACCAATAGTTACTAGAGACAGTTGTGATAACTGAAGCAGCGACAGAGATAGAGTGACACTGAATTATTACCTACTGAATCTTGTTGTACAAGTCTGCCAACCTCAGATGGAAGGTTGGGCATATTATTTCACAGATGTTGTCCAGGGCCAGCATTTGGCCTATTTTACGATGGCCTATGTAAATAAAGATTTACGTTTAATATTCGTCTCTCTCATAAATCCCCATCATTTATCAACCGTTAAACAAGGCGTTTTCTGCTATCTTCGCACTATATAAACATGAATTGGTGCACATGACCAGCACTACACTAGGCAGTGTTTGAATCTGGAGTCAAACAGAACAGAACATTGTCACAACATAATTTGAACTGGTGACGAAGAAACACAGCAGATCAAGAAACACAGCAGATCAAGAAACACAGCAGATCAAGAAACACAGCAGATCAAGAAACACGGCAGATCAAGAAACACAGTAGGTCAAGAAACACGGCAGATCAAGAAACACGGCAGATCAAGAAACACAGTAGGTCAAGAAACACAGCAGATCAAGAAACACAGCAGATCAAGAAACACAGCAGATCAAGAAACACAGCAGATCAAGAAACACAGCAGATCAAGAAACACAGCAGATCAAGAAACACGGCAGATCAAGAAACACAGCAGATCAAGAAACACAGTAGGTCAAGAAACACAGCAGCTCAAGAAACACAGCAGATCAAGAAACACGGCAGATCAAGAAACACGGCAGATCAAGAAACACAGTAGGTCAAGAAACACAGCAGATCAAGAAACCCAGCAGATCAAGAAACACGGCAGATCAAGAAACACAGCAGGTCAAGAAACACAGCAGATCAAGAAACACAGCAGATCAAGAAACACAGCAGGTCAAGAAACACAGCAGGTCAAGAAACACAGCAGATCAAGAAACACAGCAGGTCAAGAAACACAGCAGGTCAAGAAACACAGCAGGTCAAGAAACACAGCAGGTCAAGAAACACAGCAGATCAAGAAACACAGCAGGTCAAGAAACACAGCAGGTCAAGAAACACAGCAGATCAAGAAACACAGCAGGTCAAGAAACACAGCAGGTCAAGAAACACAGCAGATCAAGAAACACAACAGGTCAAGAAACACAGCAGGTCAAGAAACACAGCAGGTCAAGAAGCACAGCAGGTCAAGAAACACAGCAGATCAAGAAACACAGCAGATCAAGAAACACAGCAGGTCAAGAAACACAGCAGATCAAGAAACACAGTAGGTCAAGAAACACAGCAGATCAAGAAACACAGCAGATCAAGAAACACAGTAGGTCAAGAAACACAGCAGATCAAGAAACACAGCAGATCAAGAAACACAGCAGGTCAAGAAACACAGCAGGTCAAGAAACACAGCAGATCAAGAAACACAGTAGGTCAAGAAACACAGCAGATCAAGAAACACAGCAGGTGAAGAAACACAGCAGGTCAAGAAACACAGCAGATCAAGAAACACAGCAGATCAAGAAACACAGCAGATCAAGAAACACAGCAGATCAAGAAACACAGCAGATCAAGAAACACAGCAGATCAAGAAACACAGTAGGTCAAGAAACACAGCAGGTCAAGAAACACAGCAGATCAAGAAACACAGCAGATCAAGAAACACAGCAGATCAAGAAACACAGTAGGTCAAGAAACACAGCAGGTCAAGAAACACAGCAGGTCAAGAAACACAGCAGGTCAAGAAACACGGCAGATCAAGAAACACAGCAGGTCAAGAAACACAGCAGGTCAAGAAACACAGCAGATCAAGAAACACAGCAGGTCACGAAACACAGCAGATCAAGAAACACAGCAGATCAAGAAACACAGCAGATCAAGAAACACAGCAGGTCAAGAAACACAGCAGATCAAGAAACACAGTAGGTCAAGAAACACAGCAGATCAAGAAACACAGCAGGTCAAGAAACACAGCAGATCAAGAAACACAGCAGATCAAGAAACACAGCAGATCAAGAAACACAGCAGATCAAGAAACACAGCAGATCAAGAAACACAGCAGATCAAGAAACACAGCAGATCAAGAAACACAGCAGGTCAAGAAACACAGCAGGTCAAGAAACACAGCAGATCAAGAAACACAGCAGATCAAGAAACACAGCAGATCAAGAAACACAGCAGATCAAGAAACACAGCAGATCAAGAAACACAGCAGATCAAGAAACACAGCAGGTCAAGAAACACAGCAGGTCAAGAAACACAGTAGGTCAAGAAACACAGCAGATCAAGAAACACAGTAGGTCAAGAAACACATGCAGATAAAGAAACACATGCAGATAAAGAAGCTCAGCATATCAAGAAACACAGCAGATCAAGAAACACAGCAGGTCAAGAAACACAGCAGATCAAGAAACACAGCAGATCAAGAAACACAGCAGATCAAGAAACACATGCAGATAAAAAAACACAGCAGATCAAGAAACACAGCAGATCAAGAAATACAGCAGATCAAGAAACACAGCAGGTCAAAAAACACAGCAGATCAAGAAACACAGTAGGTCAAGAAACACATGCAGATAAAGAAACACATGCAGATAAAGAAGCTCAGCATATCAAGAAACACAGCAGATCAAGAAACACAGCAGATCAAGAAACACAGCAGATCAAGAAACACGGCAGATCAAGAAACACAGCAGATCAAGAAACACAGCAGATCAAGAAACACAGCAGATCAAGAAACACATGCAGATCAAGAAACACAACAGATCAAGAAACACAGCAGATCAAGAAACACAGCAGATCAAGAAACACAGCAGATCAAGAAACATAGCAGATCAAGAAACACAGCAGATCAAGAAACACAGCAGATCAAGAAACACATGCAGATCAAGAAACACAGCAGATCAAGAAACACAGCAGATCAAGAAACACAGCAGATCAAGAAACACAGCAGATCAAGAAACATAGCAGATCAAGAAACACAGCAGATGAAGAAACACAGCAGATCAAGAAACACAGCAGATCAAGAAACACAGCAGGTCAAGAAACCCATGCAGATAAATAAGCTCAGCATATCAAGAAGTACAACAGATAAAAAAGTCAGCACGATAAAAGAGGTCTAAAGCTCCTGGTATCAAAGGAAATTTTTTCTATACACCATTAAACGTAATCATTGGTGTAATCTGACAAACATGCATGTGCAATCTGATGAAGTGTCATGACACACGTGCCCGTACGCGAGTGAAATTATACTGTACTAGTACAGATTCGTGATAACTCAGGAACATTGTGTGAAGATAATTGTGCAATAGTGGGTACAATCTATCCTAGTGGTCAAGAACCAACCCTGAGAACAAGCAAGCAAGACATATAGTTAGAGCATGATAGGAAATATTTATTTCATACATTTGTTTGTATGTTTAAAATCTTCAGTGGTTCTCATGATATGTATTTTTGTGGAATATTTGCATACATGTATATTTGATTTGAAGTGTGTTGGTTAGTTTTCTTTACTTTACAGGGCAGCCAGGACATTAATAAATAATTTTCACAGGGTTTCCACTAACACTTCTCACAGGTTGTGCCAGCATGTAGTAGGAACAGTCTACTTTGGGGATAGACACTAACATGGCTGCTATATTACAACAGTTAATACATATTATACAAACATAAAGGTATGTTTTCAGGCACTCGTAAAAAAATAAAGAAGTAGAACACTAGACAACAGAAAAACGTGAGTGGCTTATGGAAGGTCAGGGGTTCGAGTCCTGGGTAAGCCACTCACGTCTGTTGTTTTTCTGTTGTCTAGTGTTCTACTTCTTTATTTCTTACGAGTGTCTGAAAACATGCCTTTATGTTTGTGTAATATTTATTTACTGCTTTCATGCCTCGGGTTTCTCTTCCTTATGTGTTATACATATTTATACAATACCAAAAACCTACCCTCTGTCCTGTACTTACTGTTCTTAGTCTACTTTCATTTACTAGACACAGTATTAAAGTCTTTGTCTTGTGTGGACTGACCTATACTGTATAATAGGGGAACAACAGAAGTGATTTCGTCATTAATAGGCTGGACTGCCCATAGTAAATTTCCGGTGTTATGTCTTGCGGTTCGCACTGATGACCTGTCACCGAAGCATCATTTTTTGGTGATGCCTAGATGGCAGGGAGAATAGTGTGATTCGCTTGCATAGCTAGGCGGGGTTGTCGCACGGAAGATCCTGGGTTCGAGTCCTGGTTAAGCCACTCACGTCTGTTGTTTTTCTGTTGTCTAGTTTTCTACTTCTTTATTTTTTACTAGTGCCTGAAAACATACCTTTAAGTTTGTCTAATATGTATTTACTGTTTCCGGGCCTCAGGTTTCCCTTCGTTATCTGCAATACAACACATTGTCAGGACTCTGGCTACAGTTGATATCAATGCTAAGTTCCAAAATGTAATAAATATCATAAGAACATACGAGGGCTGTCCGGAAAAGAACCGGCAATGTAATATAAATCAATAAACATTTAACATAGCACAATGATGGCTCAGTCCCCTTCAAAGTAGGCTCCTTGGGACATCACACAGTGCTCCCAGCGTTTCTTCCACTGTTTAAAACACTATGCAAAGGCTTTTTTTGGAAGCGCCATCAGTTGCGTCGTCGTATTTTCTTTAATCTCATCGACGGTCTGAAATTGTCTACCTTTCAAACATGATTTCAATTTTGGAAAAAGCCAAAGGTCGCAGGGTGCCAAGTCTGGGCTATAGGGTGGGGCGGGGGTGGGGGCGGGGGGGGGGGGGGGGGGGGGGGGGGGGGGGGAGGGGGGGGGGGGGGGGGGAGGGGGGCGGGGGGGGGGGGGGGGGGGGGGGGGGGGGGGGGGGGGGGGGAAGGGAATGAGTTACCTGGTTGATGTTATGTTTCAACAAAAAACGTTGCACTACATGTGATGCATGGGCGGGCGCGTTGTCGTGATGAAGACGTAAATCGCGTTGCCCACAACTGTGGTCGTTGTCGTCGTACTGCATTTCTCAACCGACGGAGAAGATACAATAATTTTTGGAATTCCCAGATCTTTTTCTAGTTCTCGCACTGTCAGTCGCCGATCTTTGTTGATTGCAGCCCGTACACGTTCAACATTTTCCGGTGTTCTGCTTGTTGCAGGCCTTCCAGAAATGGGATCAAATTCAACAGATTCTCGACCATCTTTGATGCGTTTGTGCCACACCTTTATTTGTGTAGCACTCATTGCATCGTGTCCAAAAGCCTTCTGAATCATCATAATAGTTTCCGTGGAGGAATGTTGAAGCTTGACGCAAAATTTGATGCAGATTCTTTGCTCTACTCGTTCAGCCATTTTGAATGCGACGACCACACAGTGCACGTGCTCACTAAACGGCTTTTAACGGTCACACTGACTGGTGCAGCAACGTCAACATTGTACACTTATGTGCATAACAGGCCACTCTATTTGTCTGCCAAGTTACATCGATGTCGCGCAAACGGTTTTTCTAATATTAATTATGGCCGATTCTTTTCCGGACAGCCCTCGTATGTAGGTAATCCAAAGGCGTGTAGTCAATGGTTGTTAGACGATTAAAGATATTGTTTTTGATCAATGCCATAGAGGAAAAGTTGAAGAAGATGGCGTACATTTCCACAGATGGATTGGTGACGGACTTCATCAGACGTAGAATGGAACCTTTCCCAAATGAAACGTTGGCAGACTTAAAGAAGGAGCTGATCAGAAGTTACACGGAAATCACAGACAACACGTCTTAGACGTATAAGACAACAGCCACATCAGATGAATAACAAAAGCAAACATTGCAATAGTCTTAATGGAAGAAATCATCGGACAGCAGTGCAAAATTGTACTACAGAAAGCAAGATGGGAAAGAGACAACAGCAACGAATACAACGAGATTGCTGAAGTAGTCGTAACGACGTAAAAGAAAGCGAATGTTGTGAAAGAAATACACGGAACAACAGAGCACAATGATATGATAAGAAGTGAAAAGGACATTGCCAGACACCAGGTAGTAGAGAACCACAAGAGCCTTTTCACTCAACTGTCTGAGTGTAAAGATTAGGTGTTGAGTACTTCGATTTGCTCGGAAGCTACACTGGACCTCATCAATTTGTGGCTCTGCTGGGGGTCTGAGTCTCTGCTCCAGAATTCTCGAGTAGATTTTACCAGGGACACTGAGAAGGGATACGCCTCTATGGTTTCCACATTGTTGGTTGTCACCCTTTTTGAAAATCGGTGTTATTATGGCAATCTCCCAATCCTTTGGTTTGGTCTTGTTGCACCAAGCTGCCTGTAGGACCCTTAGGATTAATAGGTCGCCTGCTGCTCCCATGTACTTAACCATTTCTGGTGTTATGCAATCATGTCCTGTTGCTTTGCCCATCTTGATTTTTTCGAGTGCTGCCTTCAGTTTATCCATCTTTATGTCATCTTCATCACTTTTGGTTTCCTCTTCTGTGCCACTGGTTATCATTTCTGATGCTTGGCCTTGCTCACCACCCAGGTGTTCTGAAAAATATTCTTTCCATCTTTCCACTACTTCTTTTAGGGCAGTAAGCAATCTGCCTTGCTTGTCCTTTATAAATTTAAGACGACACTGTTTTTCCTTTTTCATGTTCTTTAGGGTCTTAAAGAACCATTTCTGGTTTTCTTTCGCATCTTTTTCAAGCTTTTCTCCAAATTCTTCCCAGGACTTCTGTTTTGATGCTAACACTTTGTTCTAGTATACATGACGAGAGAGAGAGGAAGGGCAGAATGTCAGACGGGCCTGTGTGTCCAATTCTTAACCCTGTGAAAATAAAGTTCGTTCGTTCGTTCGTTCTTTGCTTTTGTTCTGAGTATCATATATTCTCTATATTTCTCTGTTTTTCCTGCTGTGTTTTTAGCTCCTAAGTATTGTTTCCATGCCGTTTTCTTCTCTCTTATTTTCTCTTTAACCTCATCTGTCCACAAAGATGTCCTCTTTCTCTTGTTCCCAGGTCGAAAAAGAATTGAAAAGCCAAAGAGAAAATGGCGATTATAAAATATGGAAAGTTTTCAGAAGCCACAGAGAAGTGGCGAACATAAAAAGTGAGAGACACTATAGAATACAAAAGTATATGGAGAAATGGCATAGAGAAAATGGCTGAGATACATAATTATTTGCAGGCCAAAGTGAAGGTGGCAGAGAAGACGTTGAGAGAAGCTTGTCTTCTCCGAACATATAGACAGTAATATAAAATGGGGAGTTCCAGAGGAAATAAGTAGGAGAGATATGAGAAGCCATGGAGGAAATGGCAAAAGAGAAAAAAGAGATAAATAGAGAGTACACATAAATACGGTTGAGAGAAGCCATGGAGAAATGGCAGAGATGTAATAGACATAAGGAATATAACAAGCCATAAGTAAGATGGCAGAGATATAAGTAGGGATATAAGGAAAAATTTGAGAAGCCATAGAGGAGATGACAGAGATATAAGAGTATCTTCTTCTTTGATCCTTAGCCGCCAACCGTCAAAGCAGTCAGTGGCCATCGCGCCTGGTGGCGTCTTGTAGGGCAAGAACAAACTGATTCCACTTTGCTCGGTCGGTCGCCATCATTCGTAAAGTGCCCCAACTCTGGTTCATTCTTTGCATCTCAGCCTCCGCAGTCCTCCGCCAAGTTGTTTTTGGTGGGACTCTCTTTCGTTTTCCTCAGAATTCCATATCATAGCTGTTCTTGTGATGGCATCGGGGTCTCTTCTGAGGACATGGCCAACCCAACTCCAGCGTCTGCCAGCTATGATGGTTTGCATGTCGTCTTGCTTGCTCCGAGTAATTAGGTCTTGTTTGGTGATGGTATTCGGCTAATAGATTCCGAGAATTTTACTTAGGCATGTTGTATGAAAAGAAGACAATTTCGACATTTCCTTCTCTGTTACTCTCCAACATTCCGCACCATAGAGAAGCACAGAAAGCACACAGCCCTCATATAATCTTGATTTTGGGCTTTTGCTGTACTGAGAGGACTTCCAGGTGTTGTTTAGACTATAAAAGGCTGTTCTTGCTTTGTTCATTCTGTTGTTGATGTCTTTTCTTGCTTCGCCATCTGGTGTTACTGTGCATCCTAGGTATGCGAAGATGTCTGTCTGTTCCAGTTGTTCATTCCTTACTGTTATGGCTCGGGGTTTCTCACATTGAGTGTCATGACCTCTGTCTTCTTTAGAGTGATGCTCAGGCCCACCTGCTGGCTATATTTATTAAGTCTATCCGTCTTTTCCTGGATGTGTTGATGTGAATGTATGAGTAGTGCAATGTCATCTGCATATTCCAGATATTCCAATGTAGAAAACGTAGTCCATCTTATTCCTCTTGGACTGCCCTCTGTTGTCTGTCACATCACCCAGTCTATGACTGTTAAGAAAAGAGTGGTTGATAAGGGGCATCCCAGTCGTAATCCTGTCTTCACCTCAAAGGTTAGGTTGCTCTTCTCTGCGCTACACATAAAGTTGGCATAACGGTGTTTTATGATCGACACTACGCAGCTTGGAATTTGATATGTATTTTCCATAAACTGTACATATGTATACTGGCAAAAGCCTTTTCAAAATCAACGAAATTAATGTACAACTGTCTCTGCCATTCTGAGCACTGCTCTATAATGTTCCTGAGGATAAATGAATAATCTGCACATCTTTTGTTCTTTCTAATTCCTGCTTGTTCTTTCCTCAGTTTGTGGTCTACTGCTTTTGAAATTCTCTGTATAATTATCCTGTCTAATATTTTGCTGGGAACTGAGAGAAGATTCCTTGTTCAGAGTTTCTCTGAAATGCTCTGCCCATCTTGTTTCCTGTCCCTTTGCTGTCGTAATAAGATTTCCTTGCTTATCTCTTACTTTTATAATATTGTTTGCACCTCGTTTTCCGCTGATGGTTTTAGTTATTTTGTTTACTGTGCTTTGTTCATTTCTCAGTGCTGCCTCTTCTTCCTGTCATGCAAGATTGTGTTGGAAATTCCTTTTGTTGGCTCATGTTCGGCGTTTAACCTCCTTGTCCAGCTGACTATACTGTTCGCTATATAGTTGCTTTAACCTAGAGGACTTCGATTCTGTTTTCTTTATTTTCATTTTCTTTCTCATCGTTATGGTGTTTAATGTTTCTGGTGTTATCCAGTCTTGCTTCTTCCTTTCCTCTAATCCTAGGCATGATTTGCTGCTTTCCTTATATATTGTTGAAATGGTGTTGAAATATATGAGTATAAGGGGAATGAAAAGCCATATAGGAGATGTCAATGACTAAGAATATAAAGAGTATGAGAAGCAATAAAGGAAATGGCAAAGACTTAAAAGTATAAGGAATATGAGAAGCTATAGAGGCGATGGCAGAGATATACAGGGAGGTTCCAGAGGGAACGCATATTAGAACGACAAGCCATGGGAATTTCGCAAAGAGTCAATTGAAGTTCCAGAAGGAACGACTACATAATAAAGAAACTAAGGAAGAACTAGAAATGAGACGAAAAGAGATGAGAGTGAGGGTTCTGGAGTGAACAATTACATGTTTAAGAGGCCATAGTAAAACGGCAGAGTTATATGAGAAATAAGTGAGAATACGGAGAATGGATGTCAAACATTGAAGTATAGATAGTGCCAGAGCCTCTAACCGGGTGGGAGAAGGTGCTAGCTGGCTATACCACTGCCGTGTGGATTTACTATAAAGCTGACTCGTATATGCTAGAGGAAGACCACACGCACACTGGCTGACATAATGAAATAACACAGCTTAACAGCTACAATGCCTTTTATTAAATCAAGAGACCACTTGGCCAAAACACGACCATGGGAATACATAATGAATGAATACATAATCACTACTAGCGAAACCTTAGTACAACTTCAGGCAAAATGGCGCCGAACTACTCCAATGGGAATCACACTCGCATTAAACGGCGAAAACAAGGCTAAGTCATAAAGACGATTAATAAATACCAAAAATCGATCGGACTTACAGACTGCCGGTCACAAAAATACACCTGAGAGACTAACTAACTCTCAACTATTGGCACAGGACAAGGCACTCATGGCGAAACGCTGTCTTCCGAAAAAAAACTCCATCCCAGGGTAGACATAAATTGCCCAGTAGCGAACTTCCATCCAGGACGATTAATGAGCCCGCAATCCCCGCGACTCCGTTGGTGCCTAAATTTCCCGCCGGTCACATGACCTCAGTCGTTCCTCATTTTTCGTCAGCCAAACGGCGGCTTCCGAATGATTTGCTCTATATACAAACAAACGGTGACCCGGACAGCAAAATAGCGCCGTGACATCCAACACACACCTTCCCCCCTCCCCCCCTTTAAGTAAGAAAACGGAGTTTTCTTCCCTCCGGAGAATGGTGCGCCCCGACCTCATCAGAAGTTTGAAGATCTATCTGCCGCATCACAGCATACCTTCATCCGTCCTGACCGTGCCATTCTTGTCCCATGCCAATCTGACATATACAAAGTCGATAACATAGACAAAATTCAAAAGCGATGGTTAGAGTTTAGAAGAAAGGTTTCAGAGAAGGTAACTTATGTGGAGTACATAATTGGGAGAGATAAACAAAGTATATGAGATGGAGACAATAGAGACGAAGAAAAGAGGAAGAAAGGGGAGATAGTTTTAAAAGGAACTTGAGACTAGGAAGGAGTCTAGGCATACATAAATTATAGCAGACGGTGGTGAAAGTGACAGTCTAATGTGGAAAGGTACGCAACGAAGAAGATAGGGACGAAAAGAACAAGTGATAGGTAGAATACATGAATTTATGAAGTATATCGAGTAGGGACCGCGGCTTAGGGTCAGTAAGGTAGAGGAATTAGCCGGGGTTTAGCAAAAATAATGATAGTGACCATGATGGTTGAATGTGTCACAGTTGTAAATTTTGCAAATAATCCAGTAATAGGCAGTTACATGGATAAAACGGGAATGGATGGAGAAGGCATGATGATGACAAAATATATTGGGTTTTTAGCAAACAGTGTCATGAAGACGATGGAGCATAGCGAAGAATGATGGTACATGTGGAAGAGGTCCATAAGAACGGTTTCACGCTATAGAAAATTTCTGAGTTAATAAAATGAGGTTATATATGACTATGTAATACGTATTGAGCTAAGAAGGTACCATCGAACAAAAAGCTGTGGCGTCTCCGTCTCGGTGCAGCATACTTTATGATAGAGGAACCAGACTGCCAAGAATGTCAGGAAGAAAATGACATAGACCACTACCTGATCCACTCTAAAAAGTACGAACAACAAAGGCTTGAATTAAAAACTTACTATAGAAATAACAATATAGACATGACTGGGGATAACGTTTTAAGTATAGATGCCCCAGGGGAAGCCCAATCAATACTTAAACGATGTACACATAAAACAAAGGAAAACATATAAGGTTAGTAACAATGACAATATTAACAACAATAACAAAAATAATACTTCAGAAAAGACATTCAAACCAATAGAAATTAAGCAACAGAAACTAACAAATCATTTTTTTAAATTAAAAAACAGAAAAAATTAGCAAACCCACTAACTACTCATAGGACACGGAAAGACAATGAGGTTAAAAAAAACCACCAACTCAAAAAGAACAAATACTAATACAAATTAAAACCAAGTGCAAAGGACAATAGTTATTTATTTACATTACAAAACAGAAAATAAAATGACAAATACTAATATACATTAAAACCAGAAACTGCACAAGACAAGTGTAAAAGAAGGACTCCCTCTGCAATGTTCTGACTGTTCTTCTTTGCATATATATTCTGTGTGTGTGAAGATGATGATCTCTTGTCGCGAATGCGTGATATGGTATTACATCAAGGTGGACACCCAAGTTACAGTGTAGAGTTGCATCACAGGACGTAATATACAAGTGGAAAGTGTTCCTCACATAAGAAGATGTAGATGTAGGATCAATGGACTCACAAGGTACATGCCACATGTATAGAGTCAAGAATGTGAGTGAACAGCTGTGGATTTTCCCAGTATTTATTACATGACCTCAGCAACAGGAACGTAAACAACTTCATATGACAGTTACAGTACATAGTTGGCAAAACATCATCATATTGGGTATTTGAGTAGTAACATCAGCAACATCTTCAGTCAGCATATGAATACATTATGGGACGACAGTAGACAAACGTTCTGGTTGTCTATCGCCACATACTCAGCAAAGATAAATACCTCAATATCAATAGTGGTTCGATGCTAGAACCTTTTCTTTGCTAAGTTTTTTCACAAGTCGTAAATTCATCAACTTTATGGAAGCAATGTTAGTTCACAAAAGTATATTTCCATGCTAGGATGATCTCTGCATCATTGTCCGATAATAGGATTTACTTTCTTTTCTCTTGACAACGATTCATATAATGATGGGAATTCAAAATGGCTACCATCACAAATTTCGCTCACTCATGAGGGTAAATGTTGAGCCGAAATTAAATCTTAATTCTGGACATAAATGTTCCCAATAGGTTCCCATACCGTTCTACAATCAGTAGGGCTGCTTCCTGAAAAATACATGACATCTGTAGAACAATCTGTCATCTTCATCTGTATTTAATGATCCTAGAGGTGCGCTAATACGATTGCTTCCTTTAGGCCTAACCAACATAGTTCATCGAAACAAAGGGTCTGGCGTCACCTTAATTTAGGAATAAGTACATACGCCATTCCTTGGCGCTACCAAAGAACAACAGGAGAATCTCACATACTATTATCACGTAGCGAGACATCGTTCTCCCTTATAAGAATTCACAGAGATCATTTTCAACTTTCCTAAATCGACCAGCCCAGGGAACACAGCCATCATCGGCGACTTCGTCAAGACTTCTCACACCCTTCTAGGCAAAAACCAACACCTGCCCCAGAATTCGGCAGAGAAGAATATAGTCCGACGTAAACATACGAAGATATACAATATAAGACTGAATCTTCTTGTACTAGACAAGTAATACATATAAATTCAGGCCATAAACATACTGAACAAGATTAATCTATTTTCTGGCCCTACCAAATGAGAAATGACAAATTCCGTATTAATCCGCCAAGTCAATGTTCAAGAGAGACCACTCATATAATCAAAAGTATAAATCAATCATGGATTATCTAGCTTTACAAAGGAATGCATTTTCGTACACAAATAAATACAAATATATATTTTCCATATTAAATAGACATACTAAATGAATTGTATGCCTCTCTGAAGTAATCCGTGCGTCCCATGAGACTATGAGCGCAACAACAAGTTATTTAAATTGAATACAAAATTAGTAAATAAAATGACACTAAATACCCCAATTATAACCAATTTTCTGGTTGAAAAGGGTAGACCAAGATGGAACGAAAAGAGGCAATAATGGTCAGCTGTTAAGTGCCCGCTCTCCACCCATCACCTTGTCAAAACAACAACAACAATGATAAGATGCATATGTTTCTGTCATGACATGTATAATGATGATATGGTAAATTGAGATGATAGTTTTTGGCCTGTATAGAAATTGAGGTAGTGTGCAAACATTTTGACTTATACATATGACTGGTAATGTAAACTAATTTTTGACAAAGAGTGTCACTTATATACAGATGAGTAAGGTGTGAGAGATTCGATACATAGAGGAAAAGACTTTTTGAGAGAAAGACGGAAGAGGAGGATAGGCTCAGGAAAGATGTAGTAGAGACAACTTGAGTTTTGGTAAAAGGGAAAAATGTTCTCTCTATAGACATTTTCTTTTACAGGTGGGGCAGTAAATGTAACCGCTAGGTTGGTTAAAATGTATATCAACAAGCTGGTCTATAAACAAGCCTTGTCGATATCGATAGATATGTTATGATTTTACTCATAACACATACATTCTGATGAATTGAATATATATTTGACAAAAAGCCACCAGCTTATTATTTTTTTTTTTAACCAAAGCGGTAAAAACAAAATTATGTGACCTGGCAACCTGTGAAAAAATAATTTCCATTTAAATGGTCCTTCAACGATCATAGCTATCTGATAATTTTGTTTTCTGCAACAACTCAAGATTTTGCTATAAAATAACTTAAAAATAATTGCAACGGGAAAAAATCGACTTTCGAGTTAATTTGGTTTTTACATATGTTGATACAGTTATTTAAACAACTACACTAAATCCAGGCATTTTCTAAATTTTAATTCTAAGCGGGGACGAAGGTTTATAAAAAAAAATTCTGAAGCACCGACAGACCATGTGAAAGCGAGTAAGTCTGCTTTTTCACTAAAAATAAACATGCATTCAAAATATGACCACGCATTTTAAAAATGATGTAACAAAAAAAAAACCACGTAATATTTTCAATAAGATTAAACATGCACTGTGAATGTTAATGCTCAGAAATCATTCATTAGTTTTAATATACGTATCGATACAGCTTCGATCCAACTTGAATCCGCTTGGCCAAATGAGGGCCATTAAAATTACATAGTTAAAAAAAATAGGAAGTGCTACAGAAAACTGTTTGATTTTCTTCTATTACCTATTAAAGAAAAAATGTTTAGTTAAACAATTTTAATTATCTTGTAAAATATGCAAACGTATGGTCATTAATAACAAACATAAAATAATAGTGTTAACATTTATGTTACGGCGCAACGGCGCCTGATTAATATCAGGAATACATAGACTTATCAGCAGAATTTGTGCTTTTATTCCCTGTAAAGTTTGTGGTATTTTCCAATTGATCTGTACCAGCTGTAATTGGTTTTGATCGACCCGTGTCCGATACTGCCTTTTACCTCGAGACATTTTGATCAGTTTGGAAAGTGATTTTACATAAGTTAGATTTATATTTCAAACTGTAAACGATTTTGGGCAACCTATGCTTTTTTTTCAGAAAAAAGCTTGATCATTAAATTTGTTATATCGACCCGTGAAATCACATTCAAAACGGCCAAATTAATGTGAAGATACTGCCTTTACAGAAGAGACCTCAAAAAGTGACGGAAATAGCAGCATTAACCCTTTTTGGAAAGATGCAGTAAGTTATTATTTTATTTTTACAAAAGAGTGGATTTCGTATTTTAATGGTTGTATGGACATATCGAGCACGCTCTTCTCCACTCTCACGTGCAATATCATGTTGACCTGGTGACTCGTGATGAGTAAACCAATCCCAAGAACAGAGGTGGGGCCCATCCGTAAAGTTCACACATTATTCTTTTTTGTAAAAATGCGTGTATCTCGGGTTTGATGAACACTACTCACCATGGACAGGTATAAAAAGACTCTGCAACAGATAACATTTCTTTTCTTCGTCACGGAACGTTTGACAGAACAGCAGAGATGGTTAGGCATAGGCATGTTGCAAACCGGAAGTCGGCAAGTGAATGTTGCTCGGAACCTCAATGTTTCACAGTCAGTTGTCAGCAGACTGTGGAACAGGTATCAAAATTTCCGCACCGTGGCTGATCTGCCTCGGACTGGCCGCCCAAGAGTCACTACACGCCGCCAAGACCAACTTCTTGTTACTCAGGCCGTCAGAACTCGGACTCTAAATGCTACTCAACTTCAGCAACACCTTCAACAGACCACTGGGATCCGGGTCTCAACTCAGACAGTACGAAACCGTTTGCACCAAGTGCAACTGGCCTCACGCAGACCGTTTGTAGCTTTGCCCATGTCACCACAACACAGGCGAGCAAGAATGGATTGGTGCCAACGTCATCATCGGTGGACCAATCAACAGTGGGCATCAATGATGTTTTCTGATGAGTCCCGTGTCGTTTTGGATTTTCATGATCGTCGAATACGTGTCTGGCGACGGCGAGGTGAGCGTTACCAGCCTCCTGCAACTGTTGCACACAACCGTTATGGAGGTGGCAGTGTAATGGTGTGGGCAGGCATCTGTATGAATGACAGGACTGACCTTCACATATGCCAGGTCAATATCACAGGGCTCTACTACCGTGACAACATCATCGAGCCTATCGTTGTGCCATTTGCTCAACGACACGGACCAGATTTCATCTTCCAGGATGACAATGCACGTCCTCACCGTGCTCGCGTCGTCCAAGATCACATTCAGATACAGCATATCCGAACGTTACCGTGGCCGCCGATGTCCCCCGACCTGTCTCCTATTGAGCATTTGTGGGATCTCCTGAACAGCCGCGTCCAACCACGTCCAGCCGCTCCACAGACTCTTCAGCAGTTAGCCCAGGCCGTTCAGCAGGAGTGGCAGAGAATTCCTCAAGACAACATCAGAAGGCTTATTTGCAGTATGGGACGTCATTGCAATGCATGTTTAGCGGCAAATGGGGACCCTACACGTTTTTAGACATATTGGAATATTTTTGTGAAAATGAAGTACCTACCCCACTTTTGTTGCCAGTGCGACTAAAATCATGTGAGTAAAGCCATAACACTTCTTATACCGCAAATGTGTTGTTATGATGCTCAAGTTTACTTGTACGAAGGAATAAATGAACTAATTTGAAATATATTGTCTTTGGATAACTTCTAAATTCAATATCCCCTACTTTTTGTGACAGGTATATATTACCTCTTCACAAAAGGCGGCGAGCAGATACAAGTTAACATTGCTAAGATACATTCAGCATTGGTCAAAACTTTCGAAATATATTGTGAAGACTCCCTCATCCTTCTATCTGCATCTCTGCCAAGAGTAATCTTGTTTGAAGATAGACACCTTTGAAGACCCTCATTAGATACTCTTTTGGTCATTGTTTGACCATCACTGCAGAGCAGAGAGGAGGCAACCGAGACACCAATTATCATCACTCAGAAAGGAACTAATGCCAGAGAGAGATAGCATAAGAGTTCATTATAGAACGCATCATATATAATACAAAGTAACGTTGAACCATTAAAAGGATAAAACTTCTTTTAAAATATTTATAGTCACAGTTCCGAGGCACTTTATTAGGGTGTTTATTTGGTCAGTTTACCTGTCACAGCGAAGTGATACTGTCGTGTTACGGGCTTTTCTTTAACTCGCAAAGTATGTCACCCTGTTGTAACCTTCAAATCTTGCAATCCATTTTTCAATCACTTTTAGATGCGTAATAGCTCTGAAAATTTGAGTAGTTGTGCATTCCTAATGATAATACAATAATCAGTCGTAAAAATAATAAAATTAATAACATTGAAATTAATATTAATATTTTTTTTATTGTATTAAAAAAAATCATTAAAATGGCCAATACCTGCAAATAATCTAGATGTATTCTTTCCAACAAGATTGTCTGTCTTGAAACTTCATCCTCCAACCCCCCAGACAATTTTTGTGTGGGTAACATTTGGTCAGTGTGTACTGACGTTTGTGTGTGTGGGTAACATTTGGTCACTGTGTACTGACATGTTTGTGTGGGTAACATTTGGTCAGCGTGTACTGATATTCTTGTGTGTGGGTAACATTTGGTCAGCTTGTACTGACATTTTTGTGTGTGGTAACATTTGGTCAGTGTGTACTGACATTTTTGTGTGGGTAACATTTGGTCAGTGTGTGCAGACAATTTTTGTGTGGGTAACATTTTGTCAGTATGTACTGATATTTTTTTGTGTGGGTAACATCTAGTTAGTGTGTAGTGATATTTTTGTGTGTGGGTAACATTTTGTGTGTGCAGTAACATTTTGTCAGTATGTACTGATATTTTTTTGTGTGGGTAACATCTAGTTAGTGTAGTGATATTTTTGTGTGAGTAACATTGAGTGAGTGTGTACTGACACTTTTTGTGTGGGCAACATCTAGGCATGTGTAATAAGATTAAAATTAATAATCATTTGTTTGTGTTTGTATTGTATTAGCACAGAAATGGGTGGTAACTGCGTATTTACTAGATGTAATCTTTCCAACAAGATTGTCTCTCTTGAGAGATATGTTGAAACTCCTTTTAGTGCACTAAAATCCCCCCAAAAAATGTTCAAGGAGTTCATAGCATGCAGTAAAAATGTAACATCAAATTGACAAAAAAACCTGTGGCGCTGATTCTATATGAAATTAACTTCTGTTTTATACTTCATTAGACACCTATGGATACAATATATGATGAGCACCAGGCTTTTTGTCAATTTGATGTTACATTTTTACTGCAAGCTATACACTTCTTGAAAAATTATTTTTGGGTTTTATAGTGCATTAAAATCCTATGTTAAAATATTTTTTTAATTGTTTATTTAAATTAACTCAGACTTGATTTCTGTCACGAGTGCCTATAATTTACATATTTTTTGTTAATTATTTACTGCACACATGACTAGAATTTCTCTCACTGTTTATTTCTATTTTACAGTTGAGTGTAGTCACTGTAGTGTCTTATAAGCAACTACTCCTTGGGAGGCTTTTTTTTTGAATGCACTGTTGGTCATGTGTTATACATAGCGATAAAGGAAAATGAATGGAGATTAAAACAAAACATATAAAATTTTCACAAGGAAACTCAAAACTTAATTCCCGTAAACCAGTCCCAAATAATAGCCTCCCACAAGCGCCTGGGAAAATTAGTCCTTAATACTGTCCTCCACTTAGACAGAGTTCCGTTCCGAGGAACGCTTCGCAAATAGAAATTGACCATATGGCTTTGTTAACACTTAATGATGGGAGACTAATAAAATGTGTAGATCTGTTTTGCTATATTTTATGACACAAATTTTCCGCATTCTTTTTAGTGAAACATGCAATGTACAAATTGTAATATAAAATTATTGTGCTATACAATACTGTGCCATAAAACATGAAACAAATTACCCATCGGAGGACAAAGCGGTCATCGTTAAACTTTACCTCAGAATGTTAGGAGACGAAACTAATATAACCGGATTAATGGGATGGCCGTAGTAAGTACTTGTGGTTATAAGTCGCAGACTTCAGAACTTGACTTGAGAACGGTTTGTAAACTAATTACTAGTCACTTTTTTTTGTTTGTTCATATTGAAACATATGTGTCCTGTTACTACAGAAAGTCAAACCTACCCAACAGACTGACGTTGACTGGATCCTTAAATCTTTGCTTTACAAAACAAAGGATATTGAAAATATTCGTCCCGATACCAAAAATACTGATACTTTCACACAAAACCGTTATAATCCATAGGAAAATTTGCATTGCGTTTTCGCTCAATAAAATTTGTAAAGCATTATCCCCTGCAACGTTTACAGGAAGGACCAAGGATGAATTAGAACTATTTGTGTTTTTAATTAAGAAAAGTTTAAACATTGTATCTAGATAAGAAACAATCCAAGGTGTGATGTGAGTTACCGCTTTTTGTGGCCAACTGTACTTAAGGCTGAACAGATTTATATATGCCAGATTTCTTGGTGTACTCAGATGTGTTACAAATGGGCTTATTAAAATTGTGAACTAGAAACTACTAAAACAAATCGATATCACGTGTAGGAAAGTTGACAACAAATATTATAGAAATATGATGACATTTATAAATCAAACAATTATGAATAGTTCTTTTATATGTAACTCAAAATTATTTTTCTCACAAGTCATGATGAGACAGTTAGCTAGAATTAATTATTAGTCAACATTTGTCATTAAGTCTGTATTTGTAAGGTCAAGAATGTGTGCTCCGCATAATTACATTCACCATCACTATTGACAAATAAAAGATATGAGAACTCCAACATTCCATTATCTAGTGTTATAATGCTACTTATGAAACATTAAGCTATGACTTGTCAGGCATCTAAAGATATCAGATCTGCGATATTATTTAGTTTATTGAATAGATGTCAGCAAATGCAGCGAATGTAACAGTTTGCAATTTGCGATCGTTATTTTACTATTTAGAGTACTATTTAAGCTGTTTCGAGTAACACTATGTTTGAGCTGTGATTATTTTTAAAACTTATACTTAATAATGGAAAGAAAACAGTTCGTGCAAACGTCATAGCAATTAACCATGGTGATCTATCGTAGCACGCCATATTAGCCTAGCTTTCTAATTGCAAGCTTTCTATACTGACATTTTTAAAAATCAATTTGTTATGACTGATGTGTGGTTTCTAGAACCCGTGTATTTAGAAGAAATTCAACAGAAGAGGTTACGAATGTGTAAATAATAATTTAGAGCAAAATAATTGTCATTAGCAAGCTAAAAAGCCGCATGAAATAGCTGCGTGTTTTCAGCTTTGATTTGTGTATAGCCACAAGGGACAGGCCACACGAGGTAGTAGCACGTTTTAGTGTTACGAGGTAGTAGCACGTTTTAGTGTTGCCACCCTTTTTTGCGCACTAGATAGAGACTCGTATCTGAAGGATAGGTGGTACGCACAAACGTGTCGGTAAGAACGTTTCTGTGTGTGGTTCGGAGAATGACGTGTTTTTTGTTTGGTATAGAACAGTTGAGTTTAAGCTGATTGCCCAGTGGGACTAGGTGTTTTGGTGTTCGTGGGGACTCTGGTGTAGGCAAGGATGCTGTTAATGCAATTGGATCCATTCATCGCATGTGTCCATGCATAACGTAGTCTGCATTGATGATAACCAGACCACATTATGTTTTATACTTGAACATGCCCCAAACTATAACCGACGGCTCATGAGTCTAGGTTGAACGAGCTCGCCTCGCCAAAGAGAGCTTTTCGTTTTTTTTTAAGCCACACAAGGGTCCTTTAATTGTGATACTACAAAAGTGGGTCGTCTGTAAAATTTCATCTTCCTAGGCCATCTGAAACCTAGTGAACCGAAGGCGCAAATATTTGAAACGTTCAAACTACGCTTGTATCAAATAAAGTATAAGTGCATAAAAAAAGAGAACAAAGTAAAGCGTTACACCTTTAGGTATTAGTTACACTGATAAAGACGTTCAGGAGCCATTACAGTCAAGTCCTTTCAACGTGAAGGATAAAAGTATAGCCTTTCCACTAACATTATTTATTATAATAATTTATTATAAACTATAGAAAATCCAAGACTGAAGAAAATCACAGAAACTATTAAAAAAATGAAATGTATAAAACAATATTAAGAGCTAAAGAAAAGAGTTGGAGAATATTTTGTTAAACATTAAACCATGGGACACAACAAAACTGAAGTTTGGAGAAAGTTAAAAATTATTAATATAAGAAACAAAAAAAAGAATTATAATCCAATTATTAAATAACAACTGAAACAGATAGAGAAAACTTAACATACTAGCTAAAAACTATAATCAGGTTAGTTCAATAGACAGTCTAGATAAAGCAGAGATAAATAAGCCAAAACTCCTTTACAAAAATTTTTAAAAACTACAGACAGTAAACAGGAAACGAATTATATAAACGCAGATATTACAGAAGATTAAACAGAAAGAGCATAAATAGGAAAGCCCATTACGACCGCCAGACAAGACATTCTGACCTATGTGTTCCTCAAAAATGTACATCACTCAAAGGGTGATTGCTTCCCTCTACAACAAGATCAGAACATTGAAAAATAGCAGGCGCATTGAAGTCAGCAGTAGTCATCACCATACTAAAGCCAGATAAGGAAACACTTGATGTCAGCTCATACAGGCTAATATCGCTAACATCACTTTAGGAAACAAATTAGAAATAAAAGTTAACATCACAATAACATTTCACCAAGAAAAATACAATTTGTACAGCACAATTTAGGCATGCTTTAGAAGCCATCATAGTACAATTGAGCGACTGCTGCAACTAGAACATGACGTTAAGACGGGTGTTGCTGTCAATTCTTAGTGACATGTTGGTCAGAATTCTGTATAGTTTAAAAAAATTTCCAAATGAACACACAACATCCAAATTAATGAAGGAAAGGAGATCACTCCCGGTCAATGTTCTTACAATTTATTTGACATTCCACAACATTGAGCTCTACATTTTGCTATCATGACGTTAACTAGTATTCCATAGGCCGAACATACTAGGCTATCATAATACATGAATTATAGGCAAATGTGCCGTCCGTAAAAGTCCAACAGACCGTGACAATATAACTTCTCTAGATCGTCGAAACGCTAATCAAAACTCATACTACGTTATCTGCTAATTCACACAGGAGTCCAAGGTATGCAATATCTCAAACATTCAGCAGTAACATGCATAAATATCGGACATCAAACACTCAAGTAGCAGCCCACAGAATACGCGTCTTGACGCCATGAAACATACAGTCGAAAGAGACCCAACAGTGACCGTTACTTCTGCTCATGCACGCGCATCTACGTAATATAATATTTTAACCTTACGTCATACATCAATTCGGTGGTGCTGTTTCAATAGGCTGCATTTTATTACTGCTCCCTCTGAGCACAACGATATTTCACTAATCAACACAAAAAACTATCAAAGAATACATAAACAGAAACTGAAAGGCTCAACCGTTTAAAACTGTAATGAAGCCAGATCACGAATACTAAATCCCTTAGCTTAATACGATCCTCCCCTCAGGAATGACAGCATCTGAGCAGAACAGAACAGGTGCTTCCTATAGCACGCAGTGATAGAGCAAACTCCTAAATGTGGTAGACATCTGCCGGACATGCCATTTTGAACTCTGATGGAAAAACTGGTGCGAGATAGACAGCTTAAATCTTCGACGAATCTTGATAAATCCTGACTTGAACGTACTCTCGAATACACCAGCAGATAATAAAGTGTTTTACAGTGTCTCTTGAGATGGAGAACTTGAAATAAGCTTCTTATGGCGGTTCCAATCTGGAAATTCTGACTGTCCTCCTGGCCTGGTTCCATTCTAGTCCTCGGTCCTTCAAAGATTGTCTATGTTGTTCTCCCAGGGGACTCTGGGTCGTCCCGGGGTCTGGATCCCTGGTTCTTTGTTCCCCATGCTTGTCGTGGTAGCCGATCTTCTCCCATTCTGCAGACATGGCCAAACCATCATAGTTGGGTCTGTGCTACTTGGGTCTGCAGGGGGTAGGATTTTAGGCCTTGACGTACCGTCTGGTTGCGGACCATGTCTCTTCTTGTTACTTCAACCACCTTCCTCAGATACCTCATTTCTAAGGTTTGGATCTGGCATTTGTGGGTTGTAGTCATTGCCCATGACTCGCATCCATATGTCAAGACTGGGACATAGGTGGAGTGGTATACAGCCATCTTCGTTTTCTTACCATCCTCTCATTGCTGAGGAATCCTCGATTTATGGCCTGAAAACGTCTCCCAGCTGCCGCTTTTCGAGTGGCCAACTCTTCGTTGATGCCTCCCTTTCGGTCTATAAAAGCTCCGAGATATTTAAAGTGGTCGACCTGCTCCAGGACCAGTTCTCCCAGCTTAATATAGTGTCTTCTTTCTTCTCGTGATATAACCATGGATTTTGTTTTAGAGCTGCTTATGATCATCCCTCTCTTCTCCAGCTCTTCGTTCCAGATTTGCAAGTTGGATTTAAGATGTGCCTCTGATTTAGCAATCAGGGCAAAATCATCAGCAAATGCTAGCTCTGAAATACAGACCTGTCTCATCTTCCAGTACCCCAGTGAATACTTTCTTGTTCTCCCCTTACATGCCTTGATAACAGATACTTGCTGATAGGAAAGTTATAGTAGTAATTGCGTCTTTAACCACAAAATATACAGATAAACATTACCCAAGCAACACCTGGCTCCATGCATACACAGATGGATCAGCAACTAATGCAACAGAAGATGGGGGTGGAGGAGTCTTCCAGAGCTTCAGCAATGGCACAAAAAAAGATAGCTCTCGCAACAGGGGAATTTTCAAGTACCTTCAGAGCAGAGGCAGAGGCCTTAAAAGCTGCATCAGAATTTCTAATGACATAAGAAAGCTTAGAGAGACCAGTAGCTATCGTCCCAGCTGCGCTGTCGGTGATTACTACGCTGATAAGTCAAAGTAATGCTGAACTGGATGACCTAAGAGTAAAACTTCACAGACTATGTCAGCAATACACAAGAGTCGCGACACAGTGGATCCCTTCTCACTGCAACATCCCTGGAAATGAAGAGGCTGACAGATTGGCAAAGGAAGGGGGGAAAGCTTCCTGAACGTGACATAAATGTAACTTACGAGGAGGCCAAGCGTTTTATAAAGCGCAAATACATGCAGAAGTGTGAAGAAGAGCATCCAGGCCACACAAAAAATGATCCGTATTACCAGCTCTGCAGAAGTGAACAAGTGATAATCTTCAGACTTCGCACAGGTCATAACAGATTGAGATACCATCTATTCAACAAATTAAACATAGGAACTACTGGTGAGTGTGACTGTGGCAAGCATCAGAACTGTTAGAACCACTATTTGCACAAGTCTGGAAAACAGAGATCACCAACAGAGTGGAATCAAGTAATAATTATCAAATTGCCCGAAACGGCGACCTTTCAGACTGCAACAACTGGAGAGGAATTACTCTCCTCTCAGTAGACCATAAACTGAGGAAAGAACAAGCGGGATTCAGAAATAACAGAAGATGTGTATATCATATATTCACTCTCAGGAATAATATAGAGGTCATGCCACTCAATGTGGGAAATCCTGAGCCCAAAATAAGTAGGAATCAGATGCAGGAACAGGCAGACGCATTTACTTACCAAGGATCCATTGTAGCACCAGACAGAGGCACAAGTAAAGACATCAACAACAGAATGAACAAAACGAGAACAGCATTTTCTAGTCTAAGCAACATCCTGAAGTCCTCTCAGTACAGCAAAAACATCAAATTAAGATTATATGAGAGCTGTTTACTTTTTGTGCTTATCTATGATGCGGTATGCTGGAGAGCAACAGAGAAAGAAATGTCAAAATTGTCCTCTTTCCATACAATATGTCTATGGAAATGTCTTTTGGCTGAATACTATCATCTGCCAAGAGCTCCTTACTCAGAGCAACCAAGAGGACATGCACACAATCATAGCTTTCAGACGCTGGAGTTGGGTTGACCACGTCTTCACAAGAGACCCTGACGACATCACAAGAACAGCTATGATATGGACCACTGAAAGAAAGTGAAAGAGATACCGACAAAAAACAACTTGGCGGAGAACTGTGGATGCCGAGATGGAAAAAATAAACCAGAGCTGGGGCACTGCACTGAGCAAAGTGGGAGCAGTTTGATGCTGCTCTATAAGACGCCACTAGTCGTGATGGTCACTGACTGCTTTGACAGTCGGTAGCAAAGGATCAAAGAAGGTTAAGGAGATTTTTGCAGAGCCCCCTTGTGATGGCGGGAATGCACAATATACCACGCGCTTCTTCATTGTAGCTTGTGACCAGATGCGATAATCATTCAAATGCAAGCCAAGCTGGAGAAACTGCAGCTCATGACTTCAACTCAACACTTTTAGGAATGGCAGAAAAGTCTCAGGAAAAGCCTAGATCTATAGTGTAAATAATACTAAGAAGTCTTCAACTTTGCATTGGCTACAACAACAACAAAAGAGATGCTCAGCAGTCCTAGTTAAACAACCACAACGCCAGATGACAGTTACTAACTGATGGAATAACATTTGACTTTATCACTTCGTGTGATCTTCGATTTAATAACTAGCTCTCATTTACCCATCTAATCAGAAACACATATGCACTTAAAGTTGAACTTTGAAAAAAAGTTGCACGAAATTGGCTCTCAGTACACGTTAATACACGTTAAAATATATATATATATATATATATATATATATATATATATATATATATATATATATATATATATATATATATATATATATATATATATATATATATATATATATATATATATATATATATATATAAATTAAAAAATAATATGGTATGAAATCAGTTTTCCAAGTAAACGGTACACAAGAAACAAGGGACGTTTCTGGTTTTACCCTTCGTCAGCCACAGTTACGGACAAGTGACAAGGACAAGATCTACATATAGGTACTACAAAAATCTATGATGATGAACAAAACGCCAAATGTGCGTTGCAAGCAGATGGAACAACGGTGATGAGCGAAACGATAACAGTGATAATGCAAGAAAATCATAAAACCAGAAAGACATGTCAAAACAAGAAAGTAAATAATCAACGCAAGGAAGACAGGAATGAACAACACTATAAAAACAAGTGAAAAATCACTTAGCTGGATCCAAGAAAGAAACATTCAAGATGGCTGAGAGACTAATGCGTCATACGGAAATGACGTATGAGCTAGTGATGGCTAAGAAAAGATAATTTAGGAAACGAAACGAACCAAAGCAAAATTAAAGATAGGTAGGAAAATAACGACAAAAGAAATAAAGTATGAAACAGAGACAGAAGCCACCATAATTATGCAAAATAATGCAAGATATTAAGGTCAGCAGGAGCTGAAATGCCCATTTGAAAAATGAGACGATAATCTGCTATACACGTTAAAGTATAGAATGCTTGAGATATTCCTAGGAATAATCTTGAGAATAAGTAATTTGATTTTATCTATTCTTTGAGAAGAAAAAAAGTGTGTGTGCGACAATTAGTGAACGTCCGTTGTGGTTGAATTGTAAAGGGCAAGTATACATTTTAAAATATCATTCTTAACGCTTCTTGGAGATGACTGTAAAATTTAGTTAATATCTTTTTGCGACATAAGCACTGGGCATAACTGGTGTGAATGAAGTTTTCCTGACTCTCAAACAAGTCCCAGAAATTATTTTTAGGGTTGTCCACTCTTCATCAGAATCGTCCTACTCACTTCTTCTTTTCTGTGTTCAGTTTGTAGTCACGCTATTTCTGCAGCCTTGTTGCCAAAACGACGTCCAGTATTTTTATCATCGGTCATCGTCAACTTTGGTAGAGAGTGCAGAACGAGGGTTATGGGAGGGCACAGCTGCAAATTGATCAACTGATAAACTTATCAGCTGATAAGTTATCATGCTGGGGATGATAATGCCACTGTGTACACTGATGGGCCTGCAATCCTTGGTGAGAAATCAGGGTGAGGCTTCTCTGCTAGAGTAAAGGGCAGAATCGTCGCTGAACATAGCTGCGCTTACATGACAACAACTTCTAGAATGAGAATAGAGTAAGATGCAGCTACTGCAGTCTTAATGTGGTTGTGTGAGACTTCATTAACATGGGCGGTTATTGTGTCAGACTCACAATCCATACTTTGGAGGGTCCAAAGTGGATGGCTCCGTCATGAATTGAAAACCTCCATAGAAGGCTCGAACCTTCAGGAACTTGTGTGGATCTACTGCCCTGGTCATGCAGTGGTACGCGGCAAAAGAAGAGCTGACCGACTAGGTTCAAGAGAAGGTGCACTGGAAATGGATAAGGGAGAGAAACTGAGGGCAACTAATGATCGCCTATTAGAGAATGTCATTGCAAGTGATGAGTCAACAAGGCTAAGATTAGTGGAATCTAGCATCAAACGTAAGACCAGCAGGGATGGACGAATGCGAGGATGCATCCGGCGTGTATGCAACCAGCGCACAACAGGAACAATCGGCTTTCATACCCTTCGACATTGGTGTAGAAAGACTGAGCACCTATGGGTTTGCTCGGAGTGCAGTAACGTCTATTCTGATCAACAATAACAATAACCAGTCTTGTCCAGCTCAGCGCGGCAGCCCCCATAGCTTCTTCATGAGCTCAACACCTACTGGCAATGTCACGTGTTGTGGGTCATCGGACGTACTCAATGAGATTTATTTCCCTCTTAAGTCATCCCTGATGTCTGCTCGTTCCAATGTCCTAAACTTCGTGACTGGGTTTTAGCAAATAAGAACTGCTTATATGTGTAGTAAAATCCATCCGTTTTACACTCCGCTCAATAAATTACTCTTTCCAATCTCAAGTATCGTACAGTTTCAACTAAAAAACTCCACCACTATTAGATTTGAATATTTGCCTAGGACAGGGGCAAACCGTACCACTAAAACAATAAACAGTAGGAAATTAACTAACTTGTAAAATCTATTACTAACTACTGCCTTAGCAACGGTTACTAGGGCTATCGCCAACTAACAATTTGAATTTCAAACACTAAACGCGGGGTAAGTCCCATCCCCTAACACAGACGCGCAAACGCCACCCGCCGCAATTAAATGTGAACGACCGCTGTACGATTTAGCCATTAGAGAGAAAAGAAAAAAAGTTGTCACCTCGTTCTATAGGGGAAGAGGAGAGGTGGATTTAACAGAAAAATAAAGCCTAAACTGTGTATTTGAAAAGAAACTTAAATAATGAAAACGAAAGAGAGTAAATAAAAGAGATGCTTTGACAGTAGAGCAATATTGTTTAAAACAACATCATATAGTAACTTATCAAGATTTAGAGCAAGTATTTCCTTAATATGGTATCTTAGTGAAAAGAGTCCCATAATAAAAAGGAAAAGTACACAGATGAAAACGAAGATAAAGAAGAAAGTAACACCTATCTAGATGGATAGATGACAGTAGTCTGATCAGTAATCACTTTAAATATTTAAAATCGCCCAAGTAATAACAGAGAAATGGTAGAAATAAAAATTGAGACAGACCGACAGACTCACTAATAACCCTGCTCAGTTGTGAAAATTTTTGCCGAAAAAGTCAAATCTGTTTTACTTGATTTGATTGGGTAAGGCTAGATAGGAAAGGAGAGATGTCACAGAAGATTTGCCCGCTAACGCGAAACATATCCTTACACAGTAATATTAAAATCAAACTGGCCAACACATTGATAAACACCCAAAATGTTTGGGGTTTTCAAAAAAGAGTCAAATTCTGGACGCGTTGTTCCATGGGCTGGCAAGATTGATAATAGGAAAAGAATACAAGGCTAGAACGCCATTTAGAAAATTATATTCGCAGTGCTAAGATGAGATCAGAAGGGGAGCTTGCCTGAATGTTTTACCTTCTGGACGACGGCAGCTTAACTTGTGCCATTATTGTGTTAGTCATCTTGTGTATTGTGTAACATATTTCATTGATTGCGGTAAGAGAAATGATTTATTAATATTCGTATTAATGTGTAGAGGCTAGCCCAGATAGGGCGCCCACAAATTTTGTGTTGTGCGACATTGCTATTGTGGAAGCTTATGACATCCTAAGGGAGCATATGCATTCCTAAGCAGACTTTTGAAGCAGAAAACAAAAAAAAAGTAAATTGTGTTTGAATATTGCCATGCATAACAAAATATTTTGACTATAAGACCAGAAAGCCACTGGCAGTTTTCTACAGGCCACAATGTTCAAATAAACATTGGAAAAAAAAATAAGATGTCATACTGCCAGAAGTAACATATTATTGAAAAAGAAACAGAACAGAGTGTACCCCAGCTTGTGAAATAGAAAATAACCAAAGATTTAGGTGACAGAGGCGTTGAAGCATGTCGAAAGGAGAAGGTACCCACTGTGCAGGAAGAAGTCACATAGCTTAGAGACGGTAGCTATTGATTAGCCTATGTTGCTGATCACCATGAACGGTTAATAATGATGTGAGTTGTTGGTTGTGGAGAAAATATATGGTGTATTTAGGGAGGCTTATTCATATTGTTGCAGGGTTGAATCACCTTTGTTAAACTGACTCAAATACCTGGAGCTGCAGTACACGAGGAAACCTGCCTGGTGTTTACATTTCAAAAACCAACGCTGTGGTTGCTGCCTCCAGACTACCCTGTTGTGAACGAGTGTGAAGTTTTACACCAGTCAACTATTTTCAAATTGAAACAAAGTTAAGCCCTATAACTGCGGGCACCTGGGATTTCATTAAATATATTCTCCACATATATATATATATATATATATATATATATATATATATATATATAAATATACATATAAATATATATATATATATATAAATATATTTATATTTATATTTATATTTATATTTATATTTATATTTATATTTATATATTTATATGTATATTTATATGTATATTTATATGTATATTTATATATATTTATGTACATTTATAAATATTTATATATTTATATATTTATATTTATATATCCACATTTCTTTTGAGTTGAACCTTCCTGGGTCAAAAGAATTCAAGGTTCAGGAAATTAAATTGTACATTAACTTTAAAACTGTAACCACTGTCTTACTCGAGTTACTACACTGAGTTACAGTTGTGTTTGTTTAAAGTATCATCATACATCACACTTGCATTACCCTAGACACATAGCCTGATAATAAAATAAAATAGAACCAAAAATAATACACAGAGTGAGATCATAGGGTGGTAGCAGTTAGGTACTCTGAGAACTCATCAACATTTTCAACCATTAGACTCAGGGACTTACATAGCTTGACCTCACTCTGTAGACACTTAATGTTTAACATCTGTAACATCTAAACCCACCACATATATTGGGGTTCTGTCCGGGATTTAAATTTAAAGTTAATACCAAAGATCCAGGGTATCCCCTTTGTAATAAAAGTGTAACCTTTATCAGTGTGGAGAATTTAATGAAGTGTAAGTGCATATAGATATTTAATTAATTAGAAATATTTGTTTGCGGATACAGTTAGATTATTAGAAATTTGTTCAAGAAAATTATTGCAGACTTGGCAAAGTTCAGATCGGCTGCTGTCCAGACGGCAAAAGAGATGGGAATGGATGGGCAAATTCTGGTGTAGTATGTAACATCAGAGTGTGATAAATTCATTGAGAGGGAAGATAGGTTAGCAGAGGAGAAAAGAATTCAATTAGAAGATGCTAGGGAGGCTAAAAAGTTAGAGGCTGAAAGGGAGGCTAAAATCAAGAGGCTACAGCTAGAAGAAAAAAGATTGGAGGCTGCAAAAGAGGAAAAGAGATTGGAGGCAGAGGAGAGGGGATTACAGAGAGAACATGAGCTAAGGTTGAAAGAATTGGAAATTCAGGGCAATGCTCCAGAAAATGGTAACCGCCCATCTACCTCTGATGCTACTACCAGTCAGGGGGCCTCAAATGTAGCCTTGAACTTCCATTTAGACCCCTTTGTAGAAAAAGAGGATGACATTGAGTCCTTCCTCTCTAGATTTGAAAGACTAGCTACAACGTATGGTTCATAGAGGGAAAAATGGAGTTTGAAAGTATCCCAGGGACTTAGGGGAACATCTTATGAGGTGTTTTCAAAATTGAGTAGAGACGAACAGAAGGACTATGACATCTTAAAACATGCTCTCCTAGTTAGATATGAGAAGAATAGTGAATTTTACCGAAAAAAAATTTAGAAATGCTAAACTACTTTATGGGGAGACCTACCACCAGTTCTCTGCACGCTTATAGACTTACCTAGAGAAATGGACTGCTCTGGGGAAAACCCAAGATTTAAAGGAAATGATTATGATGGAGCAGTTAAGAGAGTCCATGGCTCCAGACCTGAGAAAATTTCTCACGGAACAAGGTGCGGAGAGGCAGGGGGAGATTCTTAATGTCGCTGAGACGTATCAGGCAGCCCAGAAAGAAGTAGCTGGCATTAAAAAGAAACAAACAGAAAATAAAAGAACCCATCAAGACCAAGATGAGCATTTTAATAATACTAGGGATCAAGGTAACAGAGGTAAACCAAACTGTGATAGGCCAAGATTTGACACTAGAGATAGAAACCCGCAATCAACTGATACCAAACCCTATAGACCAGAAGGAAAATATTGTTAAATTTGTAGGATGTATAATCATAATACAATTGAATGTGGTAGGAAAGTTCCTCCATATCACGCGGCATGCATGATAACAGTGGACAAGGGAAGGAAGAAACTGACAGACAGTCAGATTAATCTCCATCATCCCCACATCTGTGAAGAAGTGACCTGTAATGGTACAAGAGTTAAGTGCCTTTACGATTCTTGATTGGTATATGACTCTGTTGTGAGTGCAACCCTGGTGCACCCTGACTAGTATACCACAGAGAAAGTGGAGATACAAGGGACATAAAAGGGAACAGCCACCACGACACTTCCCGTAGCCCAGATCAATGTCAAGACTAGGTATGTGGAAGGAGGGATTAGAGCAGCCGTATGTGACGACCCTAATTACCCGCTGGTGTTAGGAAAGAAATATGTGTTCCTAGGGAGCCCTATAAAACCTGTGATAATGGCCACGCTTCAGGTCAGGTCAACCCCTAGGAAAGAGGAGGAACCACCACTCAAATTTCATCCTAAACAGATGAGGAAGGCCCAGGCAAAGGATAAATCATTAAAACCTTGCTTTGGCAAATTGCCAAACAGCCATACACACCCTAAGACAGGACAATTTTATTTGAAGGAGGGACTGTTTTACAGGAATGCTAGAACAGGACCCAAAGGATATGGACAGTTAGTACTGCCATGGAGTTATAGGGAACAAGTTATGGCACAAGCACATGTTGTACCCGACGGTGGACATCAGAGGATTGGTACCACCCGTCAAAGGACATCTGTGACATATTTCTGGCCAGGCGTAGTTGAAGATATGCAAAGTTTGTTGAGGCCTGTGACCAGTGCAGCAAGGTACATTCCACACGTTGGAAAGAAAATAATAATCAGATGCCAGCCAAGCATTCTGAAAAATACGGGCCTAAAAATAAAAAGGAAAACAAAAATAATAAGGTAGATAACATGGATAGGAAAATCCATTTTCACAGTCTTCCCATAAAACCTTTACACTAGCATCTCTGCGTATGGCAGAAAGGAAAAACATAAACAAAGACTAGTCATCCCCACCTCAATTTGAAGCAGAATTCCGGGAACTGGCAAAAATTAGCATTGAGGATAATCGGCCAACATTGAAACCGAAACCAAATGTTAACATTAGAAAAGTGGGGAGTTGGCGATTGATCGATTGGGAAAATGTCCAGTTCTCTTCACAATATGGCTATTATATTAGCATTACAAGGGCATCGGTGACAGAGATAGTGACCGGCCCTACACAGTCCAATTGGAAGTATTGTACGGACATTGGATTGAGATCCCACACATATTATAACAATGCTAAAGCGCGAATTGATTTATGAGGCAGAAATTCATTTCCCCACATTTTATATTACATCACCAAATTGTCGTTGGGCGGAGAATACAGTTGGTGAATATGGCCTCCACTTGAGTGGCACATTATAGAATCATATATGAAAATTAGTAGAGGGTGTTTCCAAGTTCAAGTCAAGCCTGAGCTCAGACCAATGGATGGCTGTGAGCACATCGGAGGGGGCACATTGAATTCAAATGTTCCTTTTTGGATAGAAATTACTCCGAGTGTGTTATCCAGGCTGATGAGGAAATTACTGGACCCCCCTACATTACTCTGCTATCACCATTTATAGATTACATCCTCATGAATATTGCAACCTTGAGGAACATCTAGAACCTCTGGACATGTCATGGGACAGACACAGGGAAGATGAATGATGAATATTGATTGATAATCAGCATTTGTCAGGCAGTAGCACCTGCAGCTGTTTTATTAATACACACTGCAATAATCTTGGATTGCAGAGGTCTGAGGCAGATTTCTTGAGTCGTGCTTACTTTGAATGACCCACCTGCAATAATGCATGATAACATTAAAGCAAAGTAAATTCGTTTGACATAATTTGATCGGGTTATTAAATTAGATGATAAAGCTGCATTGGTATGCAGGCTTTTTAACAGGGGAGATCTGTAGTAAAATCCATCCGTTTTACACCCCGCTCAATAAATTCGTCTTTCAAATCTCAAGTATCGTACAGTTTCAACCAAAAAAAACCCACCACTACTAGATTTGAATATTTGCCTAGGACAGGGGCAAACCGTACCACTAAAAAAATAAACAGTAGGAAATTAACTAACTTGTAGAATCTATTAATAACTACTGCCTTCGCAACGGTTACTAGGGCTATCGCCAACTAACAATTTGAATTTCAAACACTAAACGCGGGGTAAGTCCCATCCCCTAACACAGACGCGCAAACGCCACCCGCCGCAATTAAATGTGATCGACCGCTGTACGATTTAGCCATTAGAGAGAAAAGAAAAAAAGTTGTCACCTCGTTCTATAGGGGAAGAGGAGAGGTGGATTTAACAGAAAAATAAAGCCTAAACTGTGTATTTGAAAAGACACTTAGATAATGAAAACGAAAGAGAGTAAATAAAAGAGATGCTTTGACAGTAGAGCAATATTGTTTAAAATAACTTCATATAGTAACTTATCAGGATTTAGAGCAAGTATTTACTTAACATGGTATCTTAGTGAAAAGAGTCCCATAATAAAAAGGAAAAGTACAAAGATGAAAACGAAGATAAAGAAGAAAGTAACACATATCTAGGTGAGTGAGGTCAAGCTATGTAAGTCTCTGAGTCTGATAGTTGAAAATGTTGATGAGTTCTCAGGGTAACTAACTTCTACCACCCTATGATCTCACTCTGTGTATTATTTTTGGTTCTTACTTACTTAGTCGTTCCCCTTCTACCGTGAGGTGTAGAGGTTTGGAAGAGAGAGCGCCACCCTATCCTATCGGCTGTCTTCCTCCTGTCCTGGTTCCATTCTAGTCCTCGGTCCTTCAAAGATTGTCTAATGTTGTCCTCCCAGCGGACTCTTGGGCGTCCTCGGGGTCTGGATCCTTGGCTCTTTGTTTCCCATGCTTGTCGTGGTATCCGATCTTCTCCCATTCTGCAGACATGGCCAAGCCATCTTAATTGGGACTGTTCTACTTGGGTCTGCAGGAGGTAGGATTTAAGGCCTTGATGTATCGTCTGGTTGCGTACCCTGTCTCTTCTTGCTACTTCAACCACTTTCCTCAGATTCCTCATTTCTAATGTTTGGATAGATGACAGTAGTCTGATCAATAATTACTTTAAATATTTAAAATCGCCCAAGTAATAACAGAGATATGGTAGAAATAAAAATTGAGTCAGACCAACAGACTCACCGATAACCTTGCTCAGTTTTGAAAATCTTCGCCCAAAAAGTCAAATCTGTTTGACTTGATTTGATTGGGTAAGGCTAGATAGGAAAGGGGAGATGTCACAGAAGATTTGCCCGCTAACGCGAAACATATCCTTACGCAGTAATATTAAAATCAAACTGGCCAACGCATTGATAAACAACCAAAATGTTTGGGGTTTTCAAAACAGAGTCAAATTCTGGATGCGTTGTTCCATTGGCTGGCAAGATTGATAATGGGAAAAGAATACAAGGCTAGAACGCCATTTAGAAAATTATATTCGCAGTGCTAAGATGAGATCAGAAGGGGAGCTTGCCTGAATGTTTTACCTTCTGGACAACGGCAGTTTAACTTGTGCCATTATTCTGCTAGTCATCTTGTGTACTGTGTAACATATTTCATTGATTGCGGTAAGAGAAATGATTTATTAATATTCGTATTAATGTGTAGAGGCTAACCCAGATAGGGCGCCCACAAATTTTGTGTTGTGCGACATTGCTGTTGTGGAAGCTTATGACATCCTAAGGGAGCATATGCATGCCTAAGCAGACTTTTGAAGCAGAAAACAAATAAAAAAGTAAATTGTGTTTGAATATTGCCATGCATAACAACATATTTTGACTATAAGACTAGAAAGCCACTGGCAGTTTTCTACAGGCCTCAATGTCCTAATAAACATTGGAAAAAAAAATTAGATGTCATACTGCCAGAAGTAACATATTATTAAAAAAGGAATAGAACAGAGTGTACCCCAGCTGATGAAATAGAAAATAATTAAAGGTTTAGGTGACAGAGGCGTTGAAGCATGTCGGAAGGAGAAGGTACCCACTGAGCAGGAAGCAGTCACATAACTTAGAGACGGTAGCTCTTGATTAGCCTATGTTGCTGATCACCATGAATGGTTAATAATGATGTGAGTTGTTGGTTGTTGAGAAAGTATATGGTGTATTTAGGGAGGCTTATTCATATTGTTGCAGGGTTGAATCACCTTTTTCAAACTGACTCAAATACCTGGAGCTGCAGTACACGAGGCAGTCTGCCTGGGGTTTACATTTCAAAGACCAAAGCTGTGGTTGCTGCCTCCAGACTACCCTGTTGTGAACGAGTGTGAAGTTTTACACCAGTCAACTACTTTCAACTGGAAACAAAGTTAAGCCCTATAGTTGCGGGCACCTGGGATTTCATTAAATATATTCTCCACCATTAGGATAATTAACTGTTCATGTGAAATGATGAGAAGACCCGTCTCTCCCATTAGTGACATTGTGTAAGACACTATTTCGTCAGCAGGGAAAACCAGTATAGGAACATTTTAGCTAATCATTTAAAGGACAAGATGTCTCTCATATGTTTTTAAAAGTTTTTTATATATATATATCCATATTTCTTTTGATTTGAACCTTCCTGGGCCAAAAGAATTCAAGGTTCAGAAAATTAAATTGTACATTAACTTTAAAACTTTAACCACTGTCTTACTTGAGTTATTACATTGAGTTACAGTTGTGTTTGTTTAAAGTATCATCATACATCACACCTGCATTACCCTAGTCACCTAGCCTGATAATAAAATAAAATAGAACCAAAAATAACTCCGCCTATGCCGGTCCCAAGCCCGGATGAAGAAGGAGGAGGGCGGCCTGCATAGAGGCCGTAAGAAGGCAGCCCCACCACCATGCAAAGGCACAACAGGCCAATCACCTGTGTGCTTTAAATCACGATTACGAGCAATACAAGAGAGAAAACTGAACTGATTCTAAAGGCGACGAACTGGAACGGACTACGACTTAAGGAACTTGGAACACAAGAAGTATAAATGGGAAGGAAGAGGAGCTGGTGGAAGAGATGAGGAAAGCAAAACTAGAAATCCTGGCTATAACGGAAACAAAGACAAAAGGACAAGGAGTCATGGATATCGATGGCAACACGCTGCTCTACAGTGGTGTACCCATATCTGAAAGAGCTAAAGGGGGCGTGGGTTGCATTGTGGCCCAAAATCAAAAGATAGTATCAAGGGATGGAACTTTGTCTCGGAGCGCATTATGGTTGTTAAACTAAAAGAAGCAGAAACCATAGTCAACCTGGTCATAGTGTATGTGCCAAATGATGATGAGAGAGCAAAGGTCAAAGAGGAATTCTTCGAGCTGCTTCAAGGACAGTGGATGACTGCCTAGATGAAGTTATCATGCTCGGAGATTTTAATGCCAGAGTTGGAAATGACCATGCTAGATGGGGTGGAGTTATCGGAAGATATGGAGAAGATACTCTCAATGACAATGGAAAGCGACTCCTTAGATTCTGCAGTGAGCAGAATCTGATCATTACAAACACAAAGTTCCCCCATAAGCGCATACATGCATACACTAGATGTGAACCAACAAAGAATGAGAAGTCAATGATCGACCATGCCATTGTTCGGAGAAGCTTATTCAAATATGTCCGAGATGCTAGAGTTTGAAGGGGGCCTGAGATTGGAAGTGATCACTACCTGCTAACAATCAAAAGAACAACTGAAAGAGTTTCTCAGCCTAGGAACTGCCCAACATCACGCAAGAAACCAAGTAAACGAGCAGGAGAAATGAGCATTAGGACCTACAAGCTGAGAGAGCCAGAAATTAACACCAGATATCAGGGGCTTATTGCTGCAGCGGTGAGCAACACAGAAGAACGACCTGATGACTTGGAAACCCTCTGGAATAAATTCAAGGATATCATAAAGACAGCTGCTGCAGAAGCATGCGGTGAAGTCCAACTTGGGAACAAGAGAAAGAGGACACCTTGGTGGACACAGGAAGTCAAAGAGAAAATAAGAGAGAAGAAAATGACATGGAAACAATACTTAGGAGTTAAAAACACAACAGGACAAATGGAAAAATATAGGGAATATGTGACACTCAGAACAGAAGCAAAGAACAAAGTGCTAGCAGCAAAACAGAAGTCCTGGGAAGAATTTGGAGAAAAGCTAGAAAAAGATGCACAAGAAAACCAGAAATTGTTCTATAAGACCCTAAAGAACATGAGGAAGGACAAACAATGCCCTCTCAAATTTATAAAGGACAAGCAAGGCAAATTGCTTACTGCCCCGAAGGAAGTAATGGAAAGATGGAAGGAATATTTCTCAGAACTCCTGGATGGTGAGCATGGTGAAGCATCAGAAATGATGAACACTAACGCAGAAGAGAAAACCAATGTTGGTGAAGATGACATAAAGATGGAAGAACTGAAGGCAGCACTGGAGACAATCAAGATGGGCAAAGCAGCAGGGCATGATGGTATAACACCAGAAATGGTTAAGTTCATGGGAGCATCAGGCGACCTATTACTCTTAAGGGTTTTACAGGCAGTGTGGTACAACAAGACCATACCAAAGGATTGGGAGAGTGCCATCATAACACCAATTTTCAAAAAGGGTGACAATCGACAGTGTGGAAACCTTAGAGTCATATCCCTTCTCAGTGTCACTGGTAAAATCTACTCTAGAATCCTAGAGCAAAGACTCCGACGGCTAGCTGAGCCACAATTGAATGAGGTCCAGTGCGGATTTCGAGCAAACCGAAGTACTCAAGACCTAATCGTCACACTCAGACAGCTGAGTGAAAAGGTCCTTGAGTATAAAAGTGAGATGCATCTTTGTTTCATAGATCTGGAAAGGGCGTTTGACAGGTTCCTCTGGAGCAAACTTCAGGACTGTTTGGCAATGAAGAATATTCCAGCACCTCTGATTCATGCTATACAGAGCTTCTACAAGTCTTGCAGAAATTATGTGAGGACAGCAAACCATAAGTCAGAAGAGTTCAGGACCACCACTGGTGTAAGACAAGGTGATATCCTATCACCTTACCTCTTTATACTCCTTATGGACGATGTAATTAATGCATGTAAGGAGAGAACAAGAAAGTATTCAGTGGGGTACTGGAAGATGAGACAGGTCTATATTTCGGAACTGGCATTTACTGATGATGTTGCCCTGATTGCTAAATCAGAGGCACATCTCCAATCCAACCTGCAAGTCTGGAAGGAAGAGCTGGAGAAGAGAGGGATGGTCATAAGCAGCTCAAAAACAAAATCCATGGTGATATCACGAGAAAAAAGAAGACATCAGATTAAGCTGGGAGAACAGGTCCTGGAGCAGGTCGACCACTTTAAATACCTCGGAGCTATTATAGACCGAAAGGGAGGCATCAAAGAAGAGTTGGCCGCTCGAAATGCAGCAGCTGGGAGACTTTTTCAGGCCATAAATCTAGGATTCCTCAGCAAGAGAGAGAGGTTGGTAAGAAAACGAAGATGGCTGTATACCGTTCCACCTATGTCCCAGTCTTGACATATGGATGCGAGTCATGGGCAATGACTACAACCCATAAAAGCCAGATCCAAACCTCAGAAATGAGGTATCTGAGGAAAGTGGTTGAAGTAACAAGAAGAGACATGGTACGCAACCAGACGATACGTCAAGGCCTTAAATCCTACCCCCTGCAGACCCAAGTAGAACAGTCCCAATTAAGATGGCTTGGCCATGTCTGCAGAATGGGAGAAGATTGGATACCACGACAAGCATGGGAAACAAAGAGCCAAGGATCCAGACCCCGAGGACGACCAAGAGTCCGCTGGGAGGACAACATTAGACAATCTTTGAAGGACCGAGGACTAGAATGGAACCAGGCCAGGAGGAAGACAGCCGATAGGATAGGGTGGCGCTCTCTCTTCCAAACCTCCTTTGGTATGGTCTTATTGTACCACGCTGCCTGTAAAACCCTTAAGAGTAATAGGTCGCCTGATGCTCCCATGAACTTAACCATTGCTCTCTCTTCCAAACCTCTACACCTCACGGTAGAAGGGGAACGACTAAGGAAGTAAGAACCAAAAATAATACACAGAGTGAGATCACAGGGTGGTAGAAGTTAGGTACCTGAGAACTCATCAACATTTTCAACTATTAGACTCAGGGACTTACATAGCTTGACCTCACTCTGTAGACACTTAATATTTAACATCTGTAACATCTAAACCCACTACAATATGATCATTCGGTAAGTTCGGCATGTGAACTGATTTGAGACGTAATTACACGTGGCGCGTACTGTTAAAACTGGTAAAATTAGATTTGCCGTTGACCCTTATTCCAAGGGCGGCAGTTGTAGATTAACAGCGTCCTCCTAGGCCATTTTAAGGTGAAGAAGTTTATTAAAGGCGAAAGAAGTTCGCCAAATCAAGGATTACATTTAAGACGTGAAATTGTAAAACCTACTTTCCTCATTAGATTCAATAAAACATTTAGTGACATAAACAACGTATTTTTATGTAGTGCTTGAGTTATTTTATTTCCATATCTTTCTCAGTACACTGAATGCTCCTGTTGCCTTTTGTAATTGTATATATCGTTGTCTGTTGCTCCAACTTTCTCTTTAACGCTGCTAAATTATATGTATTGTTTGTTTGCGTTTGCTCTCCGCCAAATCTCTCTTTTACATTGCTGGCTGTTAGTTTTGAACAGTAAGTACGTTATGTCGTAGTTTACAGTTAGGCTGCGATATCTGCGCCTTTTGGCATGACACATCCGTTATCAGCTAGCAGTCTGTACGGGTTTGCTTCCCTGAAATATATTAACGAATCCACATCTTGAAGGAGTGTTTATTTAAGTGTAATCCATAAACTCGGACATACAGCATGCGTTCAATTCTGATTGATGAATACATTTGACACGAACAAGACATGTCTCACAAAACAAGACATGTGTCACAAAACAAGACATGTGTCACAAAACAAGACATGAGTCATAAAACAAGACATGTGTCACAAAACAAGACATGTGTCACAAAACAAGACATGAGTCACAAAACAAGACACGTGTCACAAAACAAGACATGAGTCACAAAACAAGACATGTGTCACAAAACAAGACATGAGTCACAAAACAAGACATGAGTCACAAAACAAGACATGAGTCGCAAAACAAGACATGAGTCACAAAACAAGACATGAGTCACAAAACAAGACATGAGTCACAAAACAAGACATGTGTCACAAAACAAGACATGTGTCACAAAACAAGACATGAGTCACAAAACAAGACATGAGTCACAAAACAAGACATGAGTCGCAAAACAAGACATGAGTCACAAAACAAGACATGAGTCACAAAACAAGACATGAGTCACAAAACAAGACATGTGTCACAAAACAAGACATTAGTCACAAAACAAGACATGAGTCACAAAACAAGACATGAGTCACAAAACAAGAAATGAGAAGACGCTAGAGATGAATAGAACACAACATGAGTAAACAGATAGCTTTAACAAGCAGTCTTTTTTTTGGAATCCCCACGTTAATAGAAGCAGAGGAAGACCAGAGAATACACGGAGAAGAGAACTGGAGACAGAGATAAAGAGGATGAAGAACATATGGAAATATCTTGAGCGGATGGCACAGGACAGGAGGACTTGACACGAGAAAGGAGGACTTGACACGTGACAGGAGGACTTAGTATAAAGCGTATGCTCGTTAGGGAGTTGAGCGGTGATGATGGTGATGATAATGACTAGGTAACTAAATTGACATTCGATTACGTTGGTGCTTTTCAGGTTTACAGCAAAGAAATAGTTAAGGGAAAAAAGAGGGAATGAGGTTTAAGGGATTTGTGTAAGGAGAGGTCTAGATGTTTTGTGAAGAAATGTGACAAGGCAAACTAAAAAAATGGGGGGGGGGGGGGGGCAAAAATGACTAAATTATGCGTGACGTCATAGCTCTACCTTGTTGATCACCACGATGTAATAAAATGTAACTACTGTATATAGTGGCAATGAGAAATAGGCAGAGTTCCAGGAAGGGAAACAATCATTCATAACTTTGTTGTGCAGGCATTACGATTGTGTTTCTTGAGTTGAACAGCCTCCAATTGATCGTAGTAGTAAATTATTCGCACATATCGGCTTTCCACGGCAGAGGTTGATTTGATGTAATCACCTTACCAGCCAGGAATTGATGCCCTATAAAGCCGAGTTCTCATACAGGAGCGTAACACTTCTATGGGCTGCCATCCCGTAGTACATTCTCCTATAGTTGCGCCTTTTACATAGTTTTTACCCTCTCTTCCATCAATTATTGTTATGTCTGTGACTTCAGTGATCATCTTTTGCTGATTAGAGTAATCAATCCCTTTCGTTTGAACCCATATTTACACCTGGTATCTGTAGAGAGAAATGTGGTTTACTAATGTGTAACACATTTTCCCAGCAAACCAGACAATGGAAGGGAAGCGACCGGATTAGGGAGTAAACAGCCTTGGCTGACTGTGGTGGGTTTATATGTTATTTATGTTTAATTGTCTACAGAGTGAGGTCCAGCTATGTAAGTCCCTGAGTCTAATAGTTGATGATGATGTATTCTCAGGGTACCTAACTGCTACCACCCTATGATCTCACTCTGCGAAATATTTTAAGTCTATTAATTTATATGGCTACGTGTCTAGGGTAATGTATGTATGTATGTGTGATGTATGATAACAAATTTAACACAACTGTAACTCAATCTAATAAACTCAAGTAAGACAGTGGTTAAAGTTATAGAATTAATTTACAATTTTAATTTCCTGACTCTCAAATTTTTTGAATCAGGAAGGTTAAACTCAAAATAAATGTGATTATATACACAGGTAAATACAGTGGATGGACATCTTGTCCAATAAATGATATTATTAAAATGTTTCTGTACTTGTATCCCTGGCTGTAGTAACAAGGTATTAAGAAGGGTTACTAGTTGGAAGAACTGTTCCTTTCATCATGTCACTGTAGCAAAGTTAAATTTTGCTGGAGAGGTTATGATGGTAAAAGATAATGAATGTTGTTATGTATGTGTCAACCGTGTGAGGTCAAGCTATGTAAGACATTGAGTCTAATAGATGATGTTGATGAGTTCTCAAGGGACCTAATGCTACCTCCCTAGATCTCACACGGTGCTGTATGTTATTTCTAATGTGTGAAGTTTGATGTGGCTAGTGTCTAGGGTATGCAATACAATGATGGTACACCAAACCAACACAATATAACTCACTATAAGGAACTTAATAAGTCTGTGGTTTAAGTTTGAATTTAGAATATTTTTTGTACAATTTTATTGTGCCTGTCCTTCTCTTTCTTTGGACAGGTCTTTAAAACTGAAGAAAATATATGTTACACTAATAGTGAACTAAAAACAAGCACTCTGGGTCCAACAATAATAATGTTAATCTTAAAATGTTCCTTCAAGTGTTTTCACAGACTATTATTCACTAAGTATTGGTGTGAGTCAGTTATTGGAGGAGCTATGGTTGTCATCATCCCCCTGAGAGTTATAGTTTATTTGTAGGGAATCAATTTTACTCCCGATAAATTTCAGAGTGCCCAGACTGTGGCACATCACCTTTAATTTCCCGCGTGAAGATTCAACTCGATGGTATGTCTCTGCAAAGAACTGCTGCTCTCAGAGATTCACTTGATAATAATATACAGAACACGCTGTACTGGAGACGTTACTGTCTTCTTATAGTACTTCAGGTTTCCTGTCACCGGCTGGTAACAGGAAATAAAACCCACAATTCAATGAAATAAAACACAGGTACGATGACTGACTCACATTCAGTTCTGCCGCTGGCTAGACTGTGACTATATTTTATTTTATTAGTTTTAGTTTACACAAAAGAGTCACACTTCTATTCTCAACGTCTTGAGTATCGAAATGATTCTATACAAATGGCGACAAGCCTTGGAAGCTTGGGATATTATAAAAGAGGCCGGCCAAATAAATCCAGCGACCCCCCCGTTCCCCCCCCCCCCCCCCCCCCCGTTTCGAATTGAAATTTAAAAAACAAAAGCAAACTCCAAACAAACTGCGTGTTTCACAGTCTGTTAGTAATTCTGTCTTGGATATCACTCAACAAATATACTTAGTTTGGACCACCCAATAATATTTCTCCTATCCTCCTATTACTAACCAATCAAATTTCACTTTCCCCTCTCATGCCTCTTTTTCAAAACCGCGTTCCCAAAATGTTATGAATAGTGAATGCAAACATGAGGGTCTGTTTGTCAGTCCGTTCCTGAACATCTAGTATTATGTCAATATCTTGATTATTACATGGAAGATTTTGTATATTAAAACATAATATTGCTCAGGAGAAGATATGCTATTAAACTAACTAAATTTTATGGCCATTGTCCCTGTAATTATGATTTCCATATATTTTCCATATTAGTTGTCAATTTCTACGTTTCTATAAATACTCCATCTTTTTCCCTCTTTCTCGTTGTTCAAACTGAAACCACTAGTCCGTTACGTCATAAAATGTACCACTTGGCAGGCAATGCGCTGTCTGTGTGTGTGTACATTTCCACTGTGTGACTATAGAACGAGCAAATATTGGCCTTATATACATTTTTGCTTTAAACATGTTATGCGAAAAAGGGTTACGTCTTGATGTGTTTCAAACATGTTCTATTTAATTTTACTTCTTTTTTTCTAAAAGAAGCTAAACCACTTCCATACAGTCTGTCTCAGGAAGATAATGAACATCAAATGGCAAGACCAGATCCCGGATACCGCCGTTCTTGACAGAGCTGGTATCCCTAGTATTGATACTATTCTGATGCAGTCACAAATTCGCTGGGCAGGTCATGTAGTCCGCATGCCAGACCATCGACTGCCAAAGATACTCTTTTATGGTGAGATGCAGAAGGGTAAACGCTCCCATGGTGGCCAAAAGAAGCGCTTCAAAGACACGTTAAAGACGTCATTGAAAACCTTTGACATAAACCCAGACACATGGGAAGCTGCTGCGCAAGACCGAACTGCTTGGCGCACATCTCTTCGTAAAGGTGCAGCAGCATGCGAATCATCCAGAAGAGCAGCAGCGGAACAGCGGAGACAAGCTAGAAAGGACCGTGAAATAAAACCTTCACATGAAGCAAACATTCCCTGCCCACACTGTCCAAGATCTTTCCAGTTCCGCATCGGGCTCTTCAGTCACCTTCGTACCCACAGACTAACCTAACATATTCTTAAATAATTGGATGAACAGAGTGGTCTTCATCACCCGTGATGGACGAACAACCAACCAACCAAACCATTTAATTTTACCCTAAATTAATATTAGACAAACATAAAGGTATGTTTTCAGGCACCCGTAAGAAATAAAGAAGTAGAACACTTGGACAACAGAAAAACAACAGACGTGAGTGGCTTACCCAGGGTTCGAACCCCATACCTTCCGTACGACGGAAGGTATGGGGTTCGAACCCTGGGTAAGCCACTCACGTCTGTTGTTTTTCTGTTGTCCAAGTGTTCTACTTCTTTATTTCTTACGGGTGCCTGAAAACATACCTTTATGTTTGTCTAATATTAATTTACTGTTTACAGGCCTCGGGTTTCCCTTCCTTATGTGTTAATTTTACCCTACGTTATCACTACCCGACGCTTCTTCTTCTTTGATCCTTAGCCGCCGACCGTCAAAGCAGTCAGTGGCCATCACGCCTAGTGGCGTCTTGTAGGGCAACCACAAATTGATTCCACTTTGCTCGGTCGGTGGCCATCCTTCGTACAGTGACCCAACTCTGGTTCATTCTTTGCATCTCAGCCTCCACAGTAATCCGCCAACTACCCGACGCGTTCGCTGCCAATTTGTGTTTCAAACCAAAGCATGACAGTGGTATCATTTTTCTGTCGCTCCTTTCTCACTCCTTCTAGACGAATAAGCCTTTCGTCTCAAAATGTTATAAATAGTTTTTCAAGGACATTAGAAACGATAGTACCATTTACTCTACAATACTGTCTGCTAAAATCAACACGATGGTTGCGTGGGCGAAGAAGAAACGTCACAACTCCACTATTTTTATTTCTACATTATTTTATTGTTATAAACAAATGGTATTATTACTATTTGATCGGTGCATCAATGTAAATCACCACAGTCACTAGAACGTTTAAATTACAGTGTGGAGGTTAACAATGAAATGAGAAATCATTAGCCCTCAAAACGAAGGCTTATCTTTCAATCCGTGGCAAGTAGGTGGTTGACTGGAAATATGACACTTTCTGTCCATACGTGTCTCAGCTGGAGTCAGCTTCTGCAGTTAGATTTCACAATACAAGCAACAGGTAAGTTGCCTCGTACACTGCCTCTCCAGGTTTTGTCTTACAGTGTACTCGTTGATGCAACCCTGCAACAATGAACAATGCCTCCCTAAATACACCTCATATACATATCTCCACATCTAACAAATAAACATCGTTAAACATTCGTAGTGATCAGCCCAAGTGCTAATCAATAGCTACAGTTCTTAATTGTATTGTGACATCTTCTCAATCCGTGGGTATCTGCTCTTTCCCACATGGCTTCAACGCCTCTGTCACTTAGACTTTAGTTATCTTTTATATCATCAGCTGGGATACACGCTTTTCTTTTTTCTTTCTAATGATCTGTTAACTCTGGTAGTATGACTTCCTATTTAATCTCCAAGAGTTATTGGAACCCAAACCTCAGAAATGAGGTATCTGAGGAAGGTAGTTGAAGTAACAAGAAGAGACATGGTACGCAACCAGACGATACGTCAAGGCCTTAAATCCTACCCCCTGCAGACCCAAGTAGAACAGTCCCAATTAAGATGGGTTGGCCATGTCTGCAGAATGGGAGAAGATCGGATACCACGACAAGCATGGGAAACAAAGAGCCAAGGATCCAGACCCCGAGGACGACCTAGAGTCTGCTGGAAGGACAACATTAGAAAATCTTTGAAGGACCGAGGACTGGAATGGAACCAGGCCAGGAGGAAGACAGCCGATAGGATAGTCTGACGCTCTCTCTTCCAAACCTCTACACCTCACGGTAGAAGGGGAACGACTAAGTAAGAGTTATTGGAACACTGTGGCCTGTAGAGAACTGCCAGTAGCTTTCTGGTCTTATTGTCAAAATATTTAGTTATGCTTGGCAATATTCAAACACCATTTACATTTTATTTTTCTGCTTCAATAGTCAGCTTAGGCATGCATGTGCTCCCTTAGGATGTCATAGGCTTCCACAATAGCAATGTCGCACAACACAAATTTTGTGGGCGCCCTATCTGTGTTAGCCTCTACACATTAATAAGAATATTAATAAAAGCATTTATCTTACCGCAATCAATGAAATAATACACTAGTATAGATTAACTGGCGATCAATGGGCACAAATCTTGATCGCCGCCGTCCAGACGCCAAGGCAATGGGTCACATACAAGACTTTGCTACTGTTTTTAATCTGACTAGGTGAACAAATATTCTTCAAGTGGTAGCGTTCGCTTGGCCACCCTTTAGTTTTATCTCTCCCCTTTTCAATATCAGTACCCAATCAAATTTGAATCCAGCCAATTTGACTTTTTTTTTTTTTTTTTAAAACTCCAAACATTTTTGGGTGTCTATCAATGCGTTGGCCAGTCTGATTTTATCTTACTGTGTAGAAATATGTTTCGCTTTGCTGGAAAAACTTCAGTTTCACCTCCCCTTTCCTAACTAGCTTCACCCAATCAAATCAAGTCAAACGGATTTGACTTTTTGGGGCGAAGATTTTCAAAACTGAGCAAGGTTATCAGTGAGTCTGTCGGTCCGTCTAAATTTTCATTTCTACCATATATCTGTTTTTACTTGGGCGATTTTAATTAATTAAAGTGATTATTGATCAGACTACTGTCATCTATCCTTCTGGATAGGTGTTACTTTCGTCTTTATCTTCGTTTTCATCTTTGTACTTTTCCTTTTTATTATGGGACTCTTTTCACTAAGATACCATATTAAGGATATAATTGTTCTAAATCTAGATAAGTTACTATATGATGTTATTTTAAACAATATTGCTCTACTGTCCAAGCATCTCTTTTATTTACTCTCTTTCGTTTTTTTTTTTTTAGAAGAAATAAATATTCTGTTTCCTCTTTTCCTTCCCACCCCTCCTCCCCTCCTTTTTCTCTGCCCACAAACGTTAGTCGTTTCAGTTGCCAAGTAACAAGTTGGGCTAACTTTTGTCACTTTAAACCACCCCTTTCCCTCTCTCCTTGTATTTTCAAGACGGTGGCGATTTGGACCGATGCCAAGCTGTCTATCCATCGTTCAAAAGAATTAGTACGGGTGTAGAAAAAGTGGGGTTTGGTAGGTGAGACTTGCCCGCTCGCTAACAAAAATTCAAATATTAGCCACGCGTCTTGTGTTTCAAGAAACGGGGAATAACAACACACTGTCGCATGTTGTATTATTAATAGTTTCTAAGAATGCTTTAGTTAGTTTTATTTTCAACAGTTTGATTTTACCCTTGATAATTTATCACTATAGTAGTGGAGTTATAAGCGGTAATATTTTATCTTGGCGTAGTGAAAAAAAAATTCAAATCTGTAATACTCGTATTATTCTATTTGGGTGGGGTGTATCACGGATATCTCACAATAGCGACCACAGTCGTTTATCTTTGATAATAGTTCTGTCTGACCAGTTTGTTGATTTTGGGCTAAACCGGGTAAATGACATAACCATTTCTGGACAAGACAAGTCGAAGAATAATTATCCATCTTGAAAAAGATTACCTTGGACCAATTTTAGAATTCCTGAATGTAAACAAGATCGATAATAGACGGAAGCTGGCATACCATTTATGGCGATGGTAAACAAGAATCTTTATTTTCGCGTTTGTTACGCTGGCATTTTTTCGTGAGAGAAAGTAAAATATACGCATCTTGCATACTATTGTCTTGGCATTGGAAATGTAAAAATATACTGTTCAAAAAAATAAAACGCAACTTTTTTGGTGTTACTTTTATAAAAAGATATTCGCTGATTGGACATCAGTTAACCTTCCGACTGTGTCCAACTGGTCATTAACTTCTCGTGGTTACCTGAATTGTACTCACCTCATGATACGTGAGGTCATTAAAGAGGTCAAGGTCAAAACAACATTTTTGACAATAACTCGTGACAGGTTCATGATAATCCCGTGAAACTTACTGAACACAAAATACTCTGAACATATTATTGAATGCCTATAAAAGATTCACGCTCCTCGAATAAATTCAGTTAAAACTTCAATGCGCAAATATGGCTCATCTCACTACAGAACAACGACTCATCATCATTGGACGTTTACAGACTGGACAGTCACAAAGTGTAGTGGCCCGACAATTTAGTGTGGTTAGAAGCACCATTAGTCGCCTTTGGAGGCGATTTCAAGAAACTGGCTCAGTGGCAGACCGGCCGCGCAGTGGAAGACCCAGAGTCACAACTCCTGCCGAAGACCGCTTCATACGGCTGCGTCACCTCAGGAATCGACTTGCATCTGCGTCGTCTACAGTCCAGTCAATGTCAGCAACTCGTCGAATTTCAGATCAAACTGGCAGGAACCGGCTGCACGACTCTGGTCTTTAGGCTAGAAGACCCTACAGAGGTCCTGTTCTTACGGACCGGCATCGCCAGAACCGACTGCAGTGGGCGAACCAGCATCGTCAATGGACCGTTTGGAATGACTGGAGACGGGTTTGGTTTAGTGATGAATCATTTTTTGTGCTCCAGCGACACGATAGACGGAGAAGAGTTTACCGTAGAGTCCATGAGCGCTACGCCCAGAACAGCGTTGATGAGGCTCCTCCACATGGTGGTAGAGGTGTACTGATGTGGGGGGGGGGGGCGATCAACTTCATGGGAAGAAGTGACCTGATGCAAATTGAAGGACGCCTGAATGCCCAACTATACGTCGCTGAAATTCTTCGTCCTCACGTCCTTCCACTTCTGGCTGCACAAGGGTCGATTTTTCAGCAAAATAACGCTGGACCTCATGTGGCACAACTCACCACCCAGTTCCTTGCTGACAACACCGTCCAGACCATTCCGTGGCCAGCCATCTCATCAGACATGAACCTCATAGAACACTTATGGGATGAACTCGACAGACGACTCCGCCAGCGAGACGTGGCTCCAGCCAATCTCCGATAAATTTCTCCAGCACTGCGGAAAGAGTGGGCAGCCATCCCACAACAACAGATCCAACGGCTAATCGGATCCATGTTAAGGAGATGTCGTTCTCTGACAGAGGCCAGAGGAGGCCATACATCTTACTGAAACGGAGGCCTCAGTCGCAAAGAATAAAAGTCCAAACAAAATTTAATGAACATCATTTCATTGTTAAAGTCTGAAAGTTTCTTCATGCCAAGATTGAAACATTAATTCCGTAAAAAAAAATTTTGGTATAAGTTTGAAATTTGGTGTCCATTACCACTGCAATAATGTTGCGTTTCTTTTTTTGAACAGTATATAATACAACATTTCTGATTGGAGCCTTGTCATATAGTAGTAATCTAGACGTGGGCCGATGGTTGGCTTATAGTTTAGTGCCTTGTGAGTTTAATGAACTGTGAAATTCAATTCATCAAGAACACATCCAGACAAGCCAGCGTAAGGAAAAGGAACAGGATTCCATATTAAAAGGACCGGAGAACGTGTTGGAGCATCTTGTAAACGTCCATCCCAAGAAAACTGTACTTTCATTAATATAGAAAGCCCAGAATCCTAGGAACCTGAACAATAAGTCTTACAGGGATTCTATTTGCAAAGTACCCCAGACCACGTGTAAAAGGTATCTTAGTCACGTTGCCTTAACTATTTCTCTGAGCCATAAGTCTTCATTCCCAAATAAATTTGGGGTAAGTTGTACATTTTTTAATTCTATATTTTGCATTTATGAAAATGTAAAATAGCTAAAGGATGTCCAAACCATAAGAGGCTGGCAACCTCAACAAATTGAATGATGATTTCATGATCAACCACTGCAAGAGCTGGTGACTTCTTTATGCGGGTTTCTCAAAGGGAACAAAAGCAGATGTAGTCCCAAGTTCCATATAGAGCAATGATGATGATAGAAATGATGTGCATACTTATTATATTAACCTTTTCATCCAGTGCAAATTTAAATGTAAACATGTTCAATATAAAGACTGAATCAGGCAAGCGGCATTATAAGGGTCTGCCTTGGGCATCTTACAGTCCGATGTGAAGTGCGTGTCAGATTTGCACGCCTTACTATATCGTCGTCCAGTTCCCTGGGCTGAATAGCTCTGTTTCTGCTTATGGTGATCCTGTGGTTGTTGTTGCTGTTGTGTCGTGTTGTGTGAAATGTTGGTAGTACTCTTGGAGTCAATGAATGGGCGCTCCTATTGTTTGGATGACTATCGTGTAGGCGCCTTTTAGCCTGGGTCAGCCGATAAGCAAACGGTACCACTTGGTCAAGAGTTTTGGCCCTATGCTCCGCCAGGAACCGTCTCATGTCTGGAGTAAGCGAATCCTTGAATTGCTGCACTATAATCATTTCTTGTAATCCCTCGTACGATTCGTCGAAGGCGCTTTGAGATCCCCACTTCTCCGAGTGCATTGTCAGACGTTAAGCAAACTGCTTATACGATTCGTCTTTTTGCCTCTTGGCTTCCCGGAATTTGCACTGAAAAGTTTGCGCATTCAGCGCAAAACGTAGCAGCAGAGCTTTCTTCAACAAATCATAATTGTTGTTATCTTCCGGTGCCATTTTGAGGAAGACGTCGTACGCAGCTCATCGCAGACTCTGAGATAGCTTCATGTTGTATCTCTCTATCTAATCCATAGGTGGCAGCTAAAGACTCAAACCTAGCAAGATAAATGGCTATTTCCTTGGAAGCCTCGGAGTAGACTTCTAACTGAAAAGAGGCAGCTCTAAGAATTACCACGTGAGAAATATTTCCCCCATCACTGCCTTAACAAATCCCCGATTCATTAGTGCAAGAGCTAGATTCGATTCTTCTTCCTTTAATCTCTAGTTCTTTAAGTCTGAGTGCGTGAGATCTGTCGGCCTGTTCCTTTTCCTTAACGAATGCTCTTTCGGCCTCCTTCTCGGCATTAAGTCTGTCAGCCTCCTGTTAGGTCTGTAGCCTGTCAGCCTGTTCCCTCTCGAATGCTTTTTGCTTTTTAGCCTTCTGCTCCTCAAAAAATCTTTGCTTTTCTGTCTCTTCATTTTCGTGTTCCCGTTGCTTCTCCTTCTCTTCCCTTTCTAATCTTCTGTTTTCTCGGGCCATGGCTTTCTCGGCTTCCTGTTCTTCTTCGGCCTCTTTCACCGAAATGGTAACAAAGTCTCATAAATCTTTGCCTGATAAGCCCATCGCTTTAGCAACATTTAAATAACAAGTATAGAGATTTTGTGATTCGGTTATGCTGTGCAAGGTGATTGTTTACAGGTGACACGAAACAATTGCTACTTGTCTAAAATAAAATTAGCCTCTCTAATGTCAAAATACTAGCTGACTAAAATTATAAACTCAACCACAATGACAACAAACAGAAGTAAGGCTTCAGCAATGGACAGTTTTTTAGTCTTCCAATTAAATTTAGAGAAGTTTTTGATTTTATCCATTATTACTTTACTCTTACAGTATTTCACCTTATTTATTTATTTATTTATGCAAGACGAATGAGCAGATCTATATAAACTAATAACTAACAAAACTCTTTCACTAATCTAAAATGTCTTTTCAGATCTCTAGGGAAATTAACAATCGGGTACTTTTCCCAGGACTTGCCCCCAATGGTCACGGATTGCCTCCCCTGCTTTGTATTAGTGGTCCAACAGTGACCAAAACTCAAGAGTATTGATAAGACTGAACCGTCTTATTTATATGTGACTGCCAATATAACTGCTGACTTAAATACTGTCAGCTTTCGTCGGGCTTACAATGGTAGCCGACTAATGTTTCAACGCGAATGAATAATGGTGGGCCGGGTAGATGGACCAATGGTAATGTATACCAACGTTCAGATATAACCGATAGATACTGGACTCATGGTTTGACGGTCAGTTTCCACAACGATGTATTATTCATGGACATGGACGGCTGTTCAAAGACATGGACAGCAACATCACGAGTAGATTTAATCGTTCATCAAAATGGCATACGAAAATTCAGCATGAAGTGAATATATTTATAATAGCAATGTCAAACTTGACTGACCTCACTGACCGCCGAAATCCCATTGACGGCGGGAGTATTGCAGTACATTTTACTTGTATTAATAGATCCCATTTTATATCAATATTCTGGATATTTTATAATGGAGCTCGAACAACTCAAAGAGTGTTAACTAAGAACAATGGAAATCTATTGCAGTATGATCCAAATAATAATAGACAAAGAGATGGGCACACTAGCGACACGTCATGACGATACGTGTCGAAGTTCTACCAAATCTTGTCATAAAAATATATATGGTATCAAATGTGATACATAACGAAGCCAAGTATTGGCAAGAATAAACGCTCCACACAGGGGGAGGTGTAATATAATATCTTCATTAAGTCTTCCACGACTTGGGGCAAGACTTACAAATATCTCCGTTAAATGATGTCTGTCTTCATTGACAGGCTTTAAGGATCTCTCACAGCGTCAGCGCTGTTTGGCAACAACCAAAACCGATCGCACCAAATTGTGCTCTTTAGTGCAACAATTGATACGTAATTAACTAAACATGTGTGTATATATATATATATATATATATATATATATATATATATATATATATATATATATATATATATATATATATATATATATATATATATTCAGATGCGCACACATAGTGCATCTAACACAGTTAGACTGGCGTCAAGCTATGTTAAGTCTCGCACACTTAACTCCTATGCGAAAAAAGACTTAACAAGTATCTAATATTGGCTTCCAATGTATCTACCTGCGAGCAATATTACTCTCGGCAGATATGTATATAGAAGATTAATACCACTTCTACCTTAAGGGAGCATTCACAATATATTTCCAGAAGTCACGAACAATGTTTCATTGGGCTGAACAATTGTTACTGCATTATATCTGGTCCGTCGACTTTTATGAAGGATTTAAGCAATGGTTTAGCCCGTTCAAGCCCCCAGTTGGCGTAATTCAACGAAATTCCTCTTATAAAAAATAGCTCTGTTTAGAGGGAAATATATGTCTAAGTATATATATATATGCACGAGGGGCGTTCAGAAAGTAATGCACCACATCGTTTTTCTCAGATAATAATGAAGATAGAAGCATGAAATTTTGCACACTTTAAATATGGCATGTGCCATATGTGTGCATCAAAGTGCACCGCAACAGGCCAAATAATACGGCTGCCCTAAACCGTTGAAATGGAGCGTGTTTGCAACTAACGTTATAAACAGCGAATTGTGATAGAATTTCTCGTTGCAGAGAATTAAACTGTTGTTAATATTCACAAGCGTCTATGTGATGTGTATGGAAGTTTTGCAGTCGACAGGAGTACAGTCAGTCGCTGGGTTCAGAGAATCAAAGAATCAGGAAGTGGAGATACGGAGCTGCTTGATCGGCCGCGCTGTGGACGTCCAGCCACAGCCACCAACGCAGAAATGTTGAAATGCGCTGAGGGCATTATTCTTACTGATAGGCGAATCACTACTCAACAATTGGCCTTACAGCTGTCAGTCAGCATTGGTAGTGCAAATGCAGTTATAAAAACTCTCGGATTTTCTAAGGTTTGCGCAAGATGGGTTCCTCGAAGTCTCACAAATGACCACCGATTGCAAAGAAAAGCAATTTTTTTCTGAATTGTTGGAGCGTTTCAATTCTAATGGAGAGAACGTTTTGGCTAAGATCGTTACAGGTGACGAAACCTGGGCACATCATTTTGAACCTGAGACAAAAAGACAGTCAATGGAGTGGCTTCATCCGCAATCACCAAGAAGAAAGAAATTCAAGACAATTCCTTCAGCTGGAAAGGTCATGATCACAGTCTTTTGGGACATTGAAGGTGTGATTCTTGTGGACGTTATGCCAAGAGGAGAGACAATCAATTCGCAAGCTTACATTAAGACATTGAAAAAACTCAATTAACGTTTTTGCAGAGTTCGGCCGCACAAGAATCCAGCAGACCTGCTTCTCCTTCACGACAGTGCGCGCCCTCACACAAGTCTGGCAACACTGGAAGCAATCAGCAAATTGGGTTGGACTGTACTACCCCATCAACCCTATAGTCCCGATTTGGCACCCTCTTACTTTTCATCTATTTGGTCCACTTAAAGATGCACTGCGTGGGACAAGGTTTGAAGATGATGAAGGAGTGATTCATGCAGCGCAGAAATGGCTACATGATCAAGACAAAATTTGGTACGGCCTAGGAATACATGCACTTGTTTCTCGCTGGCATAAAGCCGTACAAGTTGATGGGGATTATGTTGAATAATACCGATGTTTACATGACATATCCATGTATATTGTATATAAATTTCATGCTTTTTGAATAAACAGCTCCTGAGAAAAACGATGTGGTGCATTACTTTCTGAACGCCTTTCGTATATATATATATATATATATATATATATATATATATATATATATATATATACATATATATATATATATATATATATATATATATATATATTTATATATATATATAATATTCTGGCTCATACCTTTGCTTTCTTACATATTAAAAAACTGAAACGATTATGATTGTTTAGTTTTAAAACAACATGTAACAATTTTAATAATGAATCAGTCTTTAACAGTTAAAATAAATATGGAAAGATTGGTGACATTTAGAAAAACGTTTTCGTCATGGAGACGTATGTGATGATTTATCAGAAGTCCGTTGCTTTCGCCTATTTTACAAGAAAGCTAACTCTCGCTGAGTCCTATAGCTGTGGTTCATCAATTCTGTGATGACGAAAGCCTTCTCCACACACACTCTTTTCCACTGTAGGCGGTTAGGGTGGATGCTTTTCTCTCACACTAGCGGCGTTCGTACCACAAATCGTCTGATGGATTGTAACCATGAACTTTAGAAAAATAGAAAAACAAATTCCCTCTGCTAAGAACATTTGTTTAGAGCACTCTAACAGGCTCACGTTCCCGTTGCCAGCCCACCAATGTTAAACTCTCAGATGAATTTAATTCACGAGCACGCACAACGTAACTCCGAAAAAATGGTTAAAAGTCACCAATATTATTCTCAGGTAAAATGTATCTAAACGTGAGAATATGATTTGTGCCTGAACTAACATTAACGAGTTACATACATCTCTACAATGATATTCTACACTTGAGGCACACATGATGTAATCATCACGCATTACTGCCCCAGTCGGAGTTTTGCGGTCACCTCTGCTGTCGGGCTTCCGCACGACTTATCAGAAACAATCACCAGCTCTTGCAGTAGTGGTTCATGCATATACTGTTTTCATATGCTGAGGTTGCCAGCCTCATATATAACTACTTATCAAGAAACCTGTAAAATTTACATTAGTAAATACATTATTTACACTTGCCCAAACTTTTGGGAATACACAATCTCCTTGCACAGATTTAGACTGGGCACAGCTCTGTATTAGATGCTTCGAAATCTCTTAGGTCTGGAAATAAGAGTTAATTCCTCTGACGGCTGGTGTTCGTCGAAATCACTGGCCTTGGAAAACTTGTATTTAATTCCTCTATGACTTGGTCTTGGACATTAGATTTAATTCCTCTGACATCGGATGTTGAGCGAAATCACTGGCATAGGAAAACTTTTGTTTAATTTCTCAATGACTTGTGACCAAATTACTAAATTTCCAGTCTTGCATTGAAATTGCGGGTTTACTTGTAAATTCTTAAGTTGCTTAATACTCGATCTGTTACTTATAGTTGCGGAATTTTTAAGTCCAATGTCTCCTTTTCCTTTCTGGCTTTTAGGAGTCGCTAGTCTGACGTTTGCGCTGCAGTGTGTGTACTGACTTTGATTTCACTACATTATATCTCACAAGCCTCAGTTCAAATTCCAGCTGTGTTTCCGCCTAATTTTTAATGAGATACATCGTATATTCCGGCCTGTCAAATCAACCAATCGAATCGAATCTCGTTCAGCACTTCGTAGGTGGGCTTCAAATTAAAAAAATACACTCCCGTGCTTCAAAATATTAAATTTAACTTCCACGCGTGACCTCTTCATATCGTTGTGTCAGAATTCCACCGGCATCTTGTTCACAACTCATAAACACCATCTGTGAACTTATTTGATGTCCAGATGCTACCTATCGCCAATATTGTCTCTCCAGACAGATTATCGTGATAAAAACATACAACTCTGGTCCCATGAAACGATAAACGCATCTACCACCTGTGTAATCTGCCCACCTCAGACTGCTCTCTCAGATAAGACAATACTGGCTTCTATAGATGTTGATTGGGCGAGACCGTCTTTTCATGACAGGAATCTCGCTAACTGACCGGTGATAATGACTGGGTATTGTTACGATAATACCCCAGTTCACCTGGCGGAACGTAAATAAGTCTGAGTAGTGGTAAAAAAGATAAGGACAGTCCCATAGCAAATACTTCCTTAGGGGAATGAAGTGTTAGAGACTTCCCCCTACTAGATTCAGCATAGAGAGTGAAATCATGGTGCATAAAATATGCCACATAATAATGACAGGGGAGAGAAAAATAAGAAAATATCACTCGCACGGAAATGTAATGCAATCCTGCGGGAGTGGACTTGCGATCACACAACCGTATCGTCACAGCACTAAACGATGATATACGATTTTGCAAATAAGTGAATAATAAGAATCTATGCCAGAGATTTTCACACCTAAATACCATCAAAGAAAAAAAATCAAAAGTATTACCTTTGTAATAACTTGTAGAACTAAAAACCACCAACCGCTATTATTGCACTGTAAGTTCTGCGCTACACACAGAAGTGTTAATATTGTTGCGTTGCGTTTTAATTTGGCTGTAGATAGTTATTTTAGCAATGCCAACACAATATATACAAAACTACATACAGTACCGGAGAAATACAACCTGCAAAATCTCAGCTTACACTGTTTGGTTTAGTTTGGTGTTTAACTCTTTAAGCCCCAAGAGCCAGTATACTGTACTTCCCGCTAGACCCATTTGGCCCAAGAGCCAGTATACTGGCTTTCGTATCTCTTGATCCTTTCTAGGGCTGTTTTCTAATTTTGACAACTCAAAAACGCTATTTTCTTACAGTATAGCCATCCATTTTGGACTTTTGCCATGAAAGACACAACAGTCCTGTGACATAAAATGGCCACGTCCACTAATTCTGACAGACCTCACAAATTAACGTCACAGCAAGCTAGAAAGTTATTTGAAGAAATTCTAGATAGTAGTGATAATTCACATTGTATCAGTCCTTCAAATTGTAGTGGAAGCTAGTCAGATCCTAATGTCACGTCATTTAAAATTGATGATGATAATGGGAGGTTTTTTGGTTAAATCGGATTTCATATCTTTTTCTCCTTTCCAGATCTGTTTTCTAATTTTAACAACCCAAAACGTCACTTCCGACAGGAAGTACTTTCTTTTTAAATGCCTCGTGCCTTTGAAGAGACGTAAATTGTTGCTGTGTTAAAAATTTAACATTTTTTGTAGCAATTTTTAGCGAATATTTTCACAGATAAAATGGCCACGCCCACTACTGCTTCCAATCGGTCTAGGCGTTTAACATCAGATCAAGCTCGTAAGTTATTTGAAGATATTTTTAATAACGAATCTGAATGTAATATAGAAAGCATAGATGGCAGTGACGAAGATTTTCAACTGGAGCATCCTAACATCGACTCCTCGGAAACCGACGAAGATAATAGGTCTGATGTCGTTACTGAAGTTATGGATACAGGAGCATGTAGGCCTAATCAGACTGTAATAAATTCAAGTAATATATCCGAGCCAAAAAGAAAAAGAATCAGGAGGGATGGAAATGTTGATTTTATTAGTAGGCCTAATATAAACAACGCGGTTTGGCATTCAGTGGCGACTGGAGAAACTAAAGCAAATTTTACTTTTCGCCAGACAAGACAGAACATAAATCCAGCTCTGCATAGCTTGCAAACACCTCTTGATTTTTTAAAATTTTACATCGATGATGCTGTTGTTAGCACTTTGATAACCAGCCTATGCTGCAAAAGTTGTTGAAATAAACAACCCACACAGAAAATATTCATTATTTGCGTCATGGACACCAGTCACTTATTATGAATGGCTCAAGTTTACAGCAGTAATGATTGCGATGGGATTGGATCGAAGACCAAAAATCAAGGACTACTGGCGCACCGCAGGAAATTTTTATACACCTTGGTACCACGAGATGTTTTCGAGAAACCGTTTTCAAACTATTTATCACAGTATGCTGCATGTTTGCGAACCAGAAGATCAGGAGGCAGCTAAAATTGAGCCATTTGTCGACATGCTATTGACCAAATTTCAGAATGCTTTCTATCCATTTGAAGATGTTTGTATTGATGAGATGGTTATAGGATGGAAAGGTAGGTTTAGGCACAAACAGTTCAATGCAACCAAACCTCACAAATACCATATCAAAACATTTGGACTATGTGATTCAGCTACTGGCTATGTTTTCAATTTGAAAATTTATTTTGGGAAAAATACAGCCTATGATCCTAGTCTAGATCCCAGCTCTGCTCATGCCGTGAAAGTGTTCGGCACTCTTTTGAAGCCACTGAGATCAGGACATCATATTTTTGCTGATAGATTTTATTCATTCAAAGCTCTGATTGAATATCTGCTTGCACACAGTTATAATTATACAGGAACCTTGAATGTCAACCGTGTCGGTTTTCCTCCTGAAATAAAAAATCTCAAGCTTGGCCATCAAGAGATGAAATGGTTTTTGGACTCGGAAAATACAACATTATGTGTTGCCTGGAAGGATAAAAAAGCTAAAAAGCCTTGCATACTTGTTTCAACAAAATCAGCTGTCGCAACGGTTGAGACGGGCAAGGGTCTAACCAAAGTTACAAAGCCAAAGGTAGTTGATGACTACAATATTAGTATGAATGGCTGCGACCGCATGGATCAAATGGTTTGTTACTACAGTATGCACAACCGTAAAACCAGAAAGTGGTGGAAGAAGATTTACCACTGGATTATTGAAGTAACACAGGTAAATGCCCACATCCTTTACAATTTGTGTCAGGAAGGTGCGACTACAAAAAGGAAGCTAACACTTCAAGATTTTAAACAGAGTTTGATTGAGGATCTGTGCAAAGAAGCTGCTGAGCTGACACCAGGCGGTGTAATAGATTGTCCACCCAAAAATTCTAAAAGCTCCATGAAAGGAAATGAAGTGGAACGGATGATTGGAGCCAGACATCTAGTGGAATTTGATGGAAAGGACAGAGCCTGTGTTCATTGTAGCGCCACTGGAAGGTAGAGGCGCAGATCACGCTTTGTGTGTACAGGATGCACAGGCAGACCCCACCTTTGTACAAAAAATTGCTTTGTAGCTTATCATAAGCAACAATATATATAGGGTCTGCCTAGATATGAATAAGGTGAGTTATAAAATATTCTTTTCCCTTTTCTGATATGTATGATAGGGCTTACAATTTGAAATTTTCATTTTTTTAAAATGCTAGGAACTTTTTTCTGTTAAATTTTTTACTTCGGATTTAATTATAAAATAATGTTTATACATAGGCCCCCTAGTGTGAATATATTTAGAAGAAGTGATCTTTTGTGATTTCCTATGGATTATGTGTTTTCCTATGGATTATATCTTCAGAAGAGGAGCAACTCGGCAAGGTAAGAATATATATATTTTTTTCAAATTTATCTACTGTTTCATCTGCGTCTTATTCAGCCTCCATTTAATTTTACATTTTACTAACTAATAATTTTTATTGATAATATAATATTTAAATTATGCACAAGATGCAGTTACTAACAATCATTCATGTGTAAATAATATTATAACTCCCACCGTTCTGATGTAAAAACTGAAATTTCCTTTTTTTTTACAACAATATGACCTGTTGTTGTAATTTGTGAAATTAACAATCTTCTGAGTGTTTATTGATTAAAAACTGATTGTACTTTGCTAGAATACTTCTGTTTGTGACATTTTGAAACTTTATACTTGGATATTCTCATTAGGAACAATTGTAGAAGAATTTTAATGAATACTTTTAGTCTAATTTTGCACCGGCTTCTTCTTTTGTCCTCCATTTTACCTTGAATAACTAATCATTTTTCAATGAAAGCTTTTATACTTGTAGCACAAGAGTAAAGTACATCCAATTACCTTCAGTTTCATATACAACAACAAAGTTATTTATACATTTGAACATTTAAAAAAAATGATTTCCAAACAACAACAATAAAAACACACAGGGTTGACAATTTCCTCTTTTTTGCAACAATATGACCCTGTCGTGAGAAATTCTAATCCACATATATAAATTAAAACGTAAATGTAAAGCCTAACAAATAAATTTAATAAAAGGAAAGAAGAATGGTAAAGAACAGTGCTGTCACAATGACTGTACTCGAAATCCCCCTTGTTTTCTAATCCGTCTGCAAATTGTAACGTTTCACGTTGATAGTAAAAGCCTACTGCTTCAATACCCGCTTTCTACGATAAAACGTGTACTGCCTTTCTAAGAAAAACCTTGAGATACGCAAGCTGACCTAGATTTAAAATTCCATTCATGTCATTTTATACACTACGTTACCAAAAACGAAAGACAGATGGACTAATGATAGAAAGAAAGGGAGGGGCTGAAAGCCGGAACGCAGGCAATACTACCACAGTCTCGCGATACACAATTAATGCCACCCCTAACACGCGTGTAAGGCCACAAGCACTAGCTTTTTTCAAATCGACAGTGATAAACAACACTACCCATACGAGAGTTAGTTTTTAAAAACTTACAAAACGCTTATTAGGAAACATGACATTCTACTGTTTTATGTCTAAAATCCTGACATTAGTCTGACAGTACAGCAGGACAGGTGGCGGTTCTAAACATAAAAAATAAAAAAAACTACACGACTATCCTGGAAAATACATATTTTGAACGCAGCCCCTTAGCCCCATTAAATTTATATATTTGGGTTCCTTAGGACTTGCTGACAAATAATATGTTAAACGTTACGCAAATAGTCTAGGAATTAACAAATTATAGCCAAAAGAAATAGTGAGGGATGTCAGACAACACCAAAATCAGAATCGCTCAGTGGTAGATTTTCACACCACCATTGTACGGGAAATAGGTCCCCATGTTACCTCCTATTTGATTGGCGGAAAGTAAATGTAAGGCTAAACACGATTAGTCGGGCTATAAATATTGATTCTTTGTTGTTAGGGAAACGTGAGTAAGGGTACTTTTTTTTGAAAAGCTGTGTAAACATGGCACGATTGGTTAGACCCGCCAATATAGTCAATCAGAGGCGTCAGGTCAGCACCACATTTTCAAATAAACTTACTAAAGAACCAGTGCGTTGAGCGCCAGTGCATATTTTTCTAAATAAAAGCCTGGGACATCGGCAGATCGAAATTGTGCTATATTCATTGCCAGTCAACGTAACTGTGTATTATTCCATGAATTGTGGTAAGCTTGAAATATTTGATATCTTTTTAATGAAAATTGAATGTAAATTGATAATTTATGTCTGTATATATGTGTGGTTCAGTAGCGAACATGAGGTAAAGCCTATATAGTGCTCCAACCTGAACAGAAGGTGTCGGAGGAAAGTAAAACTACAGGGAATTGCCAAACAGTACACTGACACCTATCTTATTGACTAGAAAGAAATAATGCTGGAATTGCAGAGGCGTAGTAACCATTAGGGAGGAGTATACTGGTGAAAATTGTTTCAGATGAAGATAGCAGTTGGCCTACCGCTCTGAACTCAGTGTTTGTTATGTATTGTGTTCAGTCTGGAAATTTATTATAAATTAGTTCTGAAATAGGAGGTACAACCTTCTTGTTTCAGGGACCGTGGTCCTAAAGTTATTGAGCAGCACCTGGTCTGAGCTTTGCTGAACCTAGAGGCTGACAGCATACTCCTGGGTCCAGATAGTGACCAGTGAGGTGTCTCCAGAACACAGGGAGGCTATCGAGCAGAGGAGTCTTTTCCTGCCGCCATCACGAAAGATAAGCGTCTGTGGCCAGAGGAGCTCAACATTATGCCCTCACCCCCCACCCCCCCCCCCCACCCCCCACCCTCAAAATCTGACTTTATAATAAAACAGAGGGAAAATACAGTGTTTAAATTGATAGGAACTGTGAACTTTTCCCCATACTATTTCCAAGATAAACAAACACTTGAAGTCATGATGACAAATAACAACATAGCTTGAAAAAACAAAACCAGTATTACCTCATATTACTACTACACAACTGACACACATAGGATAATATTAATAAAATATGTCATTACAAGGTTCATATTGATAAATTCTGTACATATAAATTGTAATTACAATTGATTGTGATTCCTGGTTCACTTTGTATTTGAATCAGGACACATATATTAGTAAAAGTAATTAATACATATTTATATTTGAAACTTTCCCAGTGCCTCATTTAAGATAGTCTTATAGAGTGTTAAATGTGTGTGAGTGTCACAGTGTTGTCAAGTGTGGTGGAATAAATTAAATTGTTTATCTGTCTGTTGTTGTTGTGACTTACACTTCATCATATACATACCCTAGACATTTAACGTAGTCATCACAATATTCCAGAATAATTCTGACTGAGTTATAATGTGGTAGCAAGTAAGGTTATCTGTAAAACACTACACCTATTAGATACAGATACCTTCACAGCTGATCTCAGTCAGTACACTAAGTCCCCTATAAATATTTATAACATCCCACTTTACCACATATATTGGGGGCTCGTCCGGGATATTGAACTTTCTCCTGTTATAGATATTGCGAATAAAAAGAATTAAAAGGTATCTTTGGGTGGAAATAAATAACGTTGAGCTCTCAGTGCCTGTAGTGTCCTTAGATAATTATTGAAAGATTGAATTGTTTACAATTGCATGTTAGACAATGGCCGACTTGGCAAAATTTCGATCTGCTGCTGTACAGACTGCGAAAGAGTTAGGAATGGACGGGCAAATTATGATTGCTTATGTCACTGCTGAATGTGACAAATATATTGAACGGGAAGAAAGAAGATTAGAAAAAGAGGCCGAAAGAAAACTAGAATCTGAAAGATTGGCCGAAGATAAGAGGTTAGAGGCTGAAAAGGAAATTAAGAAGTTACAGTTTGAGGCTGAGGCTGAGACTAAGAGGTTGCAGATTGAGGCTGAGGCTAAGAAATTGGAGGCAGAAAGAGAAGACAAAAGATTGGCTGTAGAAAGGGAAGACAAGCGATTAGCTGCAGAAAGGGAAGCAGAAGATAAATGATTACAAAGGGAACATGAATTACGACTAAGGGAGTTTGAGTTTCAAGGCCATGCTCCTGAAAATGGTGCCAGTCCCTTTACCTCTGATGCCACTGCTAGTCAGGGAGCCTCAACCTCAGCTATGAATTTTCATTTAGATCATTTCGTTGAGAAAGACGATGATATTGAGAGCTATCTAAATAGATATGAACTATTAGCTACCACATATGGGTTAGAGAGAGAAAGGTGGAGCTTAAAGTTATCTCAAGGTCTTCGTGGGGCAGCTTATGAAGTTTTTGCCAAAATGAGCAGAGGTGATCAGGAAAATTATGACATGTTAAAGCAGGCTTTTTTGTTAAGATATGAAAAGAACGCAGAATTTTATAGGAAAAAATTTAGGAATGCTAAACTACTGTCAGGTGAAACCTATCACCAGTTCTCTGCACGAATAGAGACATACTTGGAGAAATGGACTTCTCTGGGGAAAACCCAAGATCTTAAGGAAATGGTCCTTATAGAACAACTAAGAGAGTCCATGGCTCCAGACCTGAGAAAGTTTCTCATGGAACAAGGTGCAGAGAGGCTGGGTGAGTTGCTAAATGTTGCAGAAAGGTATCAAGCGGCTCAGGCAGAGGTATCAGGTAATAAAAAGAAACAGGTGGATAATTTTAGGGCACCACAGAACTTTAATAAATTTGATCCTAGAGATCAAAACAAAGGTAAGCACCAATTTGATAGGCCACGGTATGACAATAAAAATAAAACCCCACAATTCGATGAAAGGAAATATGATGTAAGAAAATCTTTAAACCAAGGGAAAAGGTGGTGTAAAAATTGTAAGATGAACAATCATGACACTGACCGTTGCAGAAGGAACCCTATAGTTATGGCAACCTTCAGGTCAGGTCGACCTCAAGAAAGGAGGAGGATATTCTGTTAGATACCACTCCAGAAGAGATGAGGAAGGCACAGGCTGGGGATAAGACCCTTAAGCCTTGTTTCAGGAAATTGTCAACTTGTCATACAACTCCAGGCAAGGGAGATTTTTACATGAAAAACAAGTTGATGTATAGGAAGACTGGAGCTAGATCCAAAGGTCAGGGACAGCTGGTACTTCCTAAAAGATATAGGGCAGACTTAATAAGGAGCCTACATGTGAAACAGGATGGGGACCATGAGAAAATTGGTACCATCATCCAAAAGGTGGCTCACAATTATTATTGGCCCAAGGCAAGGTGGGACATTGAAAATTTTGTAGAAAGGTGTAGCATAGCACATGAGGGAACACCCACAAGAGGGAACATTGATCAGGACCTGGACACGCCACGGGGCAACATTAGGCCTGAGAATAAGAAGAAAAATAAATTTGATAAAGTGGACCAAAGGGAATGGGAAGCCCTTTTTCACGGACAAGCTTCACTTAACTGTTTTACAATGGCCACTATGCGGCGAGTGCAAAAAGATGTCTTACCCCAGGATAAGCCGAAAATCCCTCAATCGGACTTAAACAAACTGGAGGAAGAAGATGTAGAGAGGAAATCTCTCATCAAGAATTTTAAGTGGGGAGAAAGCCCCAGGAAAAAAATTGGTAGCGGTCGTTTTGTGCATGATAATTCTGGGAAGAAAAATCATCACTATAGCGCTTCTAGTGGAAGAGACCATACCGGTGCATGGACAAATAGGTCCACAAATTTAAAAGTCCATATGTAACGCTGTTAAGAACGTGGACTGATGAAAAAGCAGAGGAAAATATTACATCCTCATACCAATATGTGAATGAGCTGACCACTCGTTTAAAAACTGGCTGGAAACTTGCCAATGAAAATTTGAAACAAGCCAGGAAGAAACATGCTGCCTATTATAACAGGAAAGCTAAAGACAGAGATTTGGCTGTGGGAGAGAAGGTACTGCTTCTTCTACCCGGTAGTCAGAATAAGTTACAAATTGGATGGCAAGGTCCATATACAGTTCTAGAGAAGGTGTCTAGAACAAATTATAAGATAGATAAGAAGGGGAAAGAAAAAATCTATCATGTGAATCTCCTGAAGAAATATTTGGAAAGAGAACATCAGGAAGAGACACACTTGTTGACCTTGTCCATTGCCATGGAGATGAAAAAGGAACCACTTTCATCATTTGAATATCCATTACACCCCTGTGAGACAGCGGCACAGGTGAAAATCAGTACACATTTAACGAAAACTCAGAAAGAGAGAGTGCAACAGGTTCTAGATAATCATGCAGAGGTGTTAACAGACCGACCTGGGCATACAAACTTATTGGAATATGATATGAATCTGATAGACCCCACACCTGTCTGTATGGAACCCTATTCGATTCCTTTTGCTAAGGAGAAAGCTTTGAAGGAAGAGATAGACTATTTGTTGAAGGAAGGAATTATTTCGCACAGTGAATCTTCGTATAGTTCCGGTGTTGTACTCTTAAGGAAGCCCTCTGGAGAACATAGACTCTGTATTGATTACAGGAGACTGAATGCTATTACAGAAGGACAGGTGGATCCATTGCCGGATACAAATCAGTTGTTTGCCAGACTAAATAAAGCTAAATATTTCTCAAAAGTGGATCTGAGTAAAGGATACTATCAGATTCCAGTAAAGCCTGAGGTTAGACCATACCTAGCTTTTAGTACCTCAGAAGGACACTATGAGTTTAATAGATTGCCATTTGGATTAAAGAATGCGCCTAGTGTCTTCTCTAGAATGATGAGAAAATTATTGGACCCTCTGAATAATCCATGTATCACAAATTTCATGGATGATATCCTTATAGCAACAGAAACATTTGAGGAACACATTGACTCTCTGAACATGCTGTTTAATCGACTTAGGGAAGCGAATTTAACAGCCCGACCAACCAAATGTTGCGTTGGATGTAAAGAATTGGAATTCTTGGGACACACAGTTTATCAGGGAAACATGACCCCTGACCCAAAGAATTTAGAGAAACTAAAGAAAGCCCCGAGACCACAAACCAAGAAAGACGTGAGATCCTTTGTCTCATTATGTGGTTTCTACCAGAAGTATATCAAAAACTTTAATTCCATATGTGCACCGTTAACTGATTTGACACGTAAGGGAAATCCAGATCGAATTACATGGACACCACAATGTGAAATGGCTTACCAAGAATTGAAGGAAAAGCTCACAAGTAAACCTATTTTGAAATTACCTGACTTAAGTCAAGAATTCATTGTAAGGACTGATGCCAGTAATATTGGGTTAGGTGCAACTCTGCTACAGAGATCAGATGCATTGGATGGGGAATTAAGCCCAGTGGCATATGCTAGCAGAAAGTTGAATAAAGCTGAAACCAATTACTCAACTAGCGAAAAGGAATGTCTTGCAGTAATATGGGCGATAAAGAAATTCAATATTTATCTGTATGGGAAGGCATTTAAGTTGCAAACGGATCACAAACCTTTGTCGTTTCTAGCACAGGCTAGACATGAGAATTCTAGATTACTCCGTTGGTCATTATTGATGCAGCCATTTGAGTTTAGCATAGAGTATATAAGTGGAAAAACAAATCTGGGAGCGGATTTTTTTAAGCCGCCATCCGTGTGATGAGAATCACCCTAAACTCCAGGAAAAATAAGAAATTTCTCTATGTGTATATAGAATTATAGACTGACATATAACGTCTGTTTTAAGTGGGGAGGATTTGTCGTGAGAAATTCTAATCCACATATATAAATTAAAACGTAAATGTAAAGCCTAACAAATAAATTTAATAAAAGGAAAGAAGAATGGTAAAGAACAGTGCTGTCACAATGACTGTACTCGAAATCCCCCTTGTTTTCTAATTCGTCTGCAAATTGTAACGTTTCACGTTGATAGTAAAAGCCTACTGCTTCAATACCCGCTTTCTACGATAAAACGTGTACTGCCTTTCTAAGAAAAACCTTGAGATACGCAAGCTGACCTAGATTTAAAATTCCATTCATGTCATTTTATACACTACGTTACCAAAAACGAAAGACAGATGGACTAAGGATAGAAAGAAAGGGAGGGGCTGAAAGCCGGAACGCAGGCAATACTACCACAGTCTCGCGATACACAATTAATGCCACCCCTAACACGCGTGTAAGGCCACAAGCACTAGCTTTTTTTCAAATCGACAGTGATAAACAACACTACCCATACGAGAGTTAGTTTTTAAAAACTTACAAAACGCTTATTAGGAAACATGACATTCTACTGTTTTATGTCTAAAATCCTGACATTAGTCTGACAGTACAGCAGGACAGGTGGCGGTTCTAAACATAAAAAAATAAAAAAAAACTACACGACTATCCTGGAAAATACATATTTTGAACGCAGCCCCTTAGCCCCATTAAATTTATATATTTGGGTTCCTTAGGACTTGCTGACAAATAATATGTTAAACGTTACGCAAATAGTCTAGGAATTAACAAATTATAGCCAAAAGAAATAGTGAGGGATGTCAGACAACACCAAAATCAGAATCGCTCAGTGGCAGATTTTCACACCACCATTGTACGGGAAATAGGTCCCCATGTTACCTCCTATTTGATTGGCGGAAAGTAAATGTAAGGCTAAACACGATTAGTCGGGCTATAAATATTGATTCTTTGTTGTTAGGGAAACGTGAGTAAGGGTACTTTTTTTTGAAAAGCTGTGTAAACATGGCACGATTGGTTAGACCCGCCAATATAGTCAATCAGAGGCGTCAGGTCAGCACCACATTTTCAAATAAACTTACTAAAGAACCAGTGCGTTGAGCGCCAGTGCATATTTTTCTAAATAAAAGCCTGGGACATCGGCAGATCGAAATTGTGCTATATTCATTGCCAGTCAACGTAACTGTGTATTATTCCATGAATTGTGGTAAGCTTGAAATATTTGATATCTTTTTAATGAAAATTGAATGTAAATTGATAATTCATGTCTGTATATATGTGTGGTTCAGTAGCGAACATGAGGTAAAGCCTATATAGTGCTCCAACCTGAACAGAAGGTGTCGGAGGAAAGTAAAACTACAGGGAATTGCCAAACAGTACACTGACACCTATCTTATCGACTAGAAAGAAATAATGCTGGAATTGCAGAGGCGTAGTAACCATTAGGGAGGAGTATACTGGTGAAAATTGTTTCAGATGAAGATAGCAGTTGGCCTACCGCTCTGAACTCAGTGTTTGTTATGTATTGTGTTCAGTCTGGAAATTTATTATAAATTAGTTCTGAAATAGGAGGTACAACCTTCTTGTTTCAGGGACCGTGGTCCTAAAGTTATTGAGCAGCACCTGGTCTGAGCTTTGCTGAACCTAGAGGCTGACAGCATACTCCTGGGTCCAGATAGTGACCAGTGAGGTGTCTCCAGAACACAGGGAGGCTATCGAGCAGAGGAGTCTTTTCCTGCCGCCATCACGAAAGATAAGCGTCTGTGGCCAGAGGAGCTCAACATTATGCCCCCCCCCCCCCCCCTCAAAATCTGACTTTATAATAAAACAGAGGGAAAATACAGTGTTTAAATTGATAGGAACTGTGAACTTTTCCCCATACTATTTCCAAGATAAACAAACACTTGAAGTCATGATGACAAATAACAACATAGCTTGAAAAAAACAAAACCAGTATTACCTCATATTACTACTACACAACTGACACACATAGGATAATATTAATAAAATATGTCATTACAAGGTTCATATTGATAAATTCTGTACATATAAATTGTAATTACAATTGATTGTGATTCCTGGTTCACTTTGTATTTGAATCAGGACACATATATTAGTAAAAGTAATTAATACATATTTATATTTGAAACTTTCCCAGTGCCTCATTTAAGATAGTCTTATAGAGTGTTAAATGTGTGTGAGTGTCACAGTGTTGTCAAGTGTGGTGGAATAAATTAAATTGTTTATCTGTCTGTTGTTGTGACTTACACTTCATCATATACATACCCTAGACATTTAACGTAGTCATCACAATATTCCAGAATAATTCTGACTGAGTTATAATGTGGTAGCAAGTAAGGTTATCTGTAAAACACTACACCTATTAGATACAGATACCTTCACAGCTGATCTCAGTCAGTACACTAAGTCCCCTATAAATATTTATAACATCCCACTTTACCACAGACCCGTTGTTGTAATTTGTGAAATTAACAATCTTCTGAGTGTTTATTGATTAAAAACTTATTGTACTTTGTTAGAATACTTCTGTTTGAGACATTTTGAAACTTTACACTTGGATAATCTCATTAGGAACAATTGTAGACGAATTTTAATGAATACGTTTAGTCTAATTTTGCACCGGCTTCTTCTTTTGTCCTCCATTTTACCTTGAATAACTAATCATTTTTCAATGAAAGCTTTTATACTTGTAGCACAAGAGTAAAGTACATCCAATTACCTTCAGTTTCATATACAACAACAAAGTTATTTATACATTTGAACATTTAAAAAAAATGATTTCCAAACAACAACAATAAAAACACACAGGGTTGACAATTTCCTCTTTTTTGCAACAATATGACCTGTTGTTGTAATTTGTGAAATTAACAATCTTCTGAGTGTTTATTGATTAAAAACTGATTGAACTTTGTTAGAATACTTCTGTTTGAGACATTTCGAAACTTTACACTTGGATATTCTCATTAGGAACAATTGTAGAAGAATTTTAATGAATACTTTTAGTCTAATTTTGCACCGGCTTCTTCTTTTGTCCTCCATTTTACCTTGAATAACTAATCATTTTTCAATGAAAGCTTTTATACTTGTAGCACAAGAGTAAAGTACATCCAATTACCTTCAGTTTCATATACAACAACAAAGTTATTTATGCATATGAACATTTTAAAAAATTATTTCCAAACAACAACAATAAAAACGCACTGGGGTGGCCATTTTTGCTTGGGTCAAACCCACTTTTTTGCTTGGGACTGAAAGAGTTAAGGACTTTCTTCAGTGCACACGGACAACGCCAGCAGTGCTCCAATCGTCTCACTCAAATCACACAAGGAGGATCTCAGCGCAGTGCACGAACTCCGTAGCACCGGCGAGAATCCCAATGTGTATATATATAGTGTGTATGAATCACACATTCTATAAATATTTTTGTGGTGGGTAGGTTCCCTAATTTTTAATTGCTTACACTGACATCTGTCAACATGGACATACATTTTACTCTAAAAACGTACACACATAAAGCAACAGCACATGATTTTGATAAATGGATTTACTTAAAATATATAGTAAATATATGATGTTTTACGGACACATCTTTTTAAGTAGTTCATTTTTGATAATGTAAATAAGAAACGGCGTCTGATTATTTCTTAATCAATGTTGAACATAGCGCCCACGTTTTCCCACACAATATCGCCCTCTACAACACCTCAAGAAGTGGTACTGATGCAGCACTTTTTACAATAATTCTCCCTTATTGTCTCTGTGATTTTCTTTCAAATCGTTGTCTCCTATCCAGCAAGTTTTAGACGTTTTTTCGCTTTCAACCAGTTCAGTCAGGATAATATAAATTCGGTTCGCAGAACTGCTGAACTGTTAGTGGTCTTCATATTCGTCATGGGGTCAACCTTTGTGCGTTCCTGACATGCTGTTATTGCATTTTATTTATAGACCAGTGATTTTAACGACAATCGGTTACGTTGTCAAGAATATCAGGTTAAAGGCATTCCTGTATTTACTGCTCATGTTATAGTAAATGAAAATATTCATTGATGAATTTATCGCTTCCAGAAAAAACCCTATAGCTCCTATCAGTATCAAAGTGTTTCTGTACTTGCCAGCAATGGATATTTCTGGTACCATCGACATGGCAAGAAAAAGGAAACTTATTGGAATGAAGCAGGCAATGAAAAGTACGGAAATCATCACAACCATCTTGGCCACTTTCTGATTACGACCAGATATGTTATCCACATTCGCTGTAGACTTATTCCGCCACTCCGATGTATTCTTGAGCTGAATTACTAAGCTAATAGTGCATACTGTAATAATTACAAAGGCACTAAATGGAACAAAAGCGTTGTTAAATGCGAATGACGCTTTCTCAACGTTCTCTCGATCTTCTGTGTGACGAAGACCAATTAGTGATATATTTCTTTCTGGAAAAAACTTCAGACCCAGTGTGTTGACCACGTAAAGAGGAGCCATGCTGAATATGAGTGTGGTGAAGACACATACGATGATAATAGCCACTCGTCTTGTTGTAACGATCTGCCTAACCTAATGTGAAAAGAAAACAAAAAGATGGGACATAAGATCGACTGAACCAAGTAACATTCATTCAATCAATCAATACCATTTAGCTCCCAAAGGAGCATAGGCCTTTTTGACAGGTTATGAGAACAGAGCACCTCGATCAATTCGCTTGACTCCCACAGGCGCCCCTCATTTTCATTCATTTTTCATTCAACCGACTTGCTCACATCGCTTCCCTAATTAGCATGTACGTTCGTTACGCATTAGCCATGTCTTTTTTCGCTAGCTGTCTTACTTATAGGTTAGCCACATCTACCTGTCTTATCTCACGCGCTATTAAAGTAGCTTCTCAGATCCATAACTGACATTCCTTCAATAGGGGACGGGCCAAGGGCGGGTGGCTAAAGCTTACAGGGCGTCTGCCTGCTGTCAGATTACAACAAACACCTGGAAGGTAAATTGTTTTGAAGTTCCCTAGACGGCCCGGCCAACGCTGAAGATCAGAGCCTTTTGTTGTCGAGTCACAGGGGAACCGAGCGAGCGGTGTAATCCTTTATATTGGAAGAAAATCTCCGCTCGTTTCCCTGCTTTGCGAAAGGTGTGAATTTCGTCATGTCCCAGCAAAATTTGCACTATTTCAGTATATATGCTGATCCACCGAAACTCAGTTATCAGTTTGCTACAGGAATTTTTGAATGTCTAGCTCGCTATTAATAAGAGCCCTATTACAATTGGATTACTTTGAATACGTGGAGATAATTCATTTTCTTGTGTTGCGGTAAATAATATATATTAGCATTTAGTGAATAATGAGATACAGTTTTCTTCATTTACGGTATAATTCATGGGATTTCTGTGTTAATTGAATAGCGTATTAAATAGCCAATTTTTCCAGTTGTAAACGTAAATTTAATTACTCGCTATTCCCCAGTAATAGATGCTTTAATTAATTATTAAGACGCTAGGTGTTTGATAAATGACGAAGTATAATTATTCTTAATACATCATGTGTAACTTTATAAATGACTAGGGTTCATATCGCGCGTTAAAAGCGTTAAGATAAGCTATACTCTTGTAGTTTTAAAATATAATTTAATACCGGAGTGGTTAAGAGGTGTTGCCGTAACGTGTGTTAGGTTATACTTTCTATATTACTGTTATGATATTTGAATTGTTTCCAACAAAATCTAGGCTGATCAACCCTGCGATCTAGCGGTCTGAATAGCTCCAGTAACATTTTTTAAATTATTATCGGGTCTTGGAATTTGACCTGTGCGGTTCTCCTGTTTTTTCATCCAAAGAGAGAGAGTTCTGACGCAAAAACATTAATAATAAAGTATAACTGAACACGCAAATTACCCAGATTGTTTACCTACAATTATCAGCCTGTGGTGGCCAAATATCTATATAACATTGTTCCAGAATACTGACTATCGTTGTTTCTTTTTTCGAGTGGATTTATCCAGAACAAAGAAAACTTGGGTCCAAAGTCGGCACTCAAACCCCAGAGAGAGAGAGAGAGAGAGAGAGAGAGAGAGAGAGAGAGAGAGAGAGAGAGAGAGAGAGAGAGAGAGAGAGAGAGAGAGAGAGAGAGAAACAGATAGAATATCTTTTCCTTATCATTATTGGTTTTAAACAGTTTACCCACCAGACATTTTCTTTAAATATCAGCACTACTCTGTACTGTCCATGGTGAACATTTGATCGCGGCTTATATTTTTTTACATGAATTACCTGACGTGAACTTTCTCATATCCAATAAGCACTATCAAAGCGGGCGTTCCCCATTAGGAAAAAATAATCATTCTTGGAGGAACTGGGGATCACTTGGAAAAGCACCACACTGGACTATGTTAACTATACACTAAAGATACGTTCAAGAGTAGTAGGTAAGCGTGATTGAATGTGGCCACAGATTGACAGATTGTAAGATAGAAGAATGAATATTTCCTATATTGTATAATCATTGTACTCACTTCTGTCTTTTCGTGTTCGCTAATACTGTTATATTTCTTTTTTTTTTCCAGGAAAGACTTACTAGAGACTTTGTTCTTTACTTGATCGTCTATTCCTATACTCTAGGGTTACTCTTTTGACCTTTTGGGGTTACTAACTTCTGTTGGAACTACCTCTGTTGGGATCTTCTTTGTTTTCCTTTACAAGAGGGAAGGGCCTATTGGGCTAATGATTTCCATATTTTTTTCTGTAAACTATATTTTATTGATGTAAATGTTTGATATTGTGATTTTTCTAAATGATAATAAACTTAATCAACCTTTAGTTATCGTGTTGGTCAACCCCTGACCTATATGTTACCCATAGTTTGTTTTTACGTTTGTGCGTAGTCGTCACAAAATTGTGTGTATGTGAGTGCGGTGTAACGTGTATTTTGTACCAGGAGAGAAAGTGCGTCTACTTTAAATATATTCGTAAAGATATGCTGGATTAGAGCAATTACTCAATCCAGAGACAGTTCTTTCTCTTACACTATCACCCCCTCGTGCAAAGAAGAAAACTATTTCTTACACCTTACTCTCGCATAGTTAACACTATCACCTCTGATCGGACGGGACCATAAATATCTCAGACCTATCTTATCAAAATTTACGACAGCCTTCAACAAACACGTGCCAAGTCTTTCTGTTCCGTCCCATCCGCTCAAGTTCTTTCCACGTTTTACTCATCATTTTCACCTCCATTTCTAGTTCTCTTCTCCATGTGTTTTTCGGTCTACCTCTGCCTCTCTTTCCCTGTGGATTCCAGAACAAGGACTGCCTTGTAATGATATCAACAAACTTCGTCAGTGTGTCCTATCCATCGCCAGCGTCTTCTTCTCAACTCTTGTTCCAGTGGCACTTGTCTGGTTCTTGTCATCAATTCCACATTTGTGACTTTGTCATACCATTTTAGTCCTTCTATTCTACGCAAGCACTCGTTTATAAAGGTCTGTAGCTGTTTGGTTGTTGTTTTTGTTGTTCTCCATGTCTCAGATTCATACAATAGGACTGACTTGACATTTGATTCTTATTTTCATGCTGGACTTGATTTCTCTCGTTCTCCATATGTTTCCCAATGCAATGAAAGCTCCTCTTGATTTCTGTATTCTTATTTTGATATCACTGTCTGTCCCTCCAACTTTTTCTATATTACTTCCAAGATATGTGTACGATCCTACATCTTTTAGTGTTGTTTCTTCAAGTTCAACCTTGTTATCATTTCTTGCATTTATTCTCATAATCTTTGTCTGGTCCCTGTGTATAGAGAAAAAGAAATACACAACATTCATTAGTGCTTGAGATAAATCAAACTTGCACAATGAACGTTATATTTATATGTAAAAACATAAGCACATCTACAAATCTTGCTATGGACGTGTTGCTAATGGCAGAGTTCTTTTTTTTTAGTCAAGTACGATGAGTGGGGGCGTGGACGATCATGTTTCTCCACAACTTCATGTCTTCAGTACTATTTATTAATTCTGTTGTTGACTTCTTTCAATGCCATGATGTCAAAATGTCAATATGTCTTTTCTCTATCTCGTCATCTATTTCTTTTTCCTACAATCTTTTCTGTTGTTAAATCCCCCCAAAAAAACTCCTTACATCGTGAGTGAGCTTTCTTTGCGCATTGATCACATGTTTTTTTTTCACAAGGACAAATCATATAGCTGGACAATTCAGCAATGGATGAGTGAGTATGTGTGTGTATGGGTTTATGTTTATACAAGACAGACTTAATTTATCTTAGCGTGTGTATAGGCAACATGCAAAAAAAAAAAAAAAATGAAATGTGTACAATGAAAACTGTGCACGTAAATGCTCCAGATAATGTAACTTTTTTTTTTTAAATGTCCTAAACAATTTAGCTTAGATTTGACATTGCATTTCCGTTTTTATTATTTTATTTTGTTGCAACGAAATAGGCCTTGATCCTGAAACTTGTACAAAAAGTGCAATCACGTCATCTTCAGCTTGTCGTTTGCTCCACTGATTTCCAAGGATTTCCCCTTTGGTGAAACGTGTTGAGAACTCAGCATTGCACAATAAGTTAGGACGATTCACCAGAGCCTCGGACGTAAATCTGGCTTCTACCTAGTTGGCTGCATGTAGGCGGATCTCACTGTGGACCCATGATAGGCAGGAGAAGCCGAGAAGTGGCTCTGTGTAGGACGTGACAATTCCTTGGTAGAGCTCAGAACCACAGCACAGTATTTTAGTTCCGCATATTTCGATAATTGATGGCTGGCGAGGAAAACACAGTATGCCACGCACTTCTTACTCCTAGCTTTGGGCCAGATGTGATGATCATTTAAATGCAAGCCAAGCTGTAGAAACTCTAGCTTATGACTTCAATTCAACACGTTTCGGATTGGCAGAAAAGCCATAGAAAAACTTAAATCTACAGTGTAGATACTACCAAGGAGTCTTCAACTTGGTACTGGCCACATAAGAGCGAGAAGCTCAGCTGCATAGTTAAACAAAAAAAAACAACAATAACCAACACTAACCTTTAAAGGGGTCGTAATACACAAACATCTCTCAAGTGTGATTAAGGCAGTGATCCAGGCAGTTATACGAGTAAAAGCTGTATGTGGTATGGAACCTGTGAGATACTGACATTCTATAGAGTCAAATGATAAATCCGCTGTCGTGAATGCTGGAGTAAAACATAGCAGTGTCCAAATTAATGCCAAAAGAGACCCTAAGTCAGAGATTGCCAAACCTAAATTTAGTGAAATATTAATGAAAAAGAGTATCGTTTAAGATTTTGCTACAGAAACGTGTTTTATGCTTTCTTTAAAATGGCATTACATTTCTTTTTTCTTTCAGTAATCGCATTCAAAATAATAGCATCGCTTGCTGACCTACTCTTAAACATAGAGAAGCCAGAATTAGTGATCAATGTTCCCAAATACTTATAACAATAAGCCAGTCTTCGGAGCCGGTGTAGGAGGCAGGAAGTACTGAGCCGGCAACACGCACTGTACAGTGCATGCTACCATAAGGTAAGGACCACTGGACAAGTGATTCCCTGCCTAGGTAACAGGGACTTAACTCAGGCACGAAGCACTGTACAGTAATTCTTGCCTGAAAAAAATAAATAGGTATATCGCACTGCGTTGTAGTTATTAGAATCCTTTTGGCAGATATTTCCACCGTTCTTTCCTTTAAATTACAAAAGACCGGAGAGATAAAGAGTAAAGATGTGTTTATGTTTGCTTCTTCTGGTATTCATTTATGGGACCTAAGACGCATCAAAGGAGGAATGCAGTCAGCGACCCATATTTGACTGCTTGCGTCAGGGTCAGCGAACCAGAGCTGACCAAGATTCTACTCCACCTCCATGGGGTGGTCCTGGAAACAGGCTGCATCACTGCAGTCTGGCTGAGAGAGTAGAGATCGAAGTGGGAAGGCGAACCCGGTCCTAAAAAATGACGTGACGAAGCCGGATGTGTCGGGCCGAAAAGCGCAGATATTGCAGCGTTGCTGTAAATGGCGACACAACGCTACCAACGTCCTTTTTAGGACGAACACAAAAGAAGAGAAGTATTCATTTATAGTGTGTAAACGAATTTTATGAATTTTTTTGCAATTTTATGTAAAATATATGGCGGGAAATTATTATTTCGATGATCATTTCAAACAGGTATCGTTATGGTGCGTTAAGTGGGATCATAATTTGGGTAGTGAATAATAAATTTAAGGTAAAGGTGGTCCCATTGCAGATATGGCCGAACTGGAGTGAAGTGTTAGAGGCTTCACTATACTAGATACAACATCGTTAGGTGAGGTGACCAGTTCACTTCCTCGCTTCTTTTTCCTTCCCTAACTCACTAGCAAAGCCAGGTACCCATTTACAGCTGGGTAGACTGGAGCATGTCGATGCCGTGAATAGAACCACGCCCCTTTGACGCGAAAGACCAGCGCTCTAACAACTTGTTCAATCGGACGCTCAAAAAATATATAAATAAATAATATTGCATGTAATTGTACCTCTGAATTATAATTATTATTTATGATAATTGTTAACCCCCCCCCCCCCCCCCCCCCCCCCCCCCCCCCCCCAAAAAAAAAAATGAAAGAATGATTTAGGTTGTTATATTAGAATGTGTATACAAACATACTGTCTCCATTAAGGAAAAGACATGAAATAAGCTGCCATTACAGTGAACGCTTCACGGTAACGGTCATAAATGCCTCACACCAGCAGGCCAGATGAGATAAGATTCACCCGTTTCAGAGGCACCAGGAGGATAGACAAACCAGTTTAATTATTCGGGTATAGAAGAAACACGTGTTAAAGAACACATGTTTTGTATTATTGCCACACACAGGCATATAGCTATTGCTATTGAGGAAATTTATCTCTTTGTGGTAACTTATGTTTTGTACGGTTTTTAACTATTGAAAGCTACATATTTAATACGTCACCGGTTGTCTATGACGTAACACGTTTGCACTAATTTATTCTAACGGCTAATATTCGTTATTTCAAGTAATCCAGGTAAGTCGTGTTTTTCAAGCTCCCAGAATTGTGGAGGAATATTATATATTTAAGTGGCATAAACTAACTTCGAAGGCCGCCAATATGTTTTCTGAGATGGTCCTGAACTTTTACAGAAGTTCCACCTATTACAGAGAAGGATAACTCAAGTATTTTATATTCACGTTTTCTGGTCTACATTACTTGGATGTCGTTGCCTGAGACGCACCTCTTTGTACAGCGACCAGGACTGAATAATAGAGACCATTTATATTGATGTCTAACTGCTATGAATGCCTATATATTATGGACTGACTATGCACATATATAGTTTTGAGGAGACTTCATTCAATACTCTCCAACTATGCCATTGTTCCTGAGTTGAATAAATGTTAAGCGAAACGAATCTTGGACCCAATATATCTTGTGTTCTTCGCCCAGTTATGTCCTGTGATGACCATACCCGTGTCCATTCGTTTTGTCAGCATGATGTATGAACGTTAACAATACTTTATACTACAAGAACTAAACTAAACCAAACAAGAAAGAAAACCGTGATGCAACAAATATTTGGTGACCAATGTGGGGATAATACGTAACATTTGTTCTTTAACAACATGACATTTTTTTGCCACTATAAATTTTCTTAAATGTAAATAGTGGATTTTTCTGAGTATAAATGCAACAAAAATCAATGCCCATGTGATGGACTGCCTATTAGGAAATAAGTCTGTCACTCTTACAATGCTTATTGGAGAAAGGGACGAAGTAAATCCAGAAGACGAAGTAAACCCAGAAGTCGAAGTAAACCTAATACTGTTGGAGGCAATAAAACTTTATTAAATAGTCTTTATGTATACCCAGCAGTACCTTACCAAGAAGAAAAAAAAGCATTTAGCATGTATTATTGCTTTGGTTTTACTGGCACATATAACCGGCATTGATGTCTAATAAAGTGAAAAATATATCTATTTTGAAATGTTAACAAAGCTATTATTTACTTTATTTTAGAAATTAATATTGTTTTGTATTGTATTGTGTATTAAGTAAACTGAACTTTTTTTTTTTTTTTTTGGTGTGAAATTCATAAAAAGATAAATATGAAGATCGCTGCAAATCAGATGTGAAACGTGTCAACTTTAAACAAAATATGATTCTTTTAAAAGCTTTAATAATGATTCGAGTGTTTTTTTTTTTTTTAAATATACTCTGATGTCGTAATTCAAAACAGCTACTTATCTACAACAAGTTGAACTCCATTACAATTACTTATTACAGACGAAAAAAACATATGCTTCTGTCGTTTCCCGCGCAGAGGTAAGTACGTTGTGGTCAAAGAGAAGGTTTATTTCACAATGCGGCAGATGACGTTATAAATTATTTGGCTTTTTATATTACTGTAAAAAGTTGTTTTAATGCTCTTTTGGTAATAGTAGTTCCTAAATAAGAAATATACACATTTGTAACAGATTAGACGCATACAGATTTTCGTTGGTAAGATCTACGTTTCGAAGGAATGTCATCTTTCAAGTTTTACTTTATTAATACTCTTTATTTATACACTGCCAAGTAGAAAAAACGCACTTATCATGTATTATTGCCTTGGTTTTACCGTCACATTAATTTTTTCATTACATACAATACAGAATTAATTATATTTAAGTACGTGTTTTCGATTTTTTTTTAACCTTTAAAATGTCAAGTCATTCCTTCCCATGTTCAGTGCTTCCTACCTAGCAGGTAATGTTCACTGTACTGTCTCCGGCACCGTCAGGTAGGAGGCACTGTACAATGTTCCCTACCGTTATGTGCGTCCTGCCTGCAACAATGGCATGCCTCAACTACGTTTTTTTTAATTAGTCGCCATTGTATATTTTTAAAAATTCTCATTCAACAATGTAAAACATTATTTGAAAATAAACTTGAATAAAAATGACCATTAAACTATGTCTAAAAAAGGGCTAGACAAATCCTTGCGTCAAACATGAGACAATCACCATCTCTTGTTATAGTTAAATGTGACTCTTTTTTATACTTACAAAACGTGAACACCAAGGGATTATTTTCTGGAAAATAAGGAACAAAAGAGATAGGGACTAAACTGGTACACTGATGTGACTGTTACGACATGTTTCTAATAAATGAAATAAAGAACAGAACTTATAGATGCTTTATTTTCAGAATGATTGAAAAGAAAATAAGAACAAGCGCTTATTTCGAATCGTACGCTATTTGATCGTTTGAAAAATGTAGTATTTATTATAGTACACTAAGTCTTCGAGTGGCATAGTTTTTAGAGCAGTTGCTTCTGGAGGGCAGTTACCAGGTTGTCACGGATTACCTCCTATGAGCTCTGCAGTAGTGGTCCACCAGTGGCAAACACTCAAGAGTATCTAATATCTGTCTTCAAAGGTGTCCACTTTCGCACAAGATTACTCTTGGCAGAGTTGCAGATAGAAGGATAAGGATTCTTCTATCTGTAGGGAGTTTCCATAAAATATTTTCAGAAGTTGTGGTAAAATCTGCGAGGATAATTACTCATTTCTATGGATTTTAGTCATAAAAACAACAATAAATAAAACCAGCCCGATTGTGTCTGACGGAATTGCTCTCACACGCCCGCCACTGCCTTTTGTGCAGTGCGAAAAGCCTATAGCATATATAATATACAACGCGTTGCAGTTTCGGTTTCGCCAACGTACTACCGATGTTTAAACTTGTAAGATCTGCTGCATACACGGCCGCCTAACCGATAAAATTAACTAATTGGCGGAAGAGCGCCGCACAATACTATCTGAATTAACGTAATATTTTGTTTTTAACAGGTTAATCAGTAGTAAGTCTTACAATTTGGTAGTGAAACACGATAAAATTCAAATCATAAAACCCAACTTGTTAACCCGCCACGTCTAACACCCGATTTGCCTGCCACACTCTGCCATGCGTATCTACACGCGGCGGCAAACGCCATCGGAGGCAAACACACAGACAGTTTGTCCCCACTCGTTGTAGAATTACTGGCGTCACTAAAACAAGTAGTATTTGAATCCCATAGGCTAAGCGGGAGAGGAGAAAGGAGGAAATGGTGGTCTTGTGTAAAATATTATTTGACGAACGAACAGTGACAAAAATGAAAATCTTTATTAATAGGAAACTGAACATAAAACTTATATGATAAGATAGCTGAGACTCCCCTAAGCAAGAATATGTTTTAAATAATATGATAGCCCCAGTATTAGTGAAGTTATGAAGGAAAAATAAAATGTCCAAGACGGTAGACCAGACAGACAGTCAACCTTACTTGAATTTTTCATAACGTTAAGGGACGATCGCGTAGAAAGAGGCATTGAGGTGAATATTCAAATTCGCTTGAGTACAGAGAGTATAGGGTGAGAAGGGGGGGCGATAGTAATTTGGTTCTCAACGAAACATTGTTGTTGTAATGGCAACTAACATAGGCTAGCCAATTAAATAGCAGACGCGGTGTAGTTTGGAATTGTTTTTTTTTTGTTTTTCAAAACTGCATTTTGAAATCTGGTAGTCGCCAGCTTCTGATTGGCTAGTGGTACCCAATATTAGCAAGGGGTTTTCCTTATTCAATTGCCAGTTGTCAAAAATAACTTACATTAAACATTTTGCTGAGATTCAGCTGTGGTAAATTTAAAGTAAAATAAATATTTCCCAGCCTGAGACCAGTGCAGAGTGAAACTGCGGCCATTGCTTTGCAAGTCAGCATCATTTGTTTATATTTCTTGAATTGTGGTAAGGACGATTTATGAATTATTCTGTTTAATTCCACAGCAAACAAAATTGGGTATTGATATTGAGGAAAATGAAGAACATGTCGGTAGTAGACATTGTTGAGTCCTCATCTTAAAATGTATCTAATTGATGTATGTTGTCATGATTATGCTGTTATATTATTATAGTAGTAAGCCTCTGTGTTCTATGAACACTAGTTACATGCCTGAAGCATTTATAATATAAAAAGAAAAGAGAAAATCATACCAACGGAAATGTGGTTACCCCACATTATTGTATTGAGGAAAAAAGATGTAAAGGTACAGTGGCGTATCTGCCATAGGGACCTGAGGTGTGGTCACAGCAAGGAGGGAGTCAAACAAAGTTAGGGGCTTGTGCACATGTACGGCACGCAAGGCTGACCCCATATCCTGGTAGGAAAATATTAAATAATCTCAGTGAGTAGATGTAAAGCCAGGGTATCCTTTTGTTCCAGCGTTTTATTCCCTGTTACCGACTGGTGGCAGGAAGCCAGCTGAAAGTGAATACAGCCCTCAAGCCTCCATCCAGTCATTTCTACTATTATAAGCACACGGAGGAGCTTGAACGAGTGAAAGAGTCTGCATCTTCAGGGGAGAATTTCCTTATAAATAACCCCAGGTGATGTGCCATACATCTGGGTACATCTGACACTTTTTGTAAAAAAGTAACATTCACTGAGTTTCCCAATGATATTCAGGAATTTCAAGGGGTATGATGACACAACAGCCCCTCATACACAGTGACTCTCCCTTTATAGGATTACAGTAGTAGCTGTGAACTGTTCTTCAGTGAAAAATATATCTTGATTTTAGTTGTGTGGACAGAAAGTCCAGTTGTTTTATTACCCTCTTTCTGTAAACTATCTTGTCCTTATTTTCAAGACCTGTCCAAAAGATATAACTGGACAGGCAGATTAAATTGTAATATTCAGTTCAAAAGAAAACTTGACACCTGTTTTATTAACTTTCTCATAGAAAAGTAAAGTGTTTGTGTGTTGTGTACTATCATCTCATTTCTCCCCTAGACAATAGGTACATCATACACCCTACACTAGAGCCAACAGAGAGACCGTGTGAGATCTAGGGAGGTAGCGTTAGGTTCCCTGTACACAATTCATCATCATCATTTATAGAATCAGGGACCTACATTTGCTTGACCTCGCACGGTTACTGCATGCACTTATTTCACTCTTTGTTAGGATACCATCATAACCTCCCCAGCAAATCATCTTTATTTGCTACAGAAGTCAAGAACAATGCTGCATAGGGCCGAACACTATTATCTTATATCTGATCCGCCGCCTTTTGTGAAGAATTAAGCAGTAGTTTTAGCCCGTTCAAGGCCCCCTCTCCCCCCCCCAAGCTGGTGTAATCAAGCTAAATTCTTTTATAAGTATTTGCTCTATAGATGTAAGTATATGTCTAGATGTATTTATTAAAGAGTCTTGCTCATACGTTTGCTTTCATACATATAATAACTGAATCAACAATGATTATTTTGTTTTAAAATAACATGTAACAAATTTAATAATACATTTTAACAGGATAAAATAACAATGGAATGATGGTGAATTTTAGATATATTTAAAAAAAAAACTGTCTTTACTGAGACAGGGGTTGAAGATTTTTTCTAAAATGTGCCCTTTTGCTGTTTCCATTAATAAGAACTTAGCTGGTCTAAGTGAGTACTGCAGCCGTGGTTTCGTCGATTCTCTTGTGATGAGGGCACTTCTTAACACAACCCGTCCAAAGTAGGTTGTTAGGGTAGAATCCATGCTCTTGACTCACAACTAGTGGCGCAAAAACTTTAGTCTTGCAGCTTCGACGAACTTTAGACAAAATAAAAAGAACAAATGCCTCTGCTAAGTACACTGGGTTGGAAGATTAATAGACGCATTGTCTCGCTGTTCACCCACCAATGTTAGCCTCTCTGAATAATTAGACCTTTTGAGTATACATAGCATAACTCAGGGATTATGATTAGAAATCACCGCTATTATTCTGGGTGTTCTAATGACACAATATGTGCTTGGACAGCGCGAGCACAATGATTTGTGACTGAACTAAAATTATTAATTTACATATCTCACAAAATGATACGATACACTTGATGCACATTGGATGTAATCATCACTCATCACTTCTCCATTTGGAGTCTGTGGTTGCTGCTGCTTTCGCTTTTCTGAGCGAATTGACATAACGCAAGTACCATCGCTTGCTGTAGTGGTTTATGAAGATACTATTTTCATATGTTGAGGTTGTAAGCATCATATATAACCACTTAGCAAGAAAAATATGTCAAATTCACATTTGTAAAATATAGGTTCCCAATTTACCCCAAATGGGATCTACAATATCCTGTAACAGGTAGAATGGACACAGCAAATTCGGTTAGATGTTTCGAATACTGGGTCTAGTGTTACTTTAGAATCCCTCTTAAAACTTGATTCTGATTGCTTAAGTCTCCAGTCTTTGTTTTTTTTTTAAATGCAGATTTACTTTTATGTTTCAAAGTTGCCGAAATACTCTGTCCTGGTCCTTTCGTATGGAATCTAAGTCCTATTCTCTTCTGGTTCTCTCTCAGGAGGTGATACTTTGACGTTTCGCAGTGCAGTGTGCCTAAGTCTCAAATTGTTAGATTATAAATCTCAACCTTCGCTCCAAGTCCCATATGGTAATACCGACGAATTTGCCAATGAAATTCAATGCCTTTTCCGTCCCTCCAATTAAACCAATCCAATCTCTTAAGAACTAGATGGGTCGGGGTGTTAAATCCTTTCTGTCCTCCGCGTGTTTTAAATGTATCACTTAAACGCGTGACCTCTTTCAGCTATATCATTAATACTTCCGATTGCTCTGTATACAACTCACAAACACATATGTGAGCTTATTTCCTGTCTAAATGCCTTTCCAACCATAATCTCACAGACGGGTTATCTGTATTATTGCTGCAGAAATAGGCCAGCGGAAGCAATTATCTAATTATCACCTGCGTTTTCGTGCATCCGCCAGACATACAAACACGCATCACCGGCAGCTTAGACAAACAATATGGCTTTCTTTCCGTACTCTGTGTCGTGAAACATTCTAAATCCACATATCTAAATTAAAAAGAAAATGTAAAGCCTAGCGAATTAATTCAATAAAAGGAAAGAGGAATGGTAAAAGACCAGTGCTTTCTCAATGTCATACTCCAGCGTGTATACCGCCGTAAGGGCTGAACAAGAAAAACCTCTTTTTATGCTCCGTCTGCATAATTGTAACGCTTTCACGTTTACTAGTAAAGCCTACTGCATCAACTACACGCGTTTCAAAAAAAAAAAAACCGGTACTGTGTTTCTTAGCAAACCTTGAGATAGACACACTGCGTAATGACCTAGATTACATTAATGTCATTTTATGCACTACGAAAAGACAGACGGCATTAGAGAGAGAGAGAGAGAGATGTACGGAGGAACGCATGCAATACTACCACAGTCTCGCGATTAATAGTAACGTCAATCCCACGCGTAAGGCATGAAGCACTAACTTTTTTTTCTCAAATAAACAGTGATAAAAAACACTACCAATACACGGTTAGGTTTTGAAAACATGTTTAATGCTTATTAGGAAACATGACATTCTACTGTTTTATGTCTGAAATCCTGACATTAGTCTGACAGAACAGTCGAAAAGGCAGGACAGGTGGCGGTTCTAAAACAATAAAAAATAAAAAAACAAATACACGACTATCCTAGAATACATATTTTGAACGGAGCTACTTAGCCCCATTAAATTTATATATTTGGGTGCCTTAGGACTTGCTGACAAAGAATATGTTAAGTGTTATGCACATAGTCTAGTAATTAACAAATTATAGCCAAAATATTATAGGGGTGTTGTCTGACAGCACCAGATCATATTTGCTCATGTTTGGATACTGCTTTAGGGGAATGAGGCCACTACGTTAAATCCGATTTGATTGGTTAGAATTATATGTAAGGCGAAACATGATTAGTCGACTGCAAATACTATTTTTGGTTGTTAAGGGAAACGCAGGAAGGGTAAATTTTTTCAAAAGCTTTTGTAAACATGGTCTCATTGGCTAGACCAGTTGATATAGTCAATTAGGAGCGTCGGTTCAGTGCCACTTTTTGAAATTAAACTGTGTAGAAGCAAGTGCGTTGAGATCCAGTTCATATTTTGCTAATGAAAGCCTGGGACAGAGGCAGATCGAAATTGTGCCATAACTCATCGCCAGTCAACGTATTTGTTTAATATTTCCATGAATTGTGGTAAGCTAGACATATTTGATCTCTTTTAGATGAAAATTGAATGTGAATTGATAATTTATGTCTGTATGTGTGTGGTTCAGTAACAAACATGAGGCAAAGTCTAGATATTGCTCCAACCTGAACAAAACTTGTCGGAGAGGAGTATAACTGCATGGGATTGCCAAATAGTACTATGACACCTATCTTATTGAATAGAAGGAAATAATGCTGGAATTGCAGAGGCGTTGTAACCATTAGGGAGAGGAATACTGGTGTATACTGTTACATGAGAAGCTAGCAGTTGGCCTACCGCGCTGAACTCGGTGTTTGTTATGTATTGTGCTTCAGTGTGGAAATAGATTATAAATTAGTTCTGAAGTAGGTGGTACAACCTTCTTGTTTCAGGGACCGTGGTACTAACGTATTGAAGCAGCACCTGGTCTGAGTTTTCCTGAATCCAGAGGCTGGTAGCATACTCCTTGGTCAAGATAGCGACCAGTGTTGTTTCTCAAGGAAACGGTGAAGCAAGCGAGCAGTGGAGACTGTTTCCTGCCGCCCACACAGAAGTTAAGAGTTCGTAGCCAGAGCAGCTCAATCTTGTGTATACCCCCCTCTAAAAGTGACTTTACCTTAAATCAAGAGGGACATTTATTTGTTTCAAATAAAAAGAAACTGTGAAGCTTTCCAATATTATTTCCACCAGAAACAAACACTTGAAGTCATGATGACAAACAACAACCTAGCTTGAAAAGCCAGTATTACCTCATAGTACCACAGCACAACTTACACACATATTGCAATAATAATATATGTCAATACAAAGATCCTATCTATAAATTGTGTACATACAACTTGTGATTACATTTGATTGTGATTCCTGGTTCACTTTGTAGTTGAATCAGGATATCTATTATTGAAAGGAATTAATACATATTTTTAAAAGTTACCCTTGACTTATTAAGATAGTCTTATAGAGTGTTCTATGTATGTGAGTGTCACAGTGTTGTAAAGTATTGTGGATTAAATTAAATTGTTTATCTGTCTGTTGGTTGTTGTGAACATACACTTCATCATTATCATAACCCTAGACATTCAACGTAGTCATCACAATATTCCAGAATAAGTCTGACTGAGGTATAAATGTGGTAGCAAAGTAAGGTCATCTGTAATACACCACACTTATTAGATACAGATACCTTCACAGCTGATCTCAGTCAGTACACTAAGTCCCCTATAAATCCCACTTTACCACACTCTGCCGGATCGTATTGTTATGAGGAGTGTTCGGGACCACATTGGATCAACAGTGACCGGCTCTATTAAAGGTGGCTGGACGACAGAAGTGATAAAAGTATTATCCGCTGACCTGTTCACTTAGCTTTGTCATGCTATGATTCACATGGTGACACGTAAATAAGTCTGGGAGCGGCTAGGCACAAAATATAAGTGCATAAAATATGCCACATAATAGGACTATCGGTGAGGAAAATTAAGAAATGAAGGGATACTACCGGGAAGACGAAAGTTATGGAAAGTGCACAACTGATTTCGTCACGCAGGTGTGAAATCTTACGATGACAGCCTCCAGTCTACAAAGCTGTATATGGACACTTGGTTCTGACAGTCTACAAAGCTGTATATGGACACTTGGTTCTAGATTGTGAAAATTAAAGGCAACTAGAAATGTTACCGGTTACCCAACCTTATAAAGCTGAGACCTGGTAATTTCAAGTCTCTAATACTCCGCCATGGCAATATCTACGTTGTCACTACCTTTACCTGTTGAAAATATTCTAATGAATAGCCGTAAATAGAGTAGCGTCATACTTGGTACAATCATTGTGATTGTTAAAGTTTAATATCAAATTATAAATGCATGATGTAAGATCTGCCAGCAAAGCTGTAAATGGAAATATTCACAGACTAGGTACTATCTAGGGCAGTCTTGCTCATCCCTTCTTTATTCCGGAGCAACCCTTGAAATAATTGTCAGATCTTTAGGAACCCCTACATAACAATTATTTTATCTACAGCTCAGAGTGCTTTAGTGTGATCAGTAAGTTGTAAATGTAATAATGCAATAACAATTGTCATAGCTCTTTGGAGTAGAGACTGGTTTTACTGTGGATCTATTTATTTTGCCCAACGTACTAGCCTTTTCTTCTTCTGTAACTCCCGTTCCTGATAAGGGTCATCGACTCTAGTGCATGTCAGTTGTCTAAGTAGAAGAAACTTTAGTTTTTCCTACTGTTTTGTATTTATAAACCGTGTCCAAGTAAGCCTAAAAGTCTTATTAAAAATGTCTATTCTGCAAGATGCCAATGCAGTAAGGTATGTGCAAGAGTGAACGCAGTCCTATTGCTTCTGCCATACTGTTTGGTCACTGTCCACCACTGTTAGCGCTAATTACAATTTCTTGCGGAACCCCTTGCGATCTCGCGCGGAACCCTAGGGTTTAATGGAATTCCGGTTTAGAAGCCATGGTGTAGGGCCCCAGTCATGTTCACTAATCACTTAGGTTATCGTTGTTGGAAATAGATGTAAGATCTGCAGATACACATTTATTAAACACATTTCTATGACCGCTACTCGTAAAATAGTACAATCTTCCGACAAAAGCTAGTAAATAAATATTACACACGTAAAGGTATGTCTTTATGTGTGTAACCAACAAAAGCTAGCTACGTTAAGGAGTGAAATGGCGTGTCAACTATACCCAAAAGACTGACACTGACTGGATCCTTAAAACCTTGTTTCACGAAACATACAATGTTGACTACGTTCGTCCCGATGCCAAAAGCACTAATTATTTGACACATAATCGTTGCATTCCAAAGAAAAGTAACAAGTGATTCATCGTTAATTACTGGATCAGTCATGTCCCCTCTTGGATTTAGAAAAAAAAAATAATAAATAAAATAAAATAAGTGTGACCGAAAAATGTGTAATGTCTTAACAAAACAATCGTAATTCATAAAAAGAGCAATGCACAACGTAGAAATTAAGTTTAGTATGACTGTTCTTCGTAAACGTATCTGAAAGTTTATTGCTTTTTGATGAGCCAGGCAAGTTTTGCTACTGTGACGTTATCATGGCTGGCGTGAAACTTAGCCGCAAATAATGTTGGTAATACATTAGTAAATTGTAATATTTTGCTCAACTTTGCAACCATGCGTTGTCAATGTCTTCGGAAATTTCGGAAAGAAGTAAGTTTGTAAGATAATGAGAACTCCTTTCATTCATTCTCTCATCGTGTCTTTTTATTTTAAAGGTCACTACGTTTGACGATTGTTATTAGTAATAGACTATAAAGTGTAATAATTAATTACCTGTTCCGTGACCCTAATCACTGGCTACAACCACATGATCTTATAAATTTCTACTAGTTAATTTTTCAGTAGTAGATAAATGATAGTTAGTAATTCATAACGACATTAATAATGTTGCATGCCATACTTGCCAATATCAAAGTAATATAAGACAATTATATACTTATTAAGATAAATACTATCTCTCACCTTTTCTGCCATGACGTTGTTGGTATTTATCAATTATTGTAAAGATGATGGTTTAATAACACGTCTTCCTATAGGTTTTCACAGGATCTAATGGATGCCAACATCTAATAATTGTACTGTTCTGGTCATATTTGCCTACAGCTCTTTTAAAATAATACTCACAAAGGCGTGTTATTGTATAGTTCGGTAAGACTCCATGTTAAGGTGTGAAAGTAACGACAACATATCATTTAGGCTTTAGTCACCATATTTAGGGATGTTAGAAATCAATTCCATACGTTTCTTTGTACGTACTAATCGATACCACGAATGTGTTATAGACTGTAATAATATATTATTCATATTTCAGGACAGCATTATGCAGTTAGTGATAAGTGGACTTTCTTGCAGTTTGAAAAAGTTCATTTACTGAATATGTAAACTGCTTATGAACCTGGACGGTGGTGTCGGAGTCGGAAGTTGGAGTCGGTAAAACATATCCCGACCTCTACACCTCACGGTAGAAGGGGAACGACTAAGTATGTAAAACATATCCCGACCTCTACACCTCACGGTAGAAGGGGAACGACTAAGTAAGTAAAAAATATCCCGATCTCTACACCTCACGGTAGAAGGGGAACGACTAAGTAAGTAAAACATATCCCGACCTCTACACCTTACGGTAGAAGGGGAACGACTTAGTAAGTAAAACATATCCCGACCTCTACACCTCACGGTAGAAGGGGAACGACTAAGTAAGTAAAAAGTATCCCGACCTCTACACCTCACGGTAGAAGGGGAACGACTAAGTAAGTAAAACATATCCCAACCTCTACACCTCACGGTAGAAGGGGAACGACTAAGTAAGTAAAACATATCCCAACCTCTACTCCTCACGGTAGAAGGGGAACGACTAAGTAAGTAAAACATATCCCAACCTCTACACCTCACGGTAGAAGGGGAACGACTAAGTAAGTAAAACATATCCCGACCTCTACACCTCACGGTAGAAGGGGAACGACTAAGTAAGTAAAACATATCCCAACCTCTACACCTCACGGTAGAAGGGGAACGACTAAGTAAGTAAAACATATCCCAACCTCTACACCTCACGGTAGAAGGGGAACGACTAAGTAAGTAAAACATATCCCGACCTCTACACCTCACGGTAGAAGGGGAACGACTAAGTAAGTAAAACATATCCCGACCTCTACACCTCACGGTAGAAGGGGAACGACTAAGTAAGTAAAACATATCCCGACCTCTACACCTCACGGTAGAAGGGGAACGACTAAGTAAGTAAAACATATCCCGACCTCTACACCTCACGGTAGAAGGGGAACGACTAAGTAAGTAAAACATATCCCGACCTCTACACCTCACGGTAGAAGGGGAACGACTAAGTAAGTAAATAATATCCCAATCTCTACACCTCACGGTAGAAGGGGAACGACTAAGTAAGTAAAACATATCCCGACCTCTACACCTCACGGTAGAAGGGGAACGACTAAGTAAGTAAAACATATCCCGACCTCTACACCTCACGGTAGAAGGGGAACGACTAAGTAAGTAAAAAATATCCCGACCTCTACACCTCACGGTAGAAGGGGAACGACTAAGTAAGTAAAACATATCCCGACCTCTACACCTCACGGTAGAAGGGGAACGACTAAGTAAGTAAAACATATCCGAACCTCTACACCTCACGGTAGAAGGGGAACGACTAAGTAAGTAAAACATATCCCGACCTCTACACCTCACGGTAGAAGGGGAACGACTAAGTAAGTAAAAAATATCCCGACCTCTACACCTCACGGTAGAAGGGGAACGACTAAGTAAATAAAAAATATCCCGATCTCTACACCTCACGGTAGAAGGGGAACGACTAAGTAAGTAAAAAATATCCCGACCCCGATACATGAGTTTCATGCCACTTGACTTTTAAGAAAATGTAGTAGGATTTGGGAGTCGGAGCTGTAGTTTTAAAATTTCAGAAATCGGAATCGGAACATTGTTTTGTGACTCCACAACCCTGGTATGAACAGAATAATATGAGATTAAAACAAAAACATGTCCAAATTATTCTGGAGATATCAAGAGACATAAACAATTTATTGAAGACCATAGCAGTTAAACAGGTTTAAAGTAAAATACAAAATGAAAAGGAAAGTACATCTGACTGTATCATTAAAGCTACCGCGGAAATGAAACAGTTGATTACAAAGTCATGCGTAATGTTTGTTTAAAAACATATTATCACCAATTAGAATATGTTAAGCCGCCATAAGTCGCTGCAGATTCAGTCTAGATTACTAGTCACCATATTGATGCAGCCTAATGTGACTAAACAGTATATATTGTGTTGTTAACTAATTATCAGTATATATGTGTTGTTAACTCATTATTTACAAGTGGAAAAATGGTTCTGCCGTAGGTAAGTGAAGTGCTAGTGACTTGATCATACTAAGCCCAACTACATTATGAAGTGCGGTGATAGTTTTACCTTCGTCTCTGCATTTGCCTTCCCTAACTCAAGAACAGAGTCAGGTACCCATTTACATCTAAGTAGACTGGAGCGTGATGTTACCAGGTTTTGATCGAGTAACCTGGTAAAATTGCTGTGAGAGGAAAGCGTGATTACTTCTCAGCCAATGAGGCACTCACTTGTAATAAACAGTAAACCAGGCCAAATTATCTTTTCTATTATGACATACGCCCTAATATAACCGACAGTTATGTTTCTTCAAAAGCAAAATGTCTATGTATGAATCTACCTCAAAATAAAGTCAACATTGTCCTTTCAATCTAAATATAACTTGTACCTCAACTTTCTAGTAATATATTTGAAGCAGCTATACGGTAAATTATACAACATTGTTTTTATACCATTAGGGCTTTTTGAAAAGAAAAAAAAAACTTCAATAAAATATAAATTTGGGTACTTAGGAAAATCATAAAACAAGCTCACGCAAGCCTATGTGAGTCCTGAGCCACACTGATTATATACGCTCACAATCTAGAGCTCATCAAAGGAGACTACTCAAACTATTCATGTGTCCGTAAATATTACTACGTAGTTGTCTACCTTTAACTAAAGTATCAATAAGGCATACCTCGCTTTATTGCGCTTCGTTTGGGAGCCGCGCTGGTGTAATGGCTTCGGCGTTGTACTGGCGACCAGGTGTTCATGGTTCAAACCCGGGCGTCGGCGTTTGAAGAAATGTTTACGGCCGGAAATTTGACTGAATAGCCTGAACGGCTCCTGTGATAAACCCTCTGTGGATGGGAAGGAGCGAAGCTCCTGACCGGGTTGGTAGGAAAGTCCTCAGGTTCCCCAGCCTCGCAATGACATGTCATTGGGCCTAAGGGCTGAAAGCCCAAATGCCGCTGGTTTAGGAAAAAAAAAAAAAAAAAAAAAAAATTGCGCTTCGTTTTATTGCGCTCCGCAGATATTGCGCTTTGTTCAAATGATTGATGTTTATGTTTATTTATTAGAATGTGCCTTCTTCTTACGATAGATTTTGACTCTTCACCAGCAAAAAAGATTACGATTCTCTGAAGGCTCCGATGATGATTGTAATTTTTTTTAGCAATAAAGTATTTTTAATTTTTCAGTACATTGTTCTTTTTAGACCTAGCGATATTTGCGCACTTTTAACTCTTAGTATCCGGCTCGCCACTTGAAGTGGCGCCAAATTGGTACCAAATATACGGCTCGCCCTCTGAAGTGGCGCCGCCAGTAAGTCTCTATCGGCAAAGCGTTAATAAATAATTTGTCGATGTTTTATCCAATCCAACATTTATAAAGTCACTTCCTGTATTCAATCTGTTTACGTTTTCAGCGTGGTGTATTTTTATTAGTTATTACGTTCGATTTTTAGTCACTTTGTTCGGCTGTTGACCGTAAACAAATTTTTTTCTAACCAAAATGGCTTCATCTTCAAACGATTGTAAGCAAAGGTTAGCCGCTGTGCAAGCAGCAGGACTTATTTCTTCTTGGATTGAACATGAGGATGATCAGTTATCGAGTGACGATGAAAGTTCAGATTCAGAATATATTGTGCCCAGCAAAGATATATGTAATCAAAACACCGAATCAGATGAGAAGGGGCCATTTCCCCTAGCTGGTTCTGTCAGTAGTACTGGTACTAGAAATTCCAGGCCAGTGAAAAGACAACAAGAAAAAGGTAAAGCTCAAATGAAGAAAAGATTAAGAGAAGATAGGCCTACATCTAGATCACCCCATAGAGAAGCAAAACCCACAAGTGTTGATGGTAATTTTTTTTTTGTTCGTCCATCACGGGTGATGAAGACCACTCTTTTCATCCAATTATAAGGATTGTTAGGATAGTCTATGAGTATTAAGGTGACTGATGAGCCCGATGCGGGCCTGGAAGGATCTCGGACAGTGTGGGCAGGGAATGTTAGCATCACAAGAAGGTTTTATTACACGGTCTTTTCTAGCTTGTCTCCGCTGTTCCGCTGCTGCTCTTCTGGATGATTCGCATGCCGCTGCACGTTTACGAAGAGATGTGCGCCAGGCAGTTCGGTCTTGCGCAGCAGCTTCTCATGTGTCAGGGTTTATGTCAAAGGTTTTTAATGAAGCCTTAAGCGTGTCTTTGAAGCGCTTTTTTTTGGCCACCATGGGAGCGTCTACCCTTCTGCATCTCACCATAAAAGAGTATCTTTGGCAGTCGATGGTCTGGCATGCGGACTACATGACCTGCCCAGCGGATCTGTGACTGCATCAGAATAGTATCGATGCTAGGGATACCAGCTCTGTCAAGAACGGCGGTATCCGGGATCTTGTCTTGCCATTTGATGTTCATTACCTTTCTGAGACAGACTGTATGGAAGTGGTTGAGCTTCTTTACGTGGCGCCTGTATACAGTCTATGTTTCACATGCATATAGCAGCACTGGAAGCACCGCAGCTCTGTACACCTTCAACTTTGTCTGTAGACTAATACCACTTCGATGCCAAACGTTGGTGTATAGTCTGCCAAATGTGCTGCTGTCTTTGGAGATCCTGGTGTTCACCTCATCATCAATAACGATGTTCTGGGATAGTGTGCTACCAAGGTATGTGAATCTGTTCACAACATTCAGTTTCTCACCATTTACCTTGATGATTGGCTCAGTATAAATTGTGCCAGGAGCTGGTTGGTACATGATTTCTGTTTTCCCCGTGTTGATGGTAAGCCCAAAGTTGGAACAGGCTTCGGAGAATCTATCCATGCTATGCTGCAGATCAGCCTCTGAGCCAGCACTGAGGGCACAATCGTCAGCAAACAGAAGATCCCTGATGGTGTGTGATTTGACCTTGGTTTTTGCTTGAAGCCTCCTAAGGTTAAACAATTTTCCATCAATACGATATCTGATGTCGATTCCTATGTCCCCATCTCTGAAAGCATCAGTCAGCATAGCAGAAAACATGATACTGAAAAGAGTCGGTGCAAGTATACACCCTTGTTTAACTCCATTTGAGACTGGGAAAGGCTCCAATAGCTCACCGTTTTCCTGAACTCTAGCCTGCATTCCATCATGCAGTTGCTGCACTATTGAGATAAATTTCTTTGGGCAGCCGTATTTTGCCATGATCTTCCATAGACCCTCTCTACTGACCGTGTCGAACGCCTTTGTCAAGTCGATGAACGCTGTGTACAGGTCACAGTGCTGTTCTTGGCATTTTTCTTGAAGCTGTCTTGCAGCGAACACCATATCGGTGGTTCCACGTTCTTTCCGGAATCCGCACTGACTTTCAGGTAGAAGGCCTTTGTCAAGATGAGCCGTAAGGAGATTAAGAAGGATTCTGGCGAATATCTTCCCAGCGATTGATAGTAGGGAGATGCCTCGATGATTGTTACAGTCTTGGCGATTACCTTTACGTTTATAAAGATGTATAATTGACGCATCTTTGAGATTGTGTGGGATGGTTTCACTCTGCCACATTTGCCGGAAGATCATGTGAAGTTTCTCTATCAGAACTGTACCGCCATCTTTATAGACCTCAACAGGAATTGAATCGGAGCCGGGGGCCTTTCCACTAGAAAGTTGACGAATTGCTTTTTGAGTCTCCTCCAGAGTCGGTATATCATCTAGTGCTTCATTGATAGGAATTTGGGGCAGTCGGTTGATGGCTTCGTCGTTAATAGATGATGGCTGGTTCAGAATATTATTAAAGAGTTCGACCCAGCGTTGGAGAATTTTTTCCTTGTCTGTAATTAGTGTTTTTCCATCTGCATTAAGGAGGGGAAATGATCCTGATGATGTTGGACCATAGACCGCTTTGAGTGCATGGTAAAAAATTTTCAAGTCATGGCTGTCAGCAAAGCCTTGGAGCTCATCTGCTTTATTACTCAGCCATGAATCCCGCATCTGGCGTAGTTTATGTTGGATGATTCTACGCATGTTGTTGAAAGCGTCTTTCTTAGATGTAGATTTTGGATCATTTAAATATGCTTTATGGAGATGGTGTTTCTCAGCCAACATCTTCTTTATATCATCTGAGTTCTCATCAAACCAGTCATTTTGTTTCTTGATGGCGGGACCCAGGACCTCTGTAGCAGTGTTGTAGATCTGCTCACTTAGGGCTTCCCAATTTGTTTCCACACTTTGGCCGTCTAACGAGATAGATTTGAGACGGTCTTCTAGGGTGTCAGTGAATGACTGTTTAATTTTTGTCTTCTTCAGTTTGGTGACATCCAGCCTTTTTTGAGTTTTCTTTCCCTGAGGGCGCCTGGCAGGTTGGATACGAATTTTAAGTTTAGACACAATGAGGCGATGATCAGTCCAGCATTCGGCACCACACATGGACTTGGTCACCCGGACATCTTGCCTGTCCTTCTTTCTAACAATTACATAATCAATTAGGTGCCAATGCTTTGAGCGAGGGTGCATCCAGGAGGTCCTGTTGCGGATAGGAAGTCGAAAAATGGTTTTGGTGACAAGGAGGTCATGTTCTGCGCAAGTCTGGAGGAGAAGTAGTCCATTGCTGTTACAGCGACCCACGCCGTACTTTCCGATAGTGCCATTCCAGGAGATGTTATCTGAGCCTACTCTTGCATTAAAGTCTCCAAGAATAATAAGCTTATCTGCTTTAGGAACTGATGCAATGACTGCATGTAGTTCTTCGTAAAACTTATCCTTGACGTCATCCTGGTTTGTCATAGTTGGTGCATATGCGCTAATGATGGTGGCATGTTTCCTTCCATAAAGCAGCGGGATCTTGACCGTCATGAGTCGGTCATTTATTCCCTTTGGGGGCCCCGCTAACTTGCCGACAAGTGCTGTTTTGATTGCAAATCCAACCCCTGCTTCTCGTCTTTCTTCAGTTCCTCTTCCGCTCCAATAGAATGTATAACCTGCACCCTTTTCGCAAAGTTGGCCCTCGCCTGCAAGTCGAGTTTCACTCAGTGCTGCTATGTCAATGTTGTATCTGGCCAGTTCTCTCCCAATCAGGGCAGTTCGCCTCTCGGGTCTGTTTGCGTTAAAGTCTTTGTCAAGTAGAGTGCGCACATTCCATGCGCCTAGAATGAGGGGGGAAAAATCTGTCCTTTCTTTTTCTTATGTGTCGCCCGCTGAAGTAGGGTACCCACCAACCGCGGTATGCTGGTTAGGTAATGGTGGAGCAGGCAATGTTTAGGGCATCTTTTCTAGCCCCTTCCTCATGCCATGGAGGTGAGCAGTGCTTTCCTAAAGAGGGCTGCTCAGTCACTCAGGGGGCTGCCGAATCCCACTGCTGCTCCGATCAGTGGAAGACGACCATATGGCCTGAGCCGCCTGTGTGTAGGTCTGCGACTACGACTGCCAGCACACCCACGCCTGCCGCTTCGCCGCTTGCCTATCGCCACAGGACTTGTTGTGAGTGGATGGATGAGTGGATGAAAGAGTGACTTGCGCAGTGATTTGGTTTAAAGTGAGGAAGAGTTGCGCAATTCGTCGACCTCACTCTCTCGCCTGGGTCCATCTTAATCCAGTGGCAAGACAAGTCAAGACGACTGGAGATGAAGTCAGGTGCAGTGGATGACCATGGCTTTCTACGTGCCTCGCCATGCTCCTTACGCTCCACAGCGCGTTGCTGGTAATCGCCTTCATGCCCGTTGAACCAACAGGTGGTTTCTTCCGCGCAGTCTACCGAATCCAGTCTTCGCATGCATGGGTAGGCAGACCCTAACTCACCGAAGGTTTATAACCAGTCGGCTACCCTCACCTAGTTTAGCCGGCCTGTCAAAGCCTTTTCCCGGGGGGTGGCCGCTGTCGCATGCTGACAGCTACGAGGAGCCACAGGTGAGAGCTGGATGCCAGGTTTGGACCAAAGGTGGCCGAGCTGCCCTGAAAAGGGCATGACAGCTCCTTAACCAGAAGTACTACCAATACCTGACATCCCAAACCCCCCTGATGGTAATACAAGTACAATGAATGAGGAAATTAGGTGGAATGAAGTTGATGCTGGCTCAACACAAAATGCTTTCCGCTTTGTACCGCCTCGTGCTAGGATTACAGTTGTGAATCCAAATATTATACCTGATGATTCTTCTGCATTTTATTGTCTCAAAGCTCTTTTAACTAATGAGATTATACATGAGCTTACTGTTTCTATAAATGAATATGCTCATCGACTGTGTCAGTCAAATTCAGAAACGGCGACAAAAAGATCTGTCTATCAAAACTGGTATCCAGTTACATCTCCAGAACTGTGCAAGTTTTTTTTGCTGTGATAATAGCAATGGGGATTGTGAGAAAATCAGCTATTAGTGATTATTGGTCTAATGAAGGCTTTATGCAAACTCCCTAGTACAGACAGATGATTACACGGGATAGGCTTCAGATGTTATATCACACTATGTTTCATGTGGGTGATGTAGACGCACAAGGTAAAGCAAAGATCGAACCATTTCTACAGAAAATGTTATCTAGATTCAAGAAAGCATTTTACCCTTACAAGGAGCTGTCTTTGGATGAAATGGTAATTGGGTGGAAAGGCAGATGGGGTCACAAAATGTTCAATGCCTCTAAACCCCGCAAAAATATCATGTGAAGACATTCGGTCTTTGCGACAGTAGCACAGGTTATGTAGTAACCTTGTTGATATACTTTGGGGCCAATACTTCTTAGTCCAGATAATTATGTAAATAGCCAGCAAGCCTTCAAAGTGTTTGAGACTTTGCTACAACCATGTGGAAAACGTCACCACATCTATGCTTATCGATATTATACAAGTGTGCCGTTGCTTCAATATCTGAATAACAGGAGTCATTATTTCACTGGGACTGTCAACGTTAATCGAAAAAAAACTTCCCAAAAGAGCTGAAAACTACACAGCTAATGCATATGAAAATAAAATGGTATATGGAGCAAGAAAAAATATTTTTATGTGCAATGTTCAGGGACAGAAAAGCAAAAAAAAAAAAACATGCATTCTTGTATCAAGCTGCGCAACAGTGGAAAGCAAGGACATCCCCGATCGCTTTAGTGAAAGAAAAAATAAACCACTGATGATTGATTATTACAATCAACGCATGAATGGATGTGACAAAGTGGACCTAAGCATTGTAACATATGGCACATTTAGCAGAAGAACAAGAAAGTGGTGGAAAAAAATTGTCTTCTGGATTTTGGAAATAGCTCAGCTCAATGCGTATAAATTATTTGCACTGTCAAGAACAACAAAAGTAGTATGTCATTCGCAAAACGGGACGCATTGTGAAGGATGCGCGTTACTTTTATATAGGGAAGTACTCCGATCGATAGTGCAGGATGCGCGTGACTTTTATATAAGGTAAAAATATTAGCTCGATAATGGCGGCGTGGGTTAATAGGTTACTAAGGGAGATAGGTAGTTTGTATTGTGATTAAGTGTTGTTATGTTTCTTTATTCAGGTGTTACTATATATATATATACATATATATATATATATATATATATATATATATATATATATATATATATATATATATATATATATATATATATATATATATCATACAAACAATATACATTATAACAGGTAGACAACACTTATACAATATATATATATACAATAAAGTGGTGAGAGAAAAATAATTTTATATAGTAAAATACTCCGACCGATAGTGCAGGTGGAGCGTGACTTTTATATAATACAATACTCCGATCGATTCCGGATATTTATATAAGGAAAAATATTAGCTTAATAATAGCGGGCGAGGGTTAGTAGGTTACTAATGGGATATAGGTAGGTTGTATTGTGAGGGTATTTTAAGTATTGCTATGTTTCTTTATTCAGGTGTTACAATATATACAATATATATATATATATATATATATATATATATATATATATATATATATATATATATATATATATACACATACAATATTGTTGCAAGTGGGAGTGGTCTGTTGCAAGGCGTGGTTTGGTTAGCTCTGAATAATGTTCCATGTGATATTAATAAAACAGTTATAAATGTCTGGCCATTGTTTTATCTTCTTGATATTCTTGAGTGATCGTGTATCGTGCCTTCTATGTAAGATTACGCGAATGCAGGGGTGGAAGATTCTGAACAATAATTGAATGACTTGGAATACGATTGATGTGACAAGTCGGTTCCATTGAGTCCACCAACATTTAATACAGTTTACACGTCAAAACGATTCATGCATGTTGATCACAAAGGTACATATTATAACTTGAAAATATATGGCATAGATATGCAGATATCCTATCAGTCCTTGTCCAATAATCAAATTACTGTATGCAGATTGTCATAGCTGTATGCACGCGCGGTTGGGGTTTTCCAACGGCCGACAGTGAGTCTATGAGTCTGGCAAAATCAAATACTATGAACTGTAATTCATCCTTCCTTAATTTTCACTTTCGTACTGACCTTTAATCATTTCAAATCTTCGTAATAGCAATGGACTGACCCATGTCCGTACTTACATAAAATATATCTGTATGGCAATACCATGCCCAACATTGGAAGGAGAGTCAGACGCGTCTTAACAGCTTGACGGTCAATGTGAAAAGGGTAGCGTTTCTTAGTTACCGACTGTGTCCTAAACAACGCTATACACGTCATAATCGATCGTGTATAAAGCGTTCATTAATTGAAACATCTATCGCAATATATTAAATGTCTTAACCTTTATAATTGCACGTCTGGTAACCTTTAGCAGACGGCGTTAATATCATATACCGTAACAATTCCCTGTACACCGGGGAAAAAAAAAATCGATAGATTTTTTTTTCAATATCTATCCGACTTAACAATTTTTCAAAAAAAATTTAACACAATTGTGACATATGGCCGACGATGTTCTGAGTAGAACCGTGTTGCGGTCGTGTCAACTAACTATTTGTCATAGTCATCTAATCATAAATCACATTATATATCAATATTATACATGTCATTATATCAACTAAATAAATGTCCAATGTTAATAGTGAATGATAAAATTAAATTAAAGTAAGGTCTGTCGTATTAGTATGTCATATAGGAATTAATTTGACTAATTAAAATTAAATTAATTAATTAAACTAAGAGTTAAATTATTAAGGTTCTAATGTAATGCGATGTTATGAGAGAAGAAAAGACAAACTAAGTGAGAAGAAATAGAAAGAAATTCGAATATAAGTTTTAACTTAATTGTGTGTGTTAAGTGTTAGTGAATAATAACTATCTAATTTAACTAACTAAATAATGTATAGGTACATTAAAAAAAAAATTATTAATCTAATACTTGTGTGAGATTTATTTTCTCTTTTCATAATTTCTTCTTTTAGTATTTCGTTCTCTTTTTTTTTTTTTTTTTTGTTCTTTCATTTCATTTTTTTTTCTCACATTTCATTTTATTGATAATAATTCAATTAAGAAGTTAAGTTAACTAATTAATTAGTATAGGATATGATGATCCATCCGTAGTCTTGATCCTGATGAATTCTTTTAGGCAAGAAAGGTCAAACGTTTACGTTGGAAAGAAATGTCATTTATCCCAGCATCCAAGAATTAAGTATACACAGGAACATCAGTTCGGTTTGTCGTCAGATATAAATCCATGATTGTTCAAAGAGTATTCATATCTCGTGTATGGACGTTAGACGAAGTTTGAATGTCTATATATACCTTGATTGTCTTTTAATTCAATTCTGTGATGCATATAGTGTTTATAAAGTCTAAATTGAAGGCAAGGTTAGTTCCTTTATAGTTGATACATCGTTCAATCCAATGTAGTTCTGATTGATGTAGTTTAAGAGTGTCAATGTTGATTATTCGTCGTCAATAGGATTACGTGACAATGCATCTGCCACACAATTTTCAGTGCCAGGTATGTGTTCAATGGAGAACTCGAATGGCTGTAGGATGATTGAATATCTGGCAAGTTTCTGGCTTGTATGATTTGATCGACGCAAGGATGCTACAGCACGTTGGTCCGTCTGTATGGTGAAGGGAGCACCGAGGAGAAACTTTTCAAGCTTCGTTATTGCCCAGATCACCGATAAAAGTTCCTTGTCAACTGTTGAGTATTTTGTTTCAGCCGGCTTTAGCTTTCTTGAGATATACAAGGTAGGATGTAGAATGCCGTCATGGTTCTGGAGCAGGCATGCACCAATGCCGTAGTTACTAGCATCTGTTCGTAAGAAAAATCTTTTGGAAGCATCGGGAAGTCTTAAAATTGGTTCATGTGAGAACAAATTTATAATTTTGTTGAAAGTTTCATTGCATGTACCAGTCCATGTCACCTTCACCGGCATATCTTTTTTTAACAATGAAGACAATACAGCCGTGATGGATGACAAGTTTGGTATGAATCTACTGTAATATTGAACAAGTCCTAACAAACTCCTGACCTGTTTCTTCGTCTGAGGAACTGCTATGTTTAGAATTTTGGAGACTGTACTAGGTAACGTTCGGATATATCCCGATCCAATGATATGTCCCAAAAAGGTTATCTCATTACACGCGATTTGCACCTTTGTAGGTTTAGCAGTTAGATGATAATTCCTTAGAGTGTCAAAAACATGTCTAAGTCCCGAAACATGTTCCTCAAACGACGAACTAAACAAGCATATGTCGTCAATATATGTAATAACGTCTGGTCTACCTGATAAAATTTGTCGCATCAGGCGAATGAAGGTAGCTGGCGCATTAACAAGCCCAAAAGGCATCACGTTCCACTGGTATAGACCTTGTGGCGTGGAAAATGCGGTGTAGTACTTAGCCTTTTCGGTCAGTGGTATCTGCCAATAACCTTTTGTTAAGTCTATCTTACTAAATATAGTTGCGTTAGATAGACGTGGCAGTAAGTCGTCAATGAGTGGATGTGGTTCGCTGTCAACTATAGTCTTAGCATTTAATTTTCTATAATCAACACATAGTCTAATGTTATTGTCCTTCTTCCGGACAATCACTAATGGAGAAGAGAATGGCGAATTACTAGTCTCAATGATTCCGAGAGACAACATCTGTTCAAGTTCCTTAGTAGTTTTAGCAAGGAAATGTAAAGGAACAGAATAGGGATGTACACGAATAGGTGTATCGTCATTGAGAGTAATGTCATGACTGATAGCCGATGTGCGACCCGGAACGTCGGTCAACACATCTGGATAAGATTGTAATAAATTAGCAATCTGTAGACGCTGTTGCGGTGTAACCGTTGAAGAGATGGTTACATCCCGCCAAGATTCAGTAGGTTGAACTACTGGTACAGGTAACGGTAACTGTACCTCAGGAAAAGAAGATTCTTCTTCCTGGATGACAGATAAGTTAGTATAATGACAAGTGGATACTGTGTTGTCATCTAGTTCATGAAAAATTGACTGTAAGTGTTCAGGACGTGTATGAAATTGCTTGAGCATGTTAATATGAAATATCTTTTTGTGTCCGTTGATATCTAAGACGTAATCAACGTCGGAAATTTTATCAATGACTTTGTAAGGACCATTCCAAGATATCAATAATTTATTGTTATTGTGAGGAAGTAACACATAAGCTTCGTCGCCTGGGAATAATTGGCGTAATCGTCGAGACTTATTTTGTAGAGATCGAGCCTTAGCTTTTGCAGCCTCAGAAGAAGCTGTTGCCAACAGGCAAGACTCAATAATGTTCTTCCGAAGATTAATTACGTACTCGTAAGATGACTGAGTGTCCTGAGTCATCTCGTCGTCAATTAATAAGTTTTTTATTAGTCCCATAGGACCTCTTGGGGGAGCACCAAAAACTAATTCAAAGGGAGAGAAGCCAGTTTGTTCATGCGGTACCTCCCGATAAGCAAATAGAACAGCTGGGAGTGCTCTGTCCCAGTCATGAGGGTGCTTAGCAGTAACCTTATGTAGTAGTTGTTTAAGTGTACGGTTAAGTCTTTCAACCGCACCATTACTCATCGGATGATAAATACTACTTAAATTTCTATCAATGTCCCAAGTTTTCATGACTTCCTTCATGGTGTCAGATATAAACTGTGACCCATGGTCTGATAAAAGTTTTCTAGGAAACCCTATTCTAGAAAAGATGAGATGTAGTGCATCAGCTACATCTGTGGTAGTGGTGGTCTTTAATGGGATAGCTTCTGGCCATCGTGTGCACAAATCAATGCACGTAAGGACGAATCTATGTCCTCTGGCCGATGGTAGCAATGGACCAATAATGTCTATTGCCATCTTGTCAAAAGGTCTCACTGAGATATCGCAAGCCTGAATAGGCGCCGTGTGAAAAGCTCCACGTGCTTTCACTTCTTGGCATGTAGTACAGGAACGTACATACTGCGAAATATCTCTTGACACCCCTGGCCAAAAGAATGAAGACAGTACTCGAGATCGTGTTCGAGTATATCCCATATGTCCAGCACAATGTGAGTCATGTGCGTGTTGAAGAATGTACCGTCTAAAAGTATATGGGACCATAACTTGTTGTTTCATTTGTGATTTGTCATTAAAACATCTAATCAATATGCCATTTTTAATAACAAAACAATGTTTGTTATTATTACCTGAGGATAGATTGTCAACCTTATCAACCAGCTTAAAAAATTTTTTTAAAGATTTATCCTCTTTTTGTTTGGTTGCAAATGTTTCCCTATCAATAGGTGAATTGACTACAAATTCCTCTTGGTTGTCTGCATCCATTTTATTATCATCAACTTTCTCCATGAGTTGAGTCTGCGCTCTAGTTGTCACGGCGTTTCCAGTGCATAGGTTATGTTTCTCCCATTCTATAATCTCATCTGGAGTACAATCTTTACTGCCGTGTATACGACCGACCATCAAATCAGCTATAGGCTTTTTTAGCATACATACTTTTACATTCCCTGTGAAAAAAAGGAGTGTTAACATGAATAATAGCTGTGGGGTAAAACTCTATTGTTCCACCAAACGTCATGCAACGGACATATTCCCCCGTTGCACAGCTGGGATGTATCAGCGACTGTCGTACCCCAATCGTTGTGGATCCCGAATCCCTCAACACTGAGACGACGGATCCATTAACTAATCCTCTGTTAAAAATTAATAGGCCTGTTCCATCGTTGACTGCAAGACCTACCTGTGGTATAATATGTCCGCAGTTAAGCACTGTTTCTTTCGCCTTCTGAAAAACAAGATTGCATTGCTGGCAACTATTTGCCACATTATAATTAATAGCGAAACATGCAGCAGAAGACTGTGTTGTATTATTGTCAAGTGGGACCTGAGCTATAGGGGTAGTATTATTTGTAACTGCCGCCCCTGTATTATGGTTGTAATGAGATGATCCCCGAGAATGAGATCGATTCCGAGTATAATTGTTAGAATTATCTCGTCGTCCTCTATAGTAACTATTATCTCGATGTCTCGAGCCATGATTATTACCATTCCAGTTACTATTATTATTGGGAGTATGTGATCGATTATAATGAGTGTTATGTTGACCATTGTGGTAGTTTGTTTGAGGTGAATAATTTCTATCTCGTGATCTACCTCTGTTGAACTCATTTTTATTGTTGAAATCATTATTATGTCCCTTCTGAAAGTTAACATTGTGATTTCTTTGGAACCTGCTTCTGTCTACACTGTGATGTCTTTGTTTGCTATTATGATTGTAGGCCATATTAGACGCCACAGGTAGAGGTTCTCTTAATGAGGAGTTAGAAATGGTTGCATTCGGATGTGCCGAACAGTAGTTTAAAGAAATTTTTTCTAACTCATCCATAGTACCGGGTTTACGCTCCTGCAAATATGCAAAAAATGGCTGGCTAACTGAAGATAATACCTTATCCCGCAGTAGTAAATCAACTAATTTGTCGTATGATTTGTTGACTTCTGCCAGTTCAACCCATCTATTAAATGTATTGCGTATATTCGCAATGAATCCAGCAAAATCCCTTGGAGATTCAGGTAGAATTCCCTTAAATTTCAACCTACAGTGTTCCTCGTCCAGGTGAAATCTTCGTAAAAGCAAGGACTTAATAGCACCGTAGTTATTTGCTATTGATGGGTCAGCATTTTGAGAAGCTGTCAGTGGTTCTCCAACCAAGAATTCATTTAACTTGAGTACCCATGACTCTTCAGGCAAATGGTTAGATTTGCAAGTCTGTTCAAACCGTGCCAGGAACGATGAAAGGTCGTCGACGTTCAAGTTGAAAATGGGTAATTTAAAGTTATAGAAATGTTTAGGTTGGCTGGATGATGATCCATTTTGTGCGTTATTATTCTGGTTTGCATCAGCACTTTGTGCTTGTAATCTTGCTGTCTCCAATTTAATACGCGCCAATTCCATTTCTTGTTGTAAAATAATTTCCTCTCGTTTCAATTTATTCTCTTCTTCCTGTTTGGCGATTGTTCTTTGCTCTTCTCTTTCACGTTGAGCAATCTCTCTCAATCTATTTTCCTTGGCAATTTGCTTCATCTCAAGTTCTGCTTCCTCTTTCTTTAATGCAGCTTTTTTCTCTTCTTCCTTTCTTTCATATTTTTCCAGTTCTGATTCAGCAAACTGACGAAGTTCTTGAGATTTGTAGCCATAATCACGGCCAATTTTAACGAAATGGTCTATAGTAAGCATTTTGACTTTTATCTGTAGTAATTATTGATAATTACTGATTAAAATAGTCAATAGTAGCTTCAGAGTAATTATTATACTTACTCAACTTAGAAATATTCAATATAAGTAATCACAATAGTATTGAACTTAATGTTTAAGTTCACCTAATAGACAATATTTTGTAACAATATTGTATCTAAATAATACTATATCATAAATAGTTATGATATCTGTTAAATATAATGTAATTATATCACCCAATTAACCTCAATATCCAATAATGTTGGGTATAATTCCTAGTAATTATATTGTTCAATGTACTAAGTCACTCTCTTAGTACCAGAAAAGTATATTAAATAATATACATGGGTCTATTACCTCAAAGGTAGCTATAAGATTATTTATGTTGTCAATATATATATTATATTATTATGCCCTAGGCATCTATGATAAATTGTAGTGCTACTTTCTTGGACTATCACTGCATAATTATGCAATGTCCCATATTAATCTTAATTATCAAAAAAAAATTAATTAAATTAAATTACAAGTGTATTATTGCATATAATTATCATATTATTAATGTAATATTAATATATATTATGAGGACAGACAAGCAATGATGCAACTAAAGGGTACAAACAATGTCAAGACGCAAACAAGACATTTTCACAATTAAAAATGAATTTATGAACTAAATAAAATAAGCGGAAATGTCACAGACCAAATGAAGGGTCAAGGTCTGACCTGAGGTCAACTGAATATTCAAGGTACACACAAAAAAAATGACTGCGAAAAATGATGACGTCACAGGACTCATAACGGACGAAAATTTAATAATCATAAAATAAATGATAGTCAGAGGAGAATGGACGAAATAGTAACGAACATGGTACAGAACTGAACAAAATTATTAACTAAATACGAATAAAATACACCAATTATCTACGGGACAGTACAGCTAACGCAAATTGTCAAACGGTAGCAGATTTGGACAGACTGTCCAATGGCAACCTCAATGGGCTTCCAAAAATGCAATCGTTTAAGTTCCCTAAGAACGACTGAAATCTAGGTGGTCAGCTGTTCGCGACATTCCCAGAGATTTCAGTTCCCTCTCCAACCGGCCCACGAATTAACAACAAATACATACGATGGAAAACAAATTTAACATATATACATGAAAATACATAGACATGCCTAATCAAAGCAAAATGGACTCAGTATTACGGTTTTGCAATGACGACAATTTAAACAGCTAGACTTATCTTTCCCGTTGCTTCGATCAGTGCTAGCGGTCGTCAACAGCTAGGCTAAAGCCCCTGACTGTCTGCTCCTGTAGTCCATTTCTTGTGTCTGCTTCAAATGACTTATTTTTCCCTTGGTTAGGCTTAACAGAACGACTTCAGTTTCTCCGATAGTTTCACCTACACGAACTTCAGTGACGTCGCGTTGTTAGGCATTAGACTGTGTTCCACGTCATCTTCAGCTGGATCATGTGATCGAAAACTGATCGTAAATATTTCCTTCGAAAGTCATTCAAAAATTTTTTTTGTTTTTGGTTGTTTTTCTCGTCCCCAGACACCGGGCACCACTGTTGCAAGTGGGAGTGGTCTGTTGCAAGGCGTGGTTTGGTTAGCTCTGAATAATGTTCCATGTGATATTAATAAAACAGTTATAAATGTCTGGCCATTGTTTTATCTTCTTGATATTCTTGAGTGATCGTGTATCGTGCCTTCTATGTAAGATTACGCGAATGCAGGGGTGGAAGATTCTGAACAATAATTGAATGACTTGGAATACGATTGATGTGACAAGTCGGTTCCATTGAGTCCACCAACATTTAATACAGTTTACACGTCAAAACGATTCATGCATGTTGATCACAAAGGTACATATTATAACTTGAAAATATATGGCATAGATATGCAGATATCCTATCAGTCCTTGTCCAATAATCAAATTACTGTATGCAGATTGTCATAGCTGTATGCACGCGCGGTTGGGGTTTTCCAACGGCCGACAGTGAGTCTATGAGTCTGGCAAAATCAAATACTATGAACTGTAATTCATCCTTCCTTAATTTTCACTTTCGTACTGACCTTTAATCATTTCAAATCTTCGTAATAGCAATGGACTGACCCATGTCCGTACTTACATAAAATATATCTGTATGGCAATACCATGCCCAACATTGGAAGGAGAGTCAGACGCGTCTTAACAGCTTGACGGTCAATGTGAAAAGGGTAGCGTTTCTTAGTTACCGACTGTGTCCTAAACAACGCTATACACGTCATAATCGATCGTGTATAAAGCGTTCATTAATTGAAACATCTATCGCAATATATTAAATGTCTTAACCTTTATAATTGCACGTCTGGTAACCTTTAGCAGACGGCGTTAATATCATATACCGTAACAAATATATATTTTGCAAGAGGTAGACAACATTTATACAATATATATAAATATATACACCATACATAAAAATCGATAAAAGCCTGCACTCTTGAGATAAAGAGGAAAATATAAAAAATCGATCAATTCGCTTAGTATGAGTTTTATAGAGAAAGCTGGCTAATTAGCGTGTGTGGTGCGGGTGATATTGATGATGACTCATGAGTGTGTGTTGGTGTTAAGCGCCGGAGTAAGATAATGTATAAGCGGTGTGGTGTGGGTGGTATTGATTTTTGTTTTGTCTGGTATTTTTGTGTGTGGGTATTGATGAGAATATAAGGGTGAGAGAAAAAAATATGTATATAGTAAAATACTCCGATCGATAGTGCAGGTGGGGCGGACTTTTATATAAGGAAAAATATTAGGTCAATAATGGCGGCGTGGGTTAGGGGATTGTTGTGTGTGTATGTTGAGTATGAATCAGCAATATGTTGTTATGTTTCTTTATTCAGGTGTTACTATATATATATATATATATATATATATATATATATATATATATATATATATATATATATATATATATATACAACATACATACAATATATATTTTACAACTTGTAGACACCATTTGTACAAAGGTCAAGTTTTTTTTAATAATATATTTTTATTTATATATTTTTTTCAAACTGCAGTAACAAGAAAAAGTATATGAGCAGGGGTTCATATAGGAAGCCGGTTATGTTAGATGAAAAGAGGGAGGCGTGTACAAATTTGTATTTATATATTTTTATTGGTAAACAACAGTAACAAAAACATACGGACAGGGCACATAATGGAAGAGATATATTTTTTAGATGGAAAGAGGTGAAGTGGTGACATTGTCGGCTTGTACCTGTCTTTTTATGTAAAAATAGGACAGAGAATTTATGTGTTGGGTGTATCTGTAGCGTAGTCCTGAACCAATATCTAAGGGCAATTAACGAGAGTCTAACTTGCCTACCTATATAGAAATATATCAACAAATGTTTGGACCAATCGCTGCACGAGCTGAAAACCGGTCTCAGGAACCGTTTGCTGCAGGATTGCTAGATGGAATTTGTGTTAACGGTAATATGTATTTGTGACTTCAGGTCAAAAGATAAGGTATGTCCCTCGGAACAGTGAGCACAGTGAGATAATAGGGATCAAAAACATTTCATTTGATACATGAATTTAAGTTGTAGAAGCATTGACACAGGAGTTATGAGTGATTACATGCAGTAATAACTTAGAGCGAAAGATGTTTTCCCCGGTTTCAACTGTGATTGCAAACGCTACAAGGGAGGCAGAAAAAGGACAGCTTGTTAAAATGGTAGCGCCCAATTGGCCGGTTTAAACAAGACCTGGATGGAAGGAATCGGTTGGGAAACACCGGAAGAATAAATTATCGAAGTTTTGTAAGATCGACAGATCGGGCAGAAAGTGGTGGTTTTACAGAAATTTTTGTAAACATAAACTGACCCAGCCAGCCAATGGAATCACTTGTCTTCCGTTCGCCCGCTATCTGTAATAAAAAGGGGAAACAAATCTGGGAGATTTCTCTTGAACCGCCAGACACAAATTCGTCAGAGGACAGAAATCAAATTCTACCACAGCTCCTTCGCCATTTGCCAGTGAAGCAGACTGCATGGGTTTATTAAAAGCCTGTTGAATCTGAGATTGTGGGTAAGAGAATTAAGTCATAATATGTATAATATTAATTACTGGTGGTTAATGGAAGTGATTGTGTGTGTAAATCTCATTGTGTGAATCATAGAATGAAAGCTGCTTTGTGCTGTATAAATTATGTTCGACATTTAAACTAAGCCGGACGGAATGAGGGTTGTTAGTTTCAGAAGCTTTTAAAGCCTTTTCTGATTGCTGGACTAGACAATACTATCAGGAACTAGTAAAATAGAAAAGATTGTAAATTAATGTATTCAACACTCACCATAAGGCCGATGCAGTTTTGGTGATGTCGGTCATGGACATATTAGTAAAGTATGTGTTGTAATTGATATGAGTAAATATCATATCATGTTTTGTATACGATCACTTCCTGATGTATATGGTTTATACATGGTAGCCCGTGGTTACAGGAGGTGACGTCTTGACTTCTGCTCAAAATTGGTAGCAGACGGCAACTTTGAATTGGGACAAGTTGAGCGTTCTTTAAAACACTTGGGCTTGTGTCTTCGGCCTGTGTAGATGGCATATGTCCGTGTGGACGATATCTTCAGCTTGTGTTATTAATCCACCTGCATGCTATTTTACCATCAATTGCATTACATCTTCAACTGCAAGTGTATTATCAGTTTAGGCAAAAGCAGAGTGTGAAGTTTCTAAATGCGTGAGTACCAGACTTTATTAAAATGCATGATGTCTCCGAGGACGAGACGGTAGTCTAGACACGACTAGAAGAGAATTCTTATATTATGCACTTGAAGAGATTAACAACATTGTGTTGTAATAAACGTTTGTACATTGTCAATGGTTATTGACGTGATAGTGCCTGAGTGCCTGTGTGCGGGCTAGGGAGTTGGGATATGTCTGGCCAAAAACTGAACCCACAGTATTGCTACATGTAAAGCTATTAAGTATAACCCTGGAAGGCGACTCAAGGCCTAAATAGAGACAGAGTGTCAAAGCATGGAGTCTGTTGCACTCTTGATCCAATCCATAGCAAGTCAAGCTATTAAGGAATCGTACCCGTACCAGTATTTTGGGGGCCAAGCTTAACAGGCCAGAATCTGGAAGAAGCAAATATAACATTTTTCAAAATGGCGGCATTGATCGTCTGCCGAAGTTTTTAAAGTTTGGAAGAGACTTTGCAGCATTTAACTGCATCTCAAAGCGCCTCAAAGTGTCAGTAACAAGAAGAAGTGACATTCTCAATATCAACTCAAATGGATTATATGAAGATCTTACATCCTATTAACATCAGATGTCAGCTATAGACCAGAGCTGTTGTTTTCAAGTGTCAGCCTTACGATTCTAGGCCTAACCTCAGCCTGGATAACGATCCATCACGTTGGTCCTTGCTTGTCGAAGTCTCAAGGAGGATTGTATTTTGGCAACAGATAAGTCTATGTATTGTTACATACAGCTTGGCTGTAAATACAATCTGTTTGCCTGATTTCTGACTTCACCATATGTGGGTTTTCATTACATGTACTTATTTGTAACTAGTGGGCAAGGTTGATGGGACTTGATTTGTTTATTTAATACCGCGAAAGCTAGGTCGAATGAGCAAATCAAGCGTTCTGTAGGGCAGTATCTGTGTGATTCAGATAGAGGACCCAGCATATTCTGCTGGTTGTATAAAAGTTTGCCTCTCTTGAATTTAATAGATCTATTTTTGTTAGCCGTATAGTCATGTTTAATTATTGTATGTTGTCATAAGTCTTGTTATTGTTATATTTTACTCAGTTTGTTACATTATTGTTTGTAATATTGTACATTCTCCTCTAACTGTCATTTATTTCATAGATGTCATAATTGTTGTGATATGCGTCTTGTCTTGTCTAGTTGTACTAGAGCATTAGTTTAAATTAATTCATATATATATTATAGTTATTCCTTTGTTTTCCATTTGCATTTCCTTCAGTTGCTCTAACCCTGTCTATCTTGTCATTACTCGGTGTACGTGCTATTTTCTTTTGTTGTTCATATCTCGTATTTCACTGCACCTATATTATTGCAATTATAAATTGATCTGAGATTGGTGGATGAAGTATTGAATATTTAGCTGACATATTCATATACATATACATATTACTGAGAAACACAATAATAAGCAACCATGACTTCATTAAAGGATTTATTGAAGATTGGAAAAGAATTTAATTTGGAAGGTCAGGCCTTGCAATCTTATGTGGATAAAAAATTAAACAGACAAGAAGAACTTCGCAAAGAAGAATTGTCTGAAAAAAGGAGACAAGAAGAACTCCATAAAGAAGAATTACTTGAAAAAAGGAGATCAGAAGAGTTGGCTCTTGAAAGGGAAAAATTAGCCTATGCAAGATCTCAAGAAGAGATCAAATCTCAACAAGCTCAAGCTATAAGACTAGCTGGGATTGAAGTGGAAAAACTAAAATTACAACAACCACTGTTGCATCCTGGGGTAGGTGAAGATAAAAATAAAGATCACCCTACTGCCATTAGGATTAATTTACCAAAATTTAATCAGTCCATAGACGATATCTCGTGCTTCTTAAACAGATATCAGGCTTATTGTGAAGAGTTTAAGATTGACAAATCTACATGGTCTATTAGACTTATGAATTTATTGGTAGGTGAACCATTAACCGTAGTTTCTACTTTGGATGAGCAAACTAGAAAGGATTATGATGCTGTAAAACTTATTTTGCTCCAGAGATACCAATTGGATGATGAGGGTTACAGGCAGAGATTCCGGTCTTTGTACCCTGATTCTGGAAAAGATTTCACTGAGTTTATTTCAGCTGTTAAATTAAATTTTTCTAGATGGATTGAATTATCCAAAACTGAAAAAACTTTTGAGGGATTGTCAGATTTAATTCTAAGAGACAAGGTTTTGTCATCTATTAGTACTGATTTTCTTGCGTTCCTGCAGGAAAGAAAACCAGAAAACCTGACTAAACTACAAACCCTAGGACGTCAATATCAAGTTGCACATCCTAATAGAGTATTGAGCAAAAACAATGTTAAGGATTCATTACCAGCTGCATCTGCTAGGTCATTCCAAGACAATGCACCTAGGTATAGATCAAACAGTATGGATAGGAATCAACGATTTAAACCATCACAGAATTACAGTCAAAATAGAAGTAGATACAATTTTAATAAATACCAACCTCAAAGAAATTGGAATTCATATCAGGAAGATAACTATTATCCACAAACCTCATTTAGGTCCAATAACTGGCAAAATAGAGGAGAATATAACTCACAATCAAATAGAGGGCAGAAATCATTTTATAGAGGAAATGATAAGAATGCAAATAAAAGATCTTATCATAACAATACTTCCAGACAATCAAGAAACACTGAACGTACCAATGCTATTGTTCATGATAATAATCAGAACCATAATGATATTGTAGCACATGCAAATTCATGCAGTGTAGACTTAGCAAATAGTGATAACTGCACTAATTGCAATTATTTATTTCAGCCTCAAGGAGTGCCAAGATTATTAAGCGGACATCCCCTCCCATTCATGTCATCTTTTGAAAGTACTGGTTCATTGATCTTGAATAGAGGTTTTGTCAATAATCAGTTAGTATCTTTATTGAGAGATACTGAGGCAACCACCATTGGTGTGCGCAAGGCCTTGGTTGATAAGGTGGACTATACCGGAAAACAAGTGAAATGTATAACTTTTGGAGGAACTGTGGAATATTACCACACAGCTGAGGTGTTTTTGGATACACCATATTTTACAGGAAGAACACTTGTATGCCTCTTGGACATACCAATTGCTGGAATTATTTTGGGAAACATACCTAAATTGCATAAATGTACACAGGAAGATATTGAAATATGGGAAAGACAACACTTATTATGTTCAAATGCTGTGACTACCAGAGCTCAGTCTCGCATGGACAATGATCAACACAAACCAGTCGTTGATGTGTTACCTGAAGATATAACTGAAGATATCACTTCAGAAGAAGAAGAAGAAGAAAAGGGAAATAATGATGAGGATATAATTCATTATCAACAGAAAAATAATGATGATATTAAGGTAATGGATGATGTCAATACTGATGATGACAATTTATTTCAGATGGAACTCATTGATAAGGAAACCTTTATACAAAGACAGAAAGATGATATTTCCTTAAAAAATTTTTTTTCATATTGCTCATTTTAATGATGTAATGGTAGATGACTGTGCAAAACACTGGTATACTATCAATAATGGGATTTTGGTAAGAGACTATCAATTTGCTAATTCCTTAAAGAAACAGATTATGATACCAGCTTGTTTTCGACCATTCATTTTACGACATGCACATGACATTGAATGTGCAGGACATTTAGGTATTGCTAGAACAAAACAAAGAGTTTTGTCATATTTTTTTTGCCCCGGAATTACGAAAGACGTCAAATTATTTTGCCGTACATGTACCATCTGCCAAAGTGTAGCAACCAGAAAACCAAAACATGATGCGCCCATTCAAGCATCTGATATCTCTTTGCGTCCCTTCGCAAAGATGGCCATTGACATTATTGGCCCTTTAAAGGTAACATCAGCCAGAGGTCATCAATATGTGTTGACCTGCATAGATATGTGCACACGCTGGCCGGAGGCTATACCTTTAAAAACCATCACCACGGTAGATATTGCTGATGCATTATTTTTGATTTTTAGCAGAATAGGTTTTCCTGAAAACATTCTATCTGATAGAGGAACTCAGTTAGTTTCAGATGCTACGAAACAGGTTATGGATATGTTTGGGATTCAAAGATCTCTTAGTTCAATATGCCATCCTCAGTCTAACGGAAAAATAGAAGTCCTCAACAGATCTTTAAAACAAATGCTACATAAAGTTACTATTAAATATCCACAAAATTGGGACCGAGTTCTCCCAGCTATTTTATTTGCGTATCGAGAAATAAAAAATGAACATACAGGCTTTAGTCCATTCGAATTGGTTTTTGGCGCCAGACCACGAGACCCAATGTCTATATTAAAACAACTCTTAATTGGTGCTGAGATGAACAAGGAGGTTCAAACCTCATATCAATATGTGGTCAATTTGAGGAAAAAAATAATAGACGCATGCCAAATAGCAGTAGGTTCATCTGAAAAGGCAAAGCTTAGGGCTAGGTTATTTATTAACCAAAACCGCAAATTACGCCAACTTTGGCCGGATGATGAAGCATACGTACTATTACCCAGGAGAGATAACACACTATTAGTGTCATGGAGAGGACCTTACAGGATTGTGGAGAAACTGTCTGATGTTGATTATATTGTCTCAGTAGATGGAAAAGAAAAAACTTTTCATATCAATATGTTACAGCAGTTTCATACACGTCCACCATATCTAAGACCAGTCTTTGAAGCTCTTGATCAATCTGTCAGTCGTCATTCTTCTTTGGCTGTCATACAGGAGGAAAATTCTGATTTGACTGATGGAAATGACTCACTATTAGTATTACCTAGTCTTCACTACTTAGCTACTGAAAGTTGGAAAGATGTTGATATATCGCCAACTCCAGAAAGAACAGGTTACTTCAATCTTACATTCTTTTGCTGATGTCCTTACTGATGTTCCAGGACACACTGATATCATCAACCATGATATTATTCTGACAGACTTTCAACCGGTTAAGTTGAAACCGTATCCTATACCGATACATTTACAATGTCAAGTTAAGGAGGAACTAGAACAGATGGTGAAATTAAATATCATTTCTCCATCTCATTCCCCTTATAATTTTCCGATGGTCTTGATCCGGAAAAAGACAAATCTATACGTATATGCATAGATTTGAGACGTCTAAATTCTGTCACTATTCATGACGCGGAACCACTCCCCGTGTTGGAGTCTTTATTGGATAGACTAGCTTCGGCTACATTTTTCTCTAAATTTGATCTGCCTAAAGGCTATTTCCAAGTGCCATTAACGGAACGATCCAAGCCTTATACTGCGTTCGCTACTCCATTGGGTCTATTTTAATTCAATTATATGTCCTTTGGTTTAGTAAACGCACCTGCGACCTTCTTTCGCATGATGAGACGACTCTTCTCTGACAGAGAAGACCTCATTACTTACATTGACGACATTTGTCTTTTTCATCAATCGTGGGATGAACATTTGGAGAGTATTCAATCCTTACTTGGCACTCTACGTCTTCATAATTTATCTGCACGTCCATCTAAGACTAAAATTGGATTTCAGGAGATTTCATTTTTGGGTTATAAAGTGGGGGGAGGTTTTTTGAAAACAGAGGATACTACCATCTCTAGAATTCTAAACCTTGATCTACCCAAGACAAAAAAACAGGTTAGAAGTATTCTAGGACTCCTAAACTTTTATCGCAAATTTATCCTCAATTTTGCAGAGTATACGTCTGTATTGTCATCACTGGTGAAGAAAGAGTCGCCAAATAGGTTTGTTTGTAGTCGGGAATGTCATGTAACTTTGGATAGATTAAAATGTCTGTTTTCCAAATTGCCTATATTGAGATTGCCTGATCCTTCTAAACATTTTACCCTTAGGGTCGACGCATCGAAATCGTCCATTGGAGGTTCTTGTTACAAGAATGGAATGGCTGTTTGCATTCGACACTTTATGTTAGCAGGAAGCTAACGCCTACTGAGCAGCGATACCCGATTATTGAAAGAGAGCCGCTGGCTCTTGTTTTCTGCTTATCTAAACTGCAGCGCTACCTGCTTGGTGCAAGTTTCACACTCGAGACGGACCAGAGAGCACTCTCTTACCTGAAAACAGCGAGATTTAAGAATGCAAAAGCTGCCCGTGCCTCACTGGCCCTTCAACCCTATCAATACCAGATTAAGCCCATCGAGGGACGAGTGAATGTGATGGCTGATGTATTGTCAAGATGCGTGAAGCATCCGCTATCTCCATTTGTCACCGCAAATGCTACTGCAATCCAATTTTGATACTCAATAATTACAGAACTTCCTTTCTGACAAGTCAGGAATTATTTCACAAATATGAAGCATCATGAACTAAGGCATATGCCTTCTGTTAACAGATATAACGCATACTTCAGAGATTACAGCCACATTGCATCGTCATGCACTTAAACCGGTTGCAAAACTAGAGACATTATGCCAAGCAACATGATGATGATGAATTTCTGTCCATCCGAAGTCAACAGATATATTCAATCGTTCGGCGTATGATGTCTAGTGCACTTGGTCAAGGACAATACTTCGCTACTACATACACGTTGTAGAATGACTCTTGGCAGTATGAATATCCAATTCTGTACATTTCAGATACTTTGCTGCAATTTCCAAAATGATTTCCACTAATTATATGACTGAAACGTTTAAAAAAGGGGACGTAACTATAAATTACTTACTCCAAATATCAAAAAGGGACATAACAGAGAAATTATATTTCAACAGGGACTTATAAAATTCTCAAGTACAGAATGAAGAATGGTATCTGTGCTGAATATGCTATTGCATGGAAGACAAAACTTCGACATCCGACATAGAGGAAAAATGGATCTTTTCAATGAACTATTTCATTCCTGCATATGTACATAACTGGACATCAATAACAGGGATGTGTGAATAAGTGCAAACTAATGACTTATTGAAACTTTAATTCTTTAAAAAAAAACTTCTACAGGAAGGACTTTGTATGGTCAAACATGAACGGTTTTAATAACCCTGGTTATATTGCATTAGTGCATTAATGTGTCACTACGTGAAGTGAATTACACTGGTGTTTATACTTAGTATAACCTATAACCTTCGTATGTTTCGATATTAAGTAATATATCTTCACATGACATCTCATTAACATTGTCATTCACCACATGACATTGCATACATACAAATATTAATAACTATTTTGACATATTGTCACAGTCACCATTTATATTTTGACTTGTCTGCCTCATATGATCTATTCTGTCTTTGATTGCTTATTATGCATTTCATTTGATAGATAGGGAAACTTACATGACCGACATGACTTAAGGCGTTTTTTGACATGGTTTGCTGTATGAGTGCCATGACTGACATATTGACTTTTTCCACACTGCCTTCTAATTAATGTAGTTACCTCACATTCGTGTCAAAAGAGTGTCTTCTAAACGATAATGGGTTTGGTAATGTTATTACTAAATACCACACCGTGTGTGTCAAATTGTCGATTATGGAGCACGCCTCTAGGTGCTATCATAAGGATGACAGTTGAGAATGTGGATATTGTCATATGGTTTCTCCAGTGACCTTGTAGATTGTACTATGGAAATAATGAAAAGTTCCTTTTCATTATTCTAGTGCAGGGGGGAGTAAATGATATGAGTAAATATCATATCATGTTTTGTATACGATCACTTCCTGATGTATATGGTTTATACATGGTAGCCCGTGGTTACAGGAGGTGACGTCTTAACTTCTGCTCAAAATTGATAGCAGACGGCAACTTTGAATTGGGACAAGTTGAGCGTTCTTTAAAACACTTGGGCTTGTGTCTTCGGCCTGTGTAGATGGCATATGTCCGTGTGGACGATATCTTCAGCTTGTGTTATTAATCCACCTGCATGCTATTTTACCATCAATTGTATTACATCTTCAACTGCAAGTGTATTATCAGTTTAGGCAAAAGCAGAGTGTGAAGTTTCTAAATGCGTGAGTACCAGACTTTATTAAAATGCATGATGTCTCCGAGGACGAGACGGTAGTCTAGACACGACTAGAAGAGAATTCTTATATTATGCACTTGAAGAGATTAACAACATTGTGTTGTAATAAACGTTTGTACATTGTCAATGGTTATTGACGTTTTAGTGCCTGAGTGCCTGTGTGCGGGCCAGGGAGTTGGAATATGTCTGGCCAAAAACTGAACCCACAGTACTGCTACTGTGGTGAAGTGGGATGTTATAAATATTTATAGGGGACTTAGTGTACTGACTGAGATCAGCTGTGAAGGTATCTATATCTAATAAGAGTAGTGTATTATAGATAACCTTACTTGCTGCCACATATGTATATCTCAGTCAGAATTATTCTGGAATAGTGTGATGACTACGTTATATGTCTAGGGTATGTTTATGATGAAGTGTAAGTCAAAACAACAACAGACAGATAAACAATTTAATTTATTCCACTACACTTGACAACACTGTGACACTCACATACATAAAACACTCTACAAGGATATCTTAAAGGAGTCACTGATAACTTTCCAAATAACAATATGTATTCATTGCTGTCATGAATGTATATGTGTCCTGATTCAAATACAAAGGGAACCAGGAATCACAATCAATTTTAATTACAAGTTATATGTACAGAATTTATTAATATGAATCTTGTAGTGACATATATTTTTAATAGTATCCTATGTGTGTCAGTTGTGTAGTGGTAATCTGAGGTAATACTGGTTTTGTTTTGTTCAAGCTCTGTTGGTATTTGTCATCATGACTTCAATAGTTTGTCTTTATTGGAACTAGTATTGGAGATGTTCTCAGTTCCTGATATTAAAACAATTAAATTCCCCTCTTAATTTTATGTTACACTGTCATTTTAAGATGGGGTACATAATGTTGAGCTCCATGGCCACACTCTCTTATCTTGCGTGATGACTGCAGAAAAAGGCTCCTCTGCTCGATTACTTTAATGAGTTCTGGAGCCACCCCACTGGTTGCTATATGGACCAAGGAGTATGCTGTCCACCTCTGGCTTCAGCAAAGCTCTGACCAGGTGCTGCTCAATAACTTTATGACCACGGTCCCTGAAAACAAGAAGGATGTACCTTCTACGTCATAACTAATTTATACTCTCTTTCTACACTGAGCACAATACATCACAAACATTGAGTTCAGAGCGTTAGGCCAACTGTCAGCTTCATCTGAAATACTTTATACCAGTATTTCCCTCCCTAATGGTTACTACGCCTCTGCAATTCCAGCATTATTTCTTTCTAGTCAATCATCTAGGTGTCAGTGTACTGTTTGGCCATTCCATGCAGTTTTACTTTCCTCCGACACCTTCTGTTCAGGCTGGAGCATTATAGGCTTTACATCATGTTCGCTACTGAACTACACATATATACAGGCATAAATTAACAATTTACATTCAATTTTCATTAAAAGATATTGAATATTTCAAGCTTACCACAATTCATAGAATAATAAACAGTTTCGTTGACTGGCAATGAATATAGCACAACTCCGATCTGCCGATGTCCCAGGCTTTATTTTATAAAAAATTATACACTGGTGCTCAACGCACTGCTTCTTAGTAGGTTTATTACAAGATGTGGCAATGAACAGACGCTCTGAATCGAGTATATTCGCAGCTCTACCCAATGAAACCACGTCTACACATCTTTTCAAAAAAGTACCCCTTCTATTCGTTTCCCATAACAACACAAGATAGTATTTATAGCCCGACCAATCGTGTTTAGTCTTATATTTGTTGCGCTCCAATCAATTAGGAGTTAACATGGTAGGCTATTTCCGTAACGTAAGGTTTTTTCAAACACGTTATAAAAAAATTTTATGAGCAGAAATGATTTCATGCTGTCAGGCACCCCCACTATTTTATTTTGGTTATAATTTGGTAATTCCTAGACTATTTGCGTAACATTTTACATATTCTTTGTCAGCAAGCCCTAAGGAACCCAAATATACAAATTTAAAAGAGCTAAGTGGCTGCGTTCAAAATATGCAATTTCTTCTACCTCCTGTTTCGAAGATGTGCTGTCTGGGTACTGTAATGTTTTCAAACGTAAACCCATCTAATGTCATCTTTTCTAATAAGCGTTTTCCAGGTTTTTTTAAAACCTAACTCTGGGAAGGTTAGTGTTTTTATCACTGTCCGTCTGAAAAAAAGTTAGTGCATGTGGCCTTACACGCGTGATGGCAGCAATTGTGTATCGCGCGACGCGTGTTTAGTATGGCATGTGTCCTGCCTTCATTCGCCCCTCTCTCTCTCCTGCTTATCTGTCTTTTAGTTACGCCGTGTATAAAATGGAATGAATGAAATATTAAATTTAGGTCATTGATCAGTTTGCGTATCTCAAGGTTGTTCCAAGAAATACAGTACACGTTTCATTGAAGAAGGCGGGTAATAATACAGTAGGCTTTTACTATCAACGTGAAAGCGTTACAATTTGCAGACGAAGCAGAAAACAAGGGGGATTTCGAGTACAGTCATTGTGACAGCACTGTTTCTTTTACCATTGCTCTTTTCTTTATTAAATGTATTTGTTAGGCTTTATATTTACCTGATAATTTATATATGTGGATTAGAATATTTCACGACAGCTACATGTAAAGCTATTAAGTATAACCCTGGAAGGCGACTCAAGGCCTAAATAGAGACAGAGTGTCAAAGCATGGAGTCTGTTGCACTCTTGATCCAATCCATAGCAAGTCAAGATATTAAGGAATCGTACCCGTATCAGTAATGTTGTTATATTATTGCATAAACCTATTTGTCACTGACTGAGTCTACCTTTCCTGTGTGTTGTAATGTTGTGTTATATTATTGCATAAACCTATTTGTCACTGACTGAGTCTACCTTTCCTGTGTTATCATCACTTATTCTGAACTGCCTCACTAATCTACAATCTGGGTAGGAGGATTTTAGAGCCAGATGCTATGTAGGACCTATTACATTGCAGGTCAGAGGTATCCTGTCACTCATCTTGTAGCAGAGACGAACATTGGTGTTGTACCTAGCGGTGTAGGATTTGATTAAGCACCCCATACCTACATCAGTTTGAAGAGTGGGGACCCTCAGTGTTGGGCTTCTCCATCTTATATTCCTGCTTCAAGGAAAAGGCGGAAGCGAAGAAGTTAAGTCCTATTAGACAAGACTGACTCGCAGAGCATTGGCGTACCACACCCGGTCATATTAGTAGAGATGAAAACAGTGATGATTAAATTAGTCTGGAATCAATATAGACGTTAGTCAGAGTGACAGTTTTCAAAAGCTACTTAACAAAGAAATATTGTGAATTCAAGTGTTCTCAGTAACATTGAAGTTATTGTGACAGTTTTTAATATTTACCAAACAATATAGACTTTAGTCAGAGTGACAGTTTACAAAAGCTACATAACATAGAAATATTGTGAAGTCAAGTGATATCAGTAACAGTGAAGTCATTGTGACAGTTGTCAATATCTACCCCCCTAATACTGAAAATAAATTCTAGTACCATCATGAACATTGGTTCCAGAGGATTAGTTGAGCTAAAACTATTTTGATAACAAGGGAGCCTTAGCAACAAGGGAAAGACTTTTTTTTTTTAGTGATTGACTTTTATTTAGTGTAGATACATGCAACATCATCAGTGTGTTTTTATTTTTAGGGTTGGTGTTTACACAAACAAAACTAAACAGATGACTGTACATAAATAAAATAAAGAAATTGTAGTGCACTGTTTTGATTACTTTATGTCAGCTTTGAATTCCTTTTACTTTGAATTTAATTAATTCCCCTAGACACTATAACAGCCCATAAGTATAATTCTGAGAGTGGCACCATAGAAGTCTGGTACTGAATATTACTATCTCGGCCAGAAATTCTTTACAGCCTGACTTTATACCTATGAATTCTGTACACCATTGCTCTTTTCTGAGAATGGGGTATTTCTTTTAAGACCAGACTCTTCTCTGGCAACTATCCTAGTATCACCTGATACACCTTGTTGTCTTATTCTTCATAAATTAAGGAACCTCTCGCGACAGTATGTATAGACAGACGCACCATGCGGTTTAAATCCCACATTTTTCCCACCCTGCGCTTGTTGTGTAGTAAGTACATCTAAAATGGTATTGGAGTCTAGCTTATTGTGTGTAGGTATTGATGAGAGTATAGGAGTGAGAGGAAAAAACCTAATAAGAGAGAAGACAGAGGTACACGAAGTGAAACAACATTTTTTTATTTATATATTTTTATTTATATAATAAGGGGGGTGTAGAGGTGGTCAGCTGGCGAGGTTTGTCTGGTTGACATTGTTGTCTATAAAAAATGATAAATTCACTTAGTATGAGGTTTATAGAGGAAGATCGCTGTTGTCTGGTGTTTTGTGTGTAGGTATTGATGATAATATAGGGGGCTGAGAGGTGAAGTGGTGTAATTATCGGAGTCAACTATTCTTTTGATGTAAAATATGACAGGTAATTTCCGTTGTTGAATGCATGTAATTACATATTGATACGGGCTCTGGTCCACATGGTAGTTTTCTTTATTGTTTATATTATATCATGAGTAATAAAGTTACGCAGGCCAATGTTCATCTAGTGGTATGTAAGTGACCACGAACACAGCCGTATTTTCCAACATAAAAAATGCTGTCAAAGGCCAGGCTAGACAATTCCAAATAGACAGTTTTATTGAACACAACGAGGCTCCGTAGAGATACATGTCATATGCAGATTAGATTATGGCGTCAACTAGACAGTCCTTAGTGTCGCTGTACAGGCTGCAACTGGAGCATTGTCGAGGACATTTTCATTCATTTTTAGTAAAGTTCAAACACGCACGTTATTTTACCGCTAGTTATGAAACTGTATCGATGGTCGGCGAGGAAACCATTGATCGTATACTTTTATAAAATTCCGTTAGCATAGAGTGTCTGTAATCTGTCCACAGACGGGTAATTTATCGCTCGGCATGTCTTAGGTAAACCGAACGCTTGGTCGCTGACCGGCCCATCTGGGTTCATGACGAATTATCACTGAGAGGCGTGTAAGAAGATTTGAAAGTACAAAATATATGCTTGATAGCAGAGAAAGAAAATGAGCGACCACGGAAATTTAGTACATTAAATAAATGTAACTAAGTATTTGTTCCAGTTATCAAATAATCATCTACTTTTTTGTCCTGCAATTTTCAAACTTTAGTGAAAATTTTTTGCCAAGCAGCAAAGATGGACCCACATTGTATGTATGTATACGTACATACAATATATATTTTACAACAGGTAGACAACATTTATACACTATTTATACATATACACAACATACATAAAAATCGATAGAATCTTGCACTCTAGAGATAAAGAGGAAAATATAAAAAATCGATAAATTCGCTTTGCATGTGTTTATTAGAAGAAGCTGGATGATTAGCTTGGTGGGGTGCGGGGGGTATTGATGATGACTCATGGATGTGTGTTGGGGTGTAGCGCCGGAGTAAGACTATGAATAAGCGGTGTTGTGTGGGTGGTATTGATTTTGGTTTTGTCTTGTATATTAGTGTGTAGGTATTGATGAGAATATAGTGGTGAGAGAAAAAAAATGTATATAGTAAAATGCTCCGATCGATAGTGCAGGTGGAGCGGACTTCTATATAAGGAAAAATATTAGGTCAATGATGGCGGCGTGGGTTAGGGGATTTTGTATGTGTGTGTTGTGTATGAATCAGCAGTGTTTTGATAGGTTTCTTTATTCAGGTGTTACAATATATACACTATATATAAATATATATATATACAACATACATACAATATATATTTTACAACAGGTAGACAACATTTATACTATATATATATATATATATATATATATATATATATATATATATATATATATATATATATATATATATATATATATATATATATAGTGGTGGGTTTTGATGTTATAAGTATTAGTTATTGTTATTATTTGTCTACAGAGTGAGGTCAAGCTATGTAAGCCCCTGATTCTAATAGTTGATGGTGAGGTATTCTCAGGGGACCTAACTTCTACCACCCGGTGATCTCACTCTGCGATATATTTTGAACCTATTTATTTTATTTGACTAGTGTCTAGGGGAATGACTGTATGATGTGATGTTGATAACATATACACAACTGTAACTCAAAATAAGAAACTCAAGTAAAACAGTGGTTAACTTTTGTTGAAATTAAATCTTTTGTACAATTTTATTCTCCTGAACCTCAAATTCTTTTGGAACAGGAGTAAAATTCAAACAATTAATAAAGGTAGTTTTATCTATCAATATGTATATACAGTTAATTAAATAGGCAGGACTTCTTGTCCATACTATGTGTTTAATAAACAAATTCACATATTGTATCCCTTTCTGACGAACTGGTGTCTTATACTATATCACTAGTTGGAGAGACTGATGTCCTCATCACTTCACTCGAAATGTATTAATAAAATTAGTGTGGAGAATAATTAAATAAAATGTCATAAGCCCAAAACATGAGGGCTTATCTGATGGTCATGTTGAAAATTGAAGTCTTAGTGATGATACTGCCCACTCTTCTTCACAAGAGGGTCTCCTGGAGTAAATAAGTAACTTGCTGTAATTTCTGCCCATTCTTCTACACAAGAGGGTCTCCTAGGAACATCTGATATCTGGTTTCTTCAACACATACACCAGACAGAATGCCTAGTGTTCAGCATCTCCAGTTATGTTTTTACATGACAATAGACGATTCAACCCGCAAAATCAATGAAATATTTCACACACAAGGAATAGATTGACTAGCAATCGTTTGTCCAAATAAAGATCGCCGTCTGGTACAGACTGCAGAAACTGGCTTTCAATTCTACACTTCTGTGGTCAAACTTTCACTTGTTGTGAAAATATTCTCAAATGGCGCTCTAGGCTTGTACCCTATCACTATTATCAATGTCTTTGGCCAATGCAAACTGCGCATCCGAAATTAACTCTCTTTTTTTGAAAAACCCCACCTTTTTGGTTATCAATACGTTTGCTTGTCTGATCCCTCTATTACTATGTAAAAATACGGTTCGCGTGGCTAACAAATGTGCAGTTTCCACCTCCCCTTTTCGAACTATTGGTGTACCCAATCAAATCGAGTCAATATTATTTGACTGCAGCGGACAATTTTCAAAACTGAACCATTGTGGGTTATCCGTGTGTCTGCCAGTCTGTCTCAATTCTACGATATCTGGGTTATTTATGGAGCGTTTTTAATTATTAAAACTGATTATTAAACTGCTTGTTTGCATCTATCATTCTTTCTAAGTTTTATTTTCTTCTTTATCATCGTTTACACTTTTGTACTTTTCCCTTTTTATTATCATGGGCTCTTTTCACTGTGCTAACATATCAAGGAAAGAAAGGTTCTAAGTCCCGGTAAGTTATTATATGGTATTATATTAAACAACAGTACTCTATTGTCATGATATCTCTTTTATTTACTCTCTTTCGTTTTAACGAAGAAATAAATATTCTTAGTTTCACTTTTGCCTCTTGCACAATGCAGTTGAGTTCAAATTTCCAAGTAGACGCGATTTGTTTCTTTTTACAATGCACCATCGTTCTCCCCTCTCTAAGCACGCAATAGGCGTCTGTCAAGCTTCCGTCAGAAGAAAAAAAGTGAGAGGGTGCGGGCGGGTTAAGATTTGTTTCAAATACTCCGTTGCTGGGGGACTTAGATACAATACAAGTGGCGTAGTTATTTATAGATTTTGGACAGTAGCTTCTTTTCTTTTACTCTTTCACTCCTATACTCCTTTACTCTTTTGAACTAAACGATGTCTTGGCCGCTTGGCAAGTCATTCTAACGTTACTTTTAAAATTTAGGACGGAGCAACTAGAAAGCTTGTACTGTAGGAAAGGGGGTATTATTAGGAAATCTGCAATACGTTCAAATCCAGCGCGGATCGCTGACAAATAGTGGTGGCGTTGCCCTATTCAATTATTGTCCAATTTAAAAAAAGACCATAGTAGCAGAATCCATAGAATAATATCTTATACATGATTTGAAGAGGGGGTTCAAACTGACTTTATCACATATATACATATTGTATATACCAAACCGGGGTTTGATGGAAGGTGGAAAAAAAACGAGATACAAAGTGTGGAATTAAACAAATTGTCGAGGTAAACTGTAGAATATATTTTTTTAATGAAAGGTCGATTAGAATGAAAACAATGACATAAAACATTGTTTTTAAAGTTATTGTAGTAAAATTCTAAGAACTTTCCGTATTGCTCAGACCCAAAAATAACTCTGCAATGTACTTTTACAACCCCACATTTCACCCTTGTCGAGCCAAAGTGCAAAGCAGTGTCATCCCTTGTAATGAAAGAGAACCTTTAGCCATTAGACGGTGACCAAGACAATTATTACAAGGGTAGGTGACTATAATATATTCCTACAGAGAACCTTTCCCTCATTTGTGTTTGTTATTTCTATTTAATTTTAGTTGATTGTTATTTTTAATGACATATTTCAAATTAAAAAAAAAACTTAAGTTAAATGATGACAATGAATCAAGAGTAGCTGGCAATAGTTCTGGTTGTATAACACATAGTACAGTTAGTGTTAGTTCTAAAACCGTAGTTTGCCACTATCATGAAGCCTATTTGTCCTTTGGATTCATTTCATCTAGAGCCACTTCCTATGAGAAACTGGCAAACCAAGCTATGGATCCAAGTAAGTTGAAACGACACCTTTACACAAAGCACTCACATTTATGCGAACAATCAATTTAATATTTTGAAAAATACTTATAGCTGATCAAGCACGCCAGGCTAAACAATGGACCAAAATTACAACAAAATCTGACAAAGCTCAAGCAATGCCGTTGCCGAAATCGTGAAAAAAGATGAAATCACATATAGTTGCTGAGTTAGTCATTTTACCAGCATACTGTAAAACTGTAAATAGTATGAATGACGAGGAATATGAAAAAGAGATTTTGAAAATCCCTATTAGTCGGCGGATACAAGACATGATTCAAGACGTTGAGTTACAAGTGATAGCTAACATTAAAGAAGCCGATTTGTTGCCATCCAGTTGGACAAATCAACTGACATAACTGGAAAAGCTCAGCTTCTATCATTCAGCAGATTGGTCTGTAATGGAGACATCATTGAACAAATTTGTATTTGCAAACCACTTCCAGAAACAAAAGCACAAGCTATTTCTGATATTGTCAACAATTGTTTCAGTTCTAACAATTTGTCATGGAAATTATGCATCATCATCTGCACGGACTGAGCTTCCTCTATGCCGGACGCCCAAACCGATTCGTTGCATTGCCAATCAAAAGAACCATATCATTGCTATAACCAGGAGCTGAGCTTTGGAGTCAGTAGAGTGGTTAAGTATACAATTTTACTGCGAAACAATACAGTGAAAGTTTGTGATTTTTTACTAAGCTAGCCTACTCTGTAAGTTGCGCCCCTTAAGAAAAGTATTAGATTGTGAGTATGAAAACTGGGCAGGTAACTAATTATGCTTTACGATTGCTGAATAACGTTATAGAATGGAACTAAGGGTAATAATGATATATGGAATAGGGACTTAATTAGCGAAGGGAGGTACAAATATTATTGTGTCCCTTGTCTCGGTGAATGTTGTTTTGGATAAGAATCTGTGAACGAAGTAAGATGTACGAGGTTATGAAGTCCGTGACAATGAATGAGTTGTGAGTTTATGAAATTTTAATAGGAAATCGAGGAAAATAAGTTAGTTTGATTTGAGATGTCAAACGTAGCAGTTGCATAGGTTTGGGAATGTTTTCTCCCATGTGTTTAAAAATGTTAGAATGTTGAGCACCACAAGGGAGATCGTAGATAACAAGCCATAGTTTTGGTTGGCGCTTGTATTCATAAGAGATGTGCGGTTGTCTAGTCCCTTAGACCCTCAAATGCCATCTTTGTAGAGAGAATTGCTGCTTGAAGCAATTTAGATATAGTTTTGATGATGTGTGTTTTTCCATTCCCACGAAGTGAGCACCCACGCAGTGGGCTCAAAACAAGTATGTTTTTTTTTTCAAGCAGAGACAGCAGGTATGAACGGTTAGTTTAGTAGTGTGTAGCAAGAACATTTGGTAGAAATAGTCATACCCTGGCGGTTTAGGCCAGTCTTCGTCATACGACAGAGGTTTTCAAACTGTGCGTCGCGGCTCCCAGTGGCGTCGCGGCCCTCGGCTAAGGGCGTCGCGGTGGCTTGGGAAAAGTGTTGGGCTCGATATTATGAGCCAAGGTCCATCAATAAATATAGATCTTCGTAGGACGACATGTTTGCGCCGAGGTATTATTACATGTACCAATACGTGACATTAGGTACTAGAAGTTATTGACAAATGCACCTTAAAACTCCAGAGCAGGTCTATGTTACGAACAGCTGATCACTAACTCTGATGTCATCATGGCGGATGCTGGTGTAAAATATGCACATTCAGAAGTAATTAATGTCTTCTTGGGTACAATTGCTTATATATAATATATAGTATAGAGAGGAGCCGCGGTGATTTATGCACAGGTCAAGGGAGCCGCGGACCAAAACAGTTTGAAAACCTCTGTCATACGAGATAAACCAACCAGCTCACACATAAATAGTCCAGGAAATTGTATCGTCAGAAAAGAATAAAAGAAACCAGTAACTAGAAGTGTTCAACCTTCTAGACTCAGAAATTAAAAAAAAAACCAAAACAGTTTGGGCCGGAAAAGAATGACAGAGAAGAAACAATAGAAACAGGGACAGTTAACCGGAACCCATAGTACGAGGAATGAAAGGTTGACTTTGTAAATAATCAACACAATTGAAATGACTACGAAAAGAAAAGTTTGATTACTGCAGCGGTGAGGCAGGACAGATGGAATCCTCTTCCACTTGATGTATAATTACATTCCTGAAAACATCATGTAAATAAAAGTGACTACTTTTGTTTACTTCACCGCTGTTCTAGTGAAGCCCATTATCATCAAGTTAATCATCCTGCATCAGTTATTCGTGTTAAAGTATGTACTCGTACGTGAAACATCATCATGTGCATCCACTCACTGTTACGATAGTGATCGGACTTACCACTAATCAACAACAACAACAACACACACCAGCACACAAGGCCACATTGCTTTTGCACACTGGTTCCTGCACAGATAGGCCCTCGTTTCAAAATAAGTAGTACTTGAACTTCAAAAAGTACTCGATGAGACGATATAAATAATTAACTACATCAAGTCTAAGCCATTAAAATCGAGGTTGTTTTCAGCACTGTGTTCTGCCATGGAAGCTGCTCACACAGATTCCTACTGCGGACGGGAGTTTCCAACCCTCTTTATACTTATTGTAAATAGAAAACATTAACTTTGCATTAAAATTGTTCAGCAGAGAGCAAACTATTTTAATTACGAGGTAGAATCTGGTTTTTCACTATTTCCTTGAGAAAAAGAGAGGGTGGGTGATAGAGAGAGAAGAGAAAGAGGACACTCTTTAGGCCAATGGAATACGTCATAGGATTGTTTAAAATAAATGACATCTTTTCAATGATAAATCGTTTCAATAATTAGAATAATAACAAATATGAATATAAATTTTCAAATATCTTTTTAAATCCAGATCATTTTTTTAAAATAATAACACAATAATTAGAATTACCTTTTGAACTTTTAAACACTCTTACACTTGTTTCAATTGGAATAAAGTCTTTCCTTAAAAAAAATAAATTACTGATGGTGTAACTTGACAATATTATCACCTTGTTCATTGTGCCGTGAGCTGAACAATTTTGGAAATAACTGCTCTATGAACTTGGTGCAGGATGTAGTTCTTACAATGTTTTCACAATGTTTCTTATGTCATAATATCTCATTCTGTCTCTCCTGGCAACATAAGTGGTTTTTCTGTAGCATCTCATCTATCAAAATGTGATTTTCATATTCTGTGCTTTGATCAGGGACGATGTTTGACACTGGCAACAAAGCATTGCTATTTGGTTGCGAGTCATTATAGTTTGTTTGGACAATTAATTCGAAGAATATTTTCGTAAACAGATTGTATTGAAAGAAGGCGGCCTGGCATTACTTTTTTCAGGTCCAGCTTTTCGCACTGGACACAAGGTAGGCAGAACGCAACGCTCATTAATTTTGTTGTGTAGATGTTTCTGCTGTTTAGGGGATGCATGGCAGTGAAAATCGGATTTCAGGTACAAAATATCGATTTTATAAATTGTTGATCTTATTTTATTAAATAACACTGGCTAACAACAAAAAAATTTTTTTTTCTTTCTCTAACATTTCTATGTTTTTCTGGTCAATTTTAATGCGCTGTTTTTAAATCTGCAAATCGTTTTTCTCTATCACGTCGGGATCTCTAGAAATACGCAATTGACGTTTTTTAACAACGCATACAGTATTACAACATCATTCGTACAAGAAGTATAACAGTTATGTAGGCTTGAATTTCTTTGCAGTCGACTTTCGTCGGTGAATGGCATGTGGTACATCGCGATGAAGCATCCAACAATAATCAGCAAGCAGGGTCACACTCCACCGTCCTTGATAACGTGACTCCATTACGGCGATATCTTGATGGAATCGTTCTCCATGTTCATCGCTGACTTCGCCAAGGTTGTCAGGGGAAAAGTCAAGATGCGAATCGAGCAAATGGATTTTGAGGGACATGTTACAGCCCATAATTCTGTATGCATCTATGCACTGCTTAACAATATGCACATAGTCGACAGATCTGTGATTTCCCAGAAAGTTATCGACGATCGATTTGAATGCCATCCATGCGCGAAGTTCACTACCATGTAACAAGTTCTCGAATTGTTTGTCTGCAATAACTTTCCTAATCTGAGGTCCTACAAAGATACCTTCCTTTATCTTTGCATCGCTAACTTGCGGAAACTTTTCTCAAAGAAAAGTGAAAGCTTTGCTCGTTTTATCTAACGCTTTTACGAAATTCTTCATGAGACCCAACTTTATATGTAACGGCGGTAAACATGATGCTGTCTTTGTTAACTAATGACTCGTGTATTACATTTTTATGCCCGAGCTGCATACGATTCCTGATAGGCCACACCTTTCTTGCATAATGTTCTTGTCTGTTGCGGCTGTCCCATTCACATAGGAAGCAACAAAATTTAGTATACCCAGTCTGCATGCCCGTGAGAGTTGCAATGACCTTTAGGTCTCCACAAATCCGCCATTGGTAGTCATTGTACTTTATTTTTGCCAAAAGTATAGCCATATTGTCATAAGTTTCTTTCATATGAACAGAGTTAAAAAAGTTTGTTGCTTATCCTTTACAGGACGTGGCAATCAACCCCCAGCTTTTATTGGCTATTTGTGATTTTTCTAGGCAATTTTTTTTCATTCAGTAGTTTGCCATGAACAGAGTAGGCGACTGGAATTGATGAAAATAAATTTCCGTTATGCAATAACACGGCTTTTAGACTAGTCTTGGAAGAGTCGATGAAAAGTCGCCATTCGTTGACTATGTGCTCATGACCGAGGTGCACCATTAGACCGTTTACATCTTTGCAATAGCAAACGTCATCATCTATCTCAAAGTATTGAACAAGTTCTCTGTGTCTATGACGAAATTTAGGTATCGGAGTATTGGGCTCTAAAAGATTCCATTCTTTGAGTCGCGAACCGAGTAATTCCGCTTGTCCTTTGGTATAAGCGAGATCAAGTATTAGATCTGAAAGTTCTGAATGGTTAATTAAGTGAACACCATCATTCACCGGTATATAATCCGAGTCAGAATTAGTTTCTAAAGCAGGTAAACTATCACTTTCTGATGGTTCATTCACGTCAAACGGATATTGTTCTGGTGGAACTGGGATCGGACACGTGATTGGATCATGAGGCACTGGTTTCGAAACCGATTCAATATTTGGATGAACCACAGACTTTCTAGTTTTAAAAGTGAAACCATGGATATTTGTCAAGCAGAAGTAACAATCAGTAGTGTGATTTGTCGGTTCACGCCATATTACTGGCACTCCAAAAGGCATCGACTTATGCTTCGGCGATTTTCGTAACCAACCTGCCAATGTATTTGCACAAGTCGAACAAACTGCATTTGGCTTCCAAGATTTATTTGCATCATCAACTTTCGAATCGAAATAAAGTTCATATGCTTTCTTTAGTAATGGTGTAAAGTTTTTCTGGTGAACACGATCGGTAAATATCCGCACACGTAACAGAACAGATCAGCCGAATTTCTACAACTTCTAGAAGCCATATTTCGCTCAGAATTATTTCAAAATACAGTAACTATTTCAAAAATAGCGTAACATATGTCATGCATCTTTTAGCAGTATAAAAAGTAGAATTATTTTGCATTTTATTAATTTTTTAATAAGTTATGTAGTAAAAATGAAACGGAGCAAATAACGATTTCCAAAAAATATATTCATTCACAAATATCTTAAGAACCCAATGTGATAGAGATAAACGGATTTCAGATTTGAAATCAGCGCAAGAAATTGACCTAAGAACACTTATTCTTATATAAGAAAGAAAAATGTTGTTTGTCAGTGTAATCATCGAGGAATCGGTTGAGCAAGGTTTTATGACATAAAAAAAGCATTGATGTGTCAAAAAGCGTATTTTCCATACTACCCCGAAGCTATGATTTGCAAATGTGTGCCGAAAATGCTAGATTTGACGCTCAATAATAGTTTAGTTACGCTGTCCGTAACGAGAAGTACGTGGTATCAATAAAAAGGGAATTTCGTTGTCCCCTGTATTATAGAAAATTAGCTCCGAGTGATGTGGCTTTGAAAATTTTCATAATTTTACGCTAACTTCCTTGAAAGGAGTGGTCACGTGGTGACCTCATTCACGACTCATTCAAGACGCATTCGTAAACACCTTTTTTGATTATTCATAACAACACGCTGGCTGCGTGCGCAAATGTGGAAGATAACAACAGCTACTTCCGCCCATAAACAAATTAATTGCTGCAAGGAATGTGGTATTCGATATTTTTCTCTTGTTTAAATGTCATTAAATTGGGTTCTATTACTTCAAAATGGGAAGAATAGGTAAGAGAGCAAAGCAACTATTTGCTGTAAGATCGCGTCGACAGTATGTAATTTCTAGCAATGTCCAGATGCTATATTGGTTTGCGATGACTTTATTATTTTGTCTTCACTCTACTACTGTTTGTTTCACAGTCTGGTGATAATATGCTTCCTAACTATATAAATGTCCACAGCCATATTATATATGCTTAAGATTATATCATCGTGTGATTTAAGTGTGTTACTGTTTTGACTCTGTTTTGTATCGGTGCAGTTACGAGGTGATATACCACTGCCAGTGGCTGATCGATAATTATACTTATTTAATGTTCAAGTTTATCCGTTTTGTTTGTTCATTGGTGATCCTGTAAGTGCAGCAGTGATCACTTCTTTTCTCACGATCCGTTTTGTATTTTTATTGCGCATCTAGATCACCTCGACTAACAGATGGTGGTTTTTTTTTTTTTTGGGGGGGGGGGGGGTGGGGGGGTGGGGGTCCAGGTCGGGCATTGATAGTGCAAAGTTAATATAAACAATAATAGGTGCCCTTGTTCTCGACTGTCCCCTCAGCCCCAACAGTTTCAATAAATCATACACTGATGCAGCCATAAGCCCTTTTGCGCCTACTTCAACGGCCATGACCCTTGCATATATATATATATATATATATATATATATATATATATATATATATATATATATATATATATATATATATATATATATATATATATATATATATATCACCCGTGTGTTACAGGGGCCTGAAAGGTGAGCAAAGAATAGTAACACTGTCCCCTACCAAGCATGTCGTAAAAAGCGACTAAGGAGGGTTGGGCATGGGGCCGGTTACACCATCCTGTAAAAAAATTTTAAACCACAAAAAACTTCAACAAATATGGACAAGTCAAATAAAGAAAATAAAACACAGCCATCCAAGACAGGGGAAGGTCCTCTCGCGGGGAGGCGTATGATGCAACACAGAGAAAGCCGAAAGGAGTCTGTGTTGCTGACTAACCTTCTTTCTTCTAGGAGAACTTCCAGATTTTGGCACCTGGAATGTTCGGACATTAAACGAACAAGGGAAAGTGGCGCAAGTAGCAGCAGAAATGAGGGAATACAAAATCGAGGTTCTGGGAATGTGTGAAACAAAGTGGAAGGGGGTAGACAGGAAGAAACTCATCACAGGTGAATTGGTGCTGTCCTCAGGACATGAAGACGAAAGTTCACACCACAGTGAAGGGGTAGCTCTTATGTTATCTAAAGAAGCACAGAAAGCACTAATTGAATGGAAGCTGTTGGACCCAGAATAATAACAGCTTCTTTCAAAACAGCTAAAAAGAAAATTCATGTAAATGTCATCCAATGTTATGCACCAACTAATGACAAAGAAGAGTCTGTGAAAGAAGCATTTTATACTAAACTACAGGAAATTATGGATAAAGTAAAAAGAAGAGACATCACAATTTTGATGGGTGACATGAATGCAAAGATAGGTACAGTCAACACTGGATTTGAAGAAGTCATGGGAAAACATGGGCTAGGAGTAATGAATGAAAATGGAGAGCTATTCGCAAACTTCTGTGCTTCATATCAACTGGCTATAGGAGGAAGCATGTTTCCACATAAGAGAATACACAAGGCAACATGGATATCACAAGACCATAGAACAGAAAATCAGATTGATCATATATGCATAAACAAGAAGTTTAGATCATCATTGCAGGATGTAAAGGTATATAGAGGAGCAGATGTGGCATCAGATCACCATCTTCTGATAGCCAAAGTAAAAATGAAACTCAAGAGATATGCAACAATGCAAAATTATAGACAACTGTTTAATGTAAGACAGCTAAGAAATCAAGAAACAAGAGACAAATTTGCGGTCACAGTATCCAACAAATTCCAAGTGCTCCAACAGCTGGAAGATGTAGAGAATACAGAAGACTATTGGCAGCAGGTCAAAACAGTATGGAAGGAGACATGTGAAGAAATACTAGGGAAAAGGGAAAGACAACAAAAAGCATGGATAACAACAGAAACCATCAATAAGATAAAAGACAGAAAAAACAAGAAAGCAGAGTTAAACACAAGCAAAACTAGAAGCTCCAAAGCCAAGGCTCAAGAAGTGTACACAGAAGCAAACAAAGAAGTAAAAAGAAGTATCAAAAGAGACAAGAGGAAGTATATTGAGGCGTTGGCAAGAGAGGCAGAAGATGCTGCAGCCAAAGGAAATATGAGAGAACTGTATAGCAGCACAAAGAAGCTAACAGGGAAATACAAGCAAACAAGTTGCCTCATAAAAGACAAGAATGAGAAACTGCTCAGCAATATACAAGACAAAATGAAGAGGTGGACAGAATATTTTGGGGACCTTCTCAATAGACCAGCTCCACAAAACCCGCCGGACATCCAGCCAGCAGAAGAAGAGCTACAAATTAACGGTGAAAGACCAACGAAGGAAGAAATAAAGAAAGCCATAAAGCTTCTAAGAGAGGGAAAAGCGTCTGGACCTGATGGCATTCCAGCAGAGGCCATCAAAGCAGATATCGACACGGCTACAGAGATGTTATATAAATTACTTGGTAAAGTCTGGGAAAAGGAAGAGATACCAGCAGAATGGAAGGAAGGATATCTGGTTAAGTTGCCTAAGAAGGGAAATTTGCAAGAGTGCACAAATTATAGAGGAATAATGTTACTATCAGTGCCAGGAAAAGTATTAAACAGGATTATCCTTGAGAGATTAAAAGAGTCCATAGACAAGAAACTGAGAGATGAACAAGCAGGTTTTCGACAAAACAGATCATGTACAGACCAGATAGCCACTTTGAGAATAATAGTTGAACAAAGTCTGGAATGGAATTCACCACTATACATCGGATTTGTGGACTACAAAAAGGCATTTGACAGTGTAGACAGAGAATCACTTTGGAAATTGATGAGGCATTATGGAGTTCCCCTGAAGATCATTAATTTAATAAAGAAAACATATGAAGACATGACATGCAGAGTTCTTCACGAAGGACAGCTTACAGAACCGTTTGGGATAAGAACAGGAGTGCGACAGGGATGCCTCTTGTCTCCATTTCTTTTCTTGCTGGCAATAGATTGGGTTATGAGATCATCGACAACACACAATAGAAATGGAATCCAGTGGACTCTGACTAAGCAGTTGGATGATCTGGATTTTGCTGATGACTTGGCTCTTCTGTCCCATAACCGTAATCAGATGCAGGACAAATTGAAAACACTCGATGAGAGGTCACAGCAATTGGGTCTGAAAATACACAGGGAAAAGACAAAAATAATGAGAATAAATGCAGGTAATGATAACAGGGTTGAACTTGAAGAAACACCAATTCAAGATGTAGAATCATACACATATCTTGGCAGTAATATAGACAAAGTTGGAGGGACAGACAGCGATATCAAAATAAGAATACAAAAGGCAAGAGGAGCTTTCATTGCATTGGGAAATATATGGAGATCAAGAGAAATCGGATCCAACACGAAAATAAGAATCTTCAATTCAAATGTGAAGTCAGTCCTATTGTATGGCTCGGAGACATGGAGAACAACAAAGACAACAACCAAAAAGCTACAGACTTTCATAAATGGGTGCTTGCGTAGAATAGAGGGATTAAAATGGTATGACAAGGTTACCAACGTGGAACTGATGACAAGAACTAGACAAGTGCCAGTGGAACAAGAGATGAGAAGAAGACGATGGCGATGATAGGACACACACCGAGGAAACCTGTTGATAGCATTACAAGGCAGTCCTTGTTCTGGAACCCCCAGGGCAAGAGAGGCAGAGGAAGACCAAGAAGTACATGGAGAAGAGAGTTGGAAACAGAGGTGAAAATGATGAGGAGAACATGGAAAGAACTTGAGATGATGGCACGGGACAGGAGGACTTGGCATGTGTTTGTTGAAGGCCTATGCTCCTTTGGGGAGTGGAGGGTTATGAATGAATGAATATATATATATATATATATATATATATATATATATATATATAATATATAATATATATATATATATATATATATATATATATATATATTAATGTAAGTACAGCAGTGATCACTTCATATAGATATATATACAAAGGTGATTTTTGTAATCATTTGATCATGGATGCTTTTAGAATTGTAGTGAACTGAATTCGCTCATTTTTATATTTCATTATCTCCTTCCCACCGGTCCTGCGTCGGTAGTGAACATTTATATCTAGACATTTGTAATATGTAATATTAAATGTCGGATTGAAGAGAAGCAAACGCGAACAAATTATCACCAACATATGTTAGTTTACTTCACTTTAGTGCAAATCAATTTTTTATTTTTTATTTTCAAGTCTATAATTTGGTCACAGATAAATTTTATTGAGAGTAAATCCAATTTCTATATCAGAACAAGCTGTCAAAAATAACTTTGTATTTACTGCTCATGCTATAATATTATATAAAAATATTTGAAGATGAGTTTATAGATTCCAGAATAAAACCAACAGAACCCTATTTATAGTCAAAGTATTTTTCTGTATTTTTCCATTAATGGAAAGTCCAGGTACCATCGACATGGCCATAAAAAGGAAGCTAATGGGAACAAAACAAGCTATAAAGAGTACAGAAATCATAATCAACCATTTTTAGAAACTATTTCTGTTTACGGCTTGGTAAACTATGTCGGCTTGTACTGATGTTTGCAGACTAGATCCGCCACCTACATATCTCTGAGCCTGAGTTTGAAATCGCCAGCGAGATTGTTAAACACAATTATGATAACAAAATCAATAAATGAAACAATGGTGTAGTTTCCACTAAGAAAGAAACTCCTTCTCTACCTGTTATACCTTATCCGTCTGTTGTAAATGAAGACCAAATAGTGTTTTTGTTTACTTTCTGGAAAGAAACTTAGGGACCGCCAATCCTGTTGACTACCGTACAGGGAGCTAACGCTGAACATGAGAGTGGCGAAGACACAGACAATAACAGTAGCCAACTCGTTTTTTTGTTGTTACGATGTGTTTAACCTGCGGTAAATGTAAGTATATATAAAATTATATATATATAAGTAATATATAATATATAGATAAATAAAAAAATAAGTATATATATTATCTGTATACATGTTATCCGTAACCACATTGCACAATATAAGGACCACTATCTGCAGGCCTTAGTTTTCCTTTTTACTAGAAAGAGACGTCATCAAACGTATTACATGTAACTGTTTTGTGCCGTGGTGGGATTCCGTAACACTTTGTTTTGACATGATGAGGTTGCCAGCCACATGCCCAACCAAAAGCCCAGCCATATGCCCCGCCTCATATTAGTCACCTTTTTGCGGACAGAGTAACGTATCCGGTCATACAGTAGAAGTAGTAGTTAGTAGTTCAGCATTATTTAAGTTAATTTGTTGTGTCTCCCCCAGCAGAAGATCCCGAGAATTAAACGGGGTATGTGTTAGTAATTAAAATATATGATGAATGGCTAGAAATTTAAGCAGAAATTGTATTAGGCAATCTCGTTACTTACTATTTACGTTTTAGTCTCACGTTCCTATTCTACCCGTGTCATTTGGTAAAGGTTTTGTAAAAGGGGAAAGATCGGGGTGGGGGGCAAAGTAATTATATTGGCTTTCTTCCTCAGACCTGGCATTGGGTTCAATGTAGACTTTTCTTAGGTAAGTTTCAAAGATTGTTTAATGTGTTGTTCTTCCTCCCAGCGGACTTTTGTGTCGTCCTGGGGGTCTGCATCCCTGGCTCTTAGTTTCCCATGCTTGCGTGTGGTAGCCAATCTTCTCCCATTCTGCAGACACGGTCCCCCCCCCACCCCCCCCCTAATCATCTCGAGATGGGGGGGACGTTTCTACTTGGGTCTGCATGAGGTAGGATTTTTTAGGCCTGACTATCGTCCCTGTTGCAGACCATGTCTCTTCCTGTAACTTCAACCACCTTCCACAGACACCACATTTATGAGGTTTGGATCTGGCTTTTGTGTGTTGTAGTCGGTGCCCATGACTCTGTATCCATAACGTCAAATGGGGCATAAGGTGGAGCGGTATACTTCCATCTCGTCTTCTTACCAATTTTCGGTTTTTTGCTGAGGAATCCTCGATTTATGGCCTGAAAAAAAGTCTCCCAGATGCTGCCCTTTGGGTAGCCAAATCTTCTTTGACGCCTCTTTTCCAGTCTATTACAGCTCGTAGGTATTTAAAGTGGTCACCTGCCCATTGACCATTAATGCAATCGCCCATGCGATAACAATAATGATCTTTCCAACACATTCATCATCCGCATGTTATAGTTTGTTACTCATAATGTGGCAAATTACTTGTCCCTTACAATGCCATGCTATTTTTCAGATCCAGTCCAAATGCCTATACAAGTTACACAGCCTAATACTTTGCTATTTGTCTCACAGCGAAAACGTTGGTACAGGGACATTGATTTTTAATAAGGGAATATTTGAAGTACACATTATTTCTGTTTAAGGGATTCCGGGTCTACCACCATTGAATCAAGTCAATCCTTAGTACATCCTCGTCATGTTTACTAAAGAGATTTTTTACGAGCTCATTACTTTCGGTGGGACCAATTGAGTATTATCCCACGGCGCAATTATAATGTTCATACTAACCATTTTTTTCAGGGAGAGTAAAAGTATGTCTGCTTCAGAGATCCTGTTGCTGATTTTGACAGTCGGACGCATACATGGGCAGCAAAGACTGTACGTCTGAGGAAGTCTCAGAATGGGAAAGGCAAAACTTTATATACAGCCAATACAGTAACTACACGAGCACAGTGCTCATAAATTGGAGAAGAATACTGCAGTTACCCAGATAATGGTCAACACTGACAAGGAACCTAAATCTATGATCGAGAGAGAGTCTTTTGCACTCAAGCAAAAAGAAGATAAATCTTGAAGAAATTATTTGCATTAGTTAAATAAATATGATGATATTTTTGTCAACAATAAGGTTTTAAACATTGGTTTACTAAAAAAATGGTATTTTACTTCGTAACAGTATGGAACAGAATAAGGTGAAACAACAAGTCATAGTTCCATCCACCTTTAGAGAACATACATACGACCCGGACATGCACATACTCTCAAATGCGCGGGTCATATGGGCTACACTCGCACACGCTCACGAGTGTTGTCATCCTTTTTCTGGCCAGGAACATCACGAGACGTAATCTTTATAATGTCACACGTTCCTGTGTGATTTGCCAGGAAGTTAAGTCTCGTGGGAGCATTCCATAATGCTCCCATTCAGGCATGCGATATATTCAGTGCGGCCTTTCGATAAAATGGCAATGGACATTATTGGTCCACTTCTACCAACTGCAAGAGGTCCACAGATAGATATTTTAACGTGTATTTGACTTATGTACACGGTGGCCAGAGGCCAAACCTCTTAAAAATATAACTACATCGGACATAAGCTGATGCACATTGTACATAATATTTTCTAGAATTGGGTTCCCTGTTAATATTACTTTCGGATCATTGGCCACAATTTGTGTCTGGCGCAATGAACGAAGTGATGAAAAATCTTAAGATAGAAAGAAATCCTCAGTAGTGAGTACCATCCCATGAGCCAATGGCGCAGTTGAGAGGCTTAACCGCACCATTAAACAGTTAATTGCATAAAGTAGACAGTTGATAACCCTCAAACTGGGACAGGGCTATCCCAGCAATCTTGATTGCATACAGAGAGGTCCGGAATGAATAAACCATTCGCTCCGTTCGAGTTAGTGTTTGGTGCTCCACTAAGAGGTCCTATGGGACTTGAATCAAAAAGACTTACTACTCGACTCTAAGATGACTCAAGGGAAACCAGTCCCATCGTATGAATACGTGATTAACTTACGTAAACAAATTATAGAGGCTTGTCAAAATGTCTACAGCATTCATCAGAGGTTGCAAAAAGATAAAGCCAGATCAATTCCAAAATAAAAATAGACGAACTACGCCAGTTTATTTCCTGGTGACGAAGCTTTCGTGCTACTTCCACGAAAAGATAATAAATGTTAATCGCTTGAAATGGTCCTTTAAAGTAATAATAGACAGAATTTCTGACGTCGACTATATCTTAGACATAAAGGGTCAGAAAAAAAAAAATTTACCATATAAACATGTTGAAAGAATTCTTTACTCGTCCCACTGCATCTACAATCTATTTTTCACGACCTAGAGACGAAAGCAATTGATTCTTATCAATTTTCTAGTCTCATCTGTGATTCAGGAAAATGAATCATCTTTTCCATGAGTTAAAAATGTCTTTTCCTATTCCGGATTACAATCTTCCGTAAATCTTGGAGGATGTTAATATTTCAATCTTCACTTACTTCACAGGAAAATGAATCTATTTACTAAACTTTTAGAGACTTACACTGATGTTCTGACAGATATACCAGGTTCGGACTTCAATAACTCTCTCATGACATTATACTTAAGGACAGTACACAATAAGACTACACCGTCCTTATTCAGTACCTATTCATTTTCAAGAGAAAACATCTCAAGAACTTCCACAGACCTTAGAATTAGGAACTATCCAACATAATAACTCTCCATTTGCTTCACCCCTAGTTATTGTGAGGAAAAAGAATAATAATATACGACTATTTGTAGATGGCGACTCATAGGAAACTGGTAACGCTCAAAAACTATACCAGCTCTAATGCGAACCTCATCCGCTTATTGACGAAGCTGCTTACTCGTCTTTCGTCAGCAAAAAATATTTCACGAAAATTGACTTAACTAATGGGATTTTGCAGATTTCCCTTGACTGAGCAAGCAAAAATACTACACTGCATTTTCGACTCCACAAGGCTATACCAGTGGAATGTCATGCCTGTTGGGCTCAAGAACGCTCCTGCCACGTTCATTCGCATGATGCGAAAAATTTTAGCTTGCAGATCAGCCACATCAACACACATATCGATGATATTTGTCTGTTCAGTTCGTCTTTTGATGAACATTTCATGGTTTATTTTAAGTTCATTATTAGATATTTTATAGAACTAATAACTTAACTGCCAGACCAACTAAAATGCAAATAGGGTGTCATGAAATAACATTTCTAGGACATATCATAGGGGCTGGACAAAAATACAAACTATTCCTGAAATGTTTCGAAGATTTTAAAGCTTTCAGTTTTTCCACAAAACAAAAAAACAAGTTAGGAGCTTACTGGGTCTTGTCCAGTATTTAATAGTAGGTTTATTCCCAACTTGTCATCTCTTACGGCTGTCTTGTCTTCGTTATTGAAGAAAGAATATGTCAACAAAAATGGAAAGTAGACAACTAACTGCGACACGACTTTTAATCAAATTTTATCGTTTTTCTCAAGGCCACCTATTCTAAGGTTGCCATATATTAAAAAAATGTTTTATACTCCGTACAGATGCGAGCAACTACGGATTGGGAGGGTACTCTGTTACAAGAACATGACGGCGTACTCCACCCAACTCTCTATATATCGAGAAAACTTACCGAGGCTCCGAACGTCAATATGCAGTTTATAGATAAAGAACTCCTAGGCGTTCATCTGGGCCATACAAAAGTTGGAGAAATTTTTACTGGGGATCTCCATTTGTAAATTCACACAGACGCAAACAGCTGTAGCTTCACTAAAAAAAGCGAAACCATAAGAACGCCAAAGCTGGCACGATATTCCATAGATATTACAGCCCTACAATTTTACGATTGAAGCCATCCCAGGCCATGAGAACATCGTTTGCTGAATACGTTATATCACGCAATCCCATGTGTCACCAAATGATCAAAAGAATATTCAATGAACTCAAGAGAAACGGGAACTTACTGAATTCTATTCAACAGACTACAATGTCACAACGGATAAAGAACAAACACTTCGAGTCGGTCATATACGGAAAATGATTTCTTTAAACACTTTCGAAGTCAAGGGAATTGACAGTTTCCTAGGTCAAATGATGTATCAAAGAATAAAATTCTATAGATGTTTCTACAATGTTGACATTTGGTTACAAATAATCACTTTACATTTGCGACTTTGCTGGGAATATTCACGGACTTTGGTTAGGTGTCGTGACATAACACAAGCGACTTAAAAACATTATTCGATTACAAGTACAATTCGAGAACATTGTTCATCTTCCAAATTTCAAGATGATGAAATATATGATCGAAACGACTTACAGAGGTATTTTTCAACTACGTTCAATCGACAAATAAGGATCACGTAGGACTACTTGGATTAATGGTTCATGAAAATTCAAAATAAGGACAGCGTATTCCTTGTAATAGACACGTATTGATTTCAAAGACTTATAATAGTGAAATAAACTGAACAGAAACAACATTTATACGTACAGTATCACACACTTAGATAATATGGGAATTTTAATTTATCTATGGTTTATTATATGCATTGATGAACTTACGTTAGTATATTATTAATAATGTATATAATGGTAAATATTACACTTTAATAATGATAGATTAATTTTATCACATCTACTTACATGTTCTTTCTTTACGCACACAGATGTAACTCGATTCGATTAACTTACTATTACTTTCTTTTCGTACATTCTTTAACTTTTCCTTATTTTTTTTCTTGTAATTCCTTACTTTCTTTAGCTATGAAGCATAACTTACGTTTCTATAATACCTTTCACACACTACATTTAGTTAATCTTATAGTTTATTAGTTTAGATTATAATATTCATTAATATTGATGGTTATTTCACACTCTTAAGATACTATTTTAGTTAGAGACATAATTATTTATCAGTTAGTCGACACTCTGACATTTGACATCTTTATTTGTTAACTTGACATATTTTTTATGGTTGTTGACATGAACTCAAGTTGACTACACCCTTGGACGATATTACGTGTTACGTGGGTCCATAATCTCGTAAATTTTTACTTTTTCTCAAAAATAATTATGAAAAAAGAAAAAAAAATCTATGAGATAGATTTTTTTTAAACCCCGTCGACCAGGGGGCTGTTACGAGAGGATTTGGGATTGTAGCCATTAGGGTAGTGAGCTCTATATTTAAAGTTGCGCATTTTGGTTTGTAAGACGCTATTAATTTATATTATGTTTTCGCGGATTCTTGGTTTTGAACGCGAAAGGGTATAGGGTGCCTAGTTTTAGAAATGACGAGCCTCGTTGGTAAGCTACGGCGTGACGACCTTGTAATTGTACGCCTTTGTGTAGTGACCGTGGTCCTTGACGGACGCGTTTTGTTGGAAGTCTCCCATGATGATGATAATTATATAAAGGAACTTATTATATGGCACTAGGGTCTGCCTATTATTATTGGATACGATTTACGTCTCAGTTACTGAAGTGGAATATACTTCAATTGGATAGAATGTATCGGGAGCAAGTTGTTATGAATAAGTATCCAGAATTCATATTGATCGCCTAAGTCAAATTATTCGTTACCGGATTATGGAATCACGTGTAAATAATCTGACGGTAGGACGACTACAATGAGGTAAACTCAGGAGACGTTTTGTAGGATGTATTTGCTTGATTGATCATGAACTGTTTTAACTGAACTTGTATGCCGTTAATAAATGTAGGACTCTCAACTTAGCGGACTTGTCAAGTGAAATTGCTCTATTGAATATTATCACTGTTGGCCTATGCATTCGTTGTTTACATCTTAGCACGATCTCGCTCTACACTAAGAATAGTCATCACATGACCAGAGCAATGTATTTCAATGATAAACAAGCCTAAAGCAGGAATTTAGCCTCAAAAACATATTTGTTACCGAAGTCAAATGCTACCCGAAACCTACAATGAAACCTAAACAAACTAAGGTAACAACTGTCATTCGAGAGACTTGTCCACGCTACCCACTTTTTTGCTCTTGCTGTTTTGACTTGCCGGAGAGAACGATTCCTTAGGTGACTCAGCACAATATGGGACGATCCTTGCGCAGGGGTTGGCCACTCGGAAGTCTATCCCGGGCACTGCCAGTGGTTCCTTAACGTTCATTGAGACGTACAATAGTGCCGTGGTGGCAATTCATCCTTCTGGCAAAGGTCCGCGAGCTCATTCCGGTCTCCAACATACCAATGGCTCGTTGGCGGTCGTTTTCAGATAGTCGTGGCATTTCAAGCACATGTACTGGGTGTTTTGTCTCAACGGCCTATCTATACCGAGTATACTGCCACAACGCGTACATATTTTCAGGGTCATAGCTGTTGGGCATCGTGTTGCACGTGTAACTTTCATTGTTTTCATGTAGTCTGCACACAAACCCGTGGGTTGAATTATGCACTTTCCATTCCAGCAGCCTTTCGCTCTCTACCTCATGACAAACACGGGGAAAATCCATTCACACTCTTTTTTCTTCAGCTTCTCGGCATAAGTATATATAATAGTGGTGCGTTTTTAAATGTGCTTCAGTATATATATATATATATATATATATATATATATATATATATATATATATATATATATATATATATATATATATATATATATATATATATATATATAATTCAAAACCACTGCTGATATAAGACAGGTGAAATTCTGTCACCTTATCTTTTCATACTCCTCATGGACGATGTCATCATAGCATGTAAGGAGACGACAATAAAGTATTCAGTGGTGTACTAAAAGATGGGACATGTTTGTATTTCAGAGCTGGCATTTGCCAATGATCAATGATGTTTCCCTGATTGCTAAATCAGAGGCTCATCTTCAGAGCAACATTAAACTCTGGAAGGAAGAGCTGGAGAAGAGAGGGATGATCATCAGCAGCTCCACAACAAAAAACGATAGTGTCATCACGAGAGAGAAGAAAGCCTTAGATCACGCCAGGAGAATAGATCCTAGAGCAGGTCAACCACTTTAAATACCTTGGAGCTATCATAGATTTGAATGGTGACATCAAAGAAAAGCTGGCTACCCGTAGAGCAGCATCTGGGATACTTTTTCAGGTCATAAATCGAGCAATCGTCAGTAAAAGCACTCGAAGTAACCACGAGGACATGCACACAATCATAGCTGGCAGACGCTGCAGTTTGGTTGGCTACGTCCTCAGAAGTGACCCCGATGCCATCACAAGAACAGCTATGCTATGGACCCTCGAAGGAAAGCAAAAGGCAATTACTGCTATTATTATTAGATATTTCTTAATGAAAAGTTTTTAACCAACTATCATAAAGTCCGTCAGTTCTTCGGAAACGTAGGTAAATGGGAAATTGCACACTTAAAAACTAACGTGAACACCAAATATAGCAACACGTATCCCTAGCAATCATTTTTATGGTGCATTTTCCGGTAAATATGGAAAACATCTGTGCAATGCACCGTGAAAGCTAATCTGAATACCAATTAAAAGAGCACGCAATCCTCTCAGTGCTTTTCATGGTGCCATTGACATATGACTTAATAAGTTTGGCTACAAAGATCCAATGAAGTTGAAATTAAATGTGAAAGATTGAAATGACCATAAGAAAAATAATTCGTCATCAGGACATGCAGCAGAAATTAGAAATAGTTGCAGATAATAACCCATTCTACCCGGCCGTTGGAAGTTATGATCTTTACTAGTGGCCAGCATCCCTGCATACACTCGAACAGCAACACTGATGCAGCGGACCAGTTGCTAGATTAGCTGTTGTTGTACTTAATACATAATTAATTGGCAAAGAGTGCAATGTGAGGCTCCTGTTATTTCCAACTCACACTGAGATTTCTCAGAACGAAGTAGTAAAACAGGCAACTAAAAGAGAATTAGCACCAACCATTTATACGTATAGTTTGGCAGGCCTGAGGTTTAGAGGTCGTCGGTGTGAAATGTCATGGTCAAGAGAGAAGTCATACTTTGCTTTTACCAATTTCTAACCCGCTTGTGTGATTGTTAAATGTAGTGACCACTTTTATCAGGGACATGACGAACAAAAATCTTATGCCAGTAACATTAGTGACATTTTAAAGTCTTATTTATCTGTTTGTTTGTTTGTATTTGTTCAGACAGGGTGAAATAAATGCCATTCAACATTTTAATGCAGTGTTTTTGGAACAGCATTAGTTAGCGCTGTCTCCAACTTGGAATTAAATTACATAAGCCTTTAAAACTCGCAAATTCTGATTTTCAGGCCGAAGGAAGAAAAAAAAAAAAACACTTGTTTATAACGCTACTGGTCATTATTAAAACTATGATGTCTATAATGACAGATTTGGAAAGGAAGGTGGACAGCTTCCTCATTCTGATACAAGCATAACGTTCAAAGAAGCAAAGAGTTTTATCAGAACCAGATGCAGAAACAAAAGGGATGCAGATCATCCAGACCACAAATGCATACTACCAGCTCAGCAAAAGAGAACAAACTGCCATCTTCAGACTCCTCAAGGATCACCAGAGATTGCTAAATCATCTATTCAACAAGCTAAAGAAAGGGACTACCAATGAATGTAAATGTGGCATCGTTAAAATGACAGCTGAACATAGAAAACACATACGGTTGTCACAAATACCATTTTCAAAAAATGGAGACACAAACACCCTGAGGCTGACCTCTGTGTTCTTTGAAAATATTAAAGTAGACGTCCGAGAGTGTACGAAGAAGAAGTATATGATACAAAATAATAGGTTAAATTACCGGTGTGTAGTCGGGGTCCGGAATGGTAAGCAAAGAACAGTGACACTGTAACCTAAGGCGAATGTTTTACTGACTAAGGAGGATCGAGCTGTGGCAAGTTACAGCGAGCTGTCCAGACCTTAAGCCTAACAAAACGTCAAGAAAACAACGTGGACAAGTCAATTAAAAGGGTCGTTCGTCGTATTTGCTTGTGGACTAAATCTTCTACGTCATTTAATCTGTATAGTGTAAAACATATTTAAAAAACTGAAAAAAACAATTGAAGCTCTAAATATTGCTGCTAGGTACGTTTTGTTTAAAATACCAAGTAGATTAACATTGATCGGATCTTTGAAGCCTTGTTTGACAAAACAGATAATATTGATGATGTTTGTTCCAATGCCAAAAATATCAACAGCTTGACAGAGTGTCGATGCAATCCAAAGAAAAATTGTTATTGATGCGTCACTAATTCCCGCGTCAGTAATACTATTTGCATTAAACTCGGTAGGAACTTCCGATATATGCTCTGAAATGTTTGATCCTCTAGAAAACTTAGATGCGAACATCTTAATTTAGAGAATAAACTATTTCAATGTAACATATATAAATTAACAGACTACGTAAACGGGTCTTGTGTTTTATATATATATATATACAGCTGGTAAACAAGACTTTAAAAATGTGTCATTTACAGAATGATCACGCCAAAAGAACAATGTTGAATTACATAGAGTATTTCATATTCCCTATGGATATTCAATAATTCTAGATTATCCGTACTGAAATGTATTGAAATGATCGAAAGATAGTTCTGGAGAAAATGTATAATTTCATTCCTATGCTATGATGTGACATAAAGGCGTTGATTTCCAGTTAGAGTTTATGATCCCATATGGACTTCAAATTTACGTGACATTATTATTCGCAAACTACTAAATGTTATGCTTATTTTCTTTACGTTTTATTCCGTTTCGTTATAGGGACCGCATATGTCGTGAATCATTGCCAACGTGACTAAGATCTGAGTTTCCGATCACTGCTTGGAATGTCACTGCATCTGCTGTTTCATAGTTTTTTGTAAGATGTCCGTAACCCCTATGATCGACCTTCATCTAGTTGTCTTTTATTCCTGGCGCCTTCTAGTCTTCGCTTATTTGTGATTAGGGCTAGGATTATAATGACCTAAACATTAATGAAAAATAACCTATCAAAAATGTATTTATGACCCAAAAACGCCCAACAACTCTCCATAAAATATAAAATAAAAATGACCTAAATACACAATTTTTTTTTAGTTTCCAAGCTAAACGAGTGTAGCTCGTCCAATTTGGATTCAAATGGCATGGCCAGCTCAATCATTATCATCTGGTGCGTTGATGAGTAATGCAGCATTATATCTGGCCGTCTTTGAGAACTTCTGATACTCTGGATATGCCCCTAGCCAAGGTAGGTATACTGCCATCTCCAAGTCATTTGCACAGTCAAGAAGAGATGGTAAACTGCTATCTAATTTACTTGGTTTGGGATGTGCTGACTTTCCTGTTCTCAGAAAGTATGCATTTGTGGTGCTCGGTCTAACTTTGTTGTTCGCCTTCAACCTTGTCAGGTTTATTGTAGCGTTCAGCTCACTTAGTACTTTATTGTGGCACCATGTCTATCGCCCTTGACCAAATAACACCTTGCAAGCTGTGAGCATCTCACAAGGTTTCCGAACGATGGCAGTAGTTCATACATTGATCTGATAATGAAGCTGAGTCTAAGAGGTGCTATATGGCATATACTATTCCATGTCACGTATTTTTGCAGAGCTCATTCTCATGTGGTCCATTGGCCTGGTTGGGCCTGCTGCGCCGTATTTTGCATTCTATTATCATTCTCAGCTCCCTGTATCTCCTGAATTGCCATGTCTCTGCGTTCCCTGTTTGATGCATTGGACCACCAGCGGAAGTCCCCATGGTCAAATCCCCGTCTATTCGTCTATGTATATTCCACTACCTCCCTCATCTTGAGCGATTCATGGGCAGCACTGTGAAGAAACGTCTGCACGTATTCTTTTGTTGGTTCTCTCACACCTACAGCAACTACGGTAGTATTATTTCTTTTCTTGATTTTCTAGCCAACCGTTTTTATTTGGCATAATGTTTGCCCTTTCATTCATTCCTTTTACTCTCAATGATGAATCTAGTTTGGGAAAGTCTCTAACACTCAATTCACCTAAGGAAATATCTGCTAGGGGACGACCTTTATCTTTTACACGCAGACGTATTTACGTTCCGCCAGGTGACCTGGGATATTATCGTAACAGTACCCAGTCATCAGACTGGTCACCCGCTTATCTCTTTGAATCAGTCTGACCACCTTCGGAAACGTGTCGGTCCAACATTTGACCCCAGTGAAAAGCTAATGACCATGTTGACACAAGCTTATTTGCTGCGTACGATGAAAGAAGACAGCATTGTCTTACCAGACATCTGTCTGGCGGAGGCACGCGGATAAAGGCGATAATAAGATAATCGTTTCATCTGAGCCATTTTAGTATGATGATTGCAGATAAGAAGGCAGAGTAGACATCTGGGCGGAAATATTACCGCATGATTAGACAGACGTCACGCGTGAAATTTTAAAATTAATATTTTAAAATATGCGAGGGGGTATTTTAAATGAAACATCTAACCCAGTGCTAGAGAGATTTGATTGGTTTGAAGTGAGAGCCGGAATATACAATGAATTATGTTGGAACATTAAGCGGAAACACAATCTGTGATTTAAACTGAGAATGAGAGATATAATCTAACGAACTCAGAGACACAGAAATGACAGCTTCGAAACTTCAACCGAGCAACTCCCACAAAGCCAGAAAGAGACGGATCGGACCTAGAATTCCATACTTATAAGTGACAGATCGAGTATTTGGGCAACTTTGGAATTTACAAGTAAACCCGCATATTTGAATGCAAGACTGGAAACTTAAAAGGACCAGGACAGATCTAAGTATTTGAGAAACTTTAAAACTTAAAAAAGTAAGCCTACAGTTATAAATACGAAGACTGGAGTCCTAAGGAATTGGATCACCGTAATAAGATAAACTTTTCCCAGACCCAGTGTTTCACCCGTCATAACAGGAATTATAGATTTAAAAGCCACGTGTTTCAACCGTCATAAGAGGGATTCAAAATTTCCAGACGAAAGTGATTCGAGAGCATATGCACTGAAATTGCTCCTGTCCATTAAAAAAACTGTGCAAGGAGATTGTTTAGAACTCAATCTGGGGTAAGTTGTGAACATTTCTTTTACACATGTGAATTTAACATGTTTTTCTTGCTAAGTGAATATATATGGAGCTGGCAACCTCACCATACGAAAATAGTATATTTATGAACTATTACAGCAAGCGCTGGTGATTTCTTCTGGCAAGTCGTGCGGAAAACCCGACAGCGGATGAGACCCCAGACTCCGACTGGAGCAGTGATGAATGATATTTACATCCTATGTGCCTCAAGTGTAGCATATCATAGTGTGAGATATATGTAACTTGTTAATGTTAGTTCAGGCACAAACCATTATTTGCGCTGTCCAGACACATTTCCCAGTTAATACCCAGAGAAATAGGTGAGATTTCTATTCATCCTTCTTGAGCGACGCTGTGTACTCAGGAATTTAATTCGTCTGAGAGATCAACATTAGTGTGTGGACAGCGAGAGACGCGCCTGTTAAGCTTCAAACTCAGTGTACTTAGCAAAGTAAGTATAGAAACCAATAAAACGGTATTGAATCAGTTCTACAATGAACGGTTCACATGAAACAAGGGACGTTTCGGGTTTTACCCTTCGTCAGCCACAAACAGGTGACAAAGACAGGAATTACATATAGGTACTACAAAAACATACGATGATGAGAAATAAACAACAAATGGGCGATACAAGCAGATGGAAAAAGTAAACAACAACAGCGATGAGAGAAAAAAGAACAATAATAATACAAGAAAATCGTAAAATCTAAAAAAGAAATACCGAAACAAGAAAGTAAATAATCAACGAAACGAAAAAAAGAATGAACAAAACTTTGGAATAAGTAAACGTTCACTGAGCTCGATCCGAAGATGCTGTGAAAGAAAGCCGTAGTGTTCCGTCACAGAAATCTTAAGGAAGTGACGTATGATAGCGACAAAACAAAAGATATAAAAGGATACGAAACGAACCAAAACAAAAACATAAGAAGATAGATCTAAAAGACAACAAACAAAGAATGAAAAACAGAAAAGCTACCAGAATTTATGCAAAATGTTGTTGGATATTCAAGCCATCAGGAGCTAAAACGCCCATTTGAAAAATAAGACGATTCTTCAACGAAAAGCGAGTCTTATCATCACCAACACACGAAAGGAGGGCAGTAACATGAATATCGGAATTACCTGAATGATCAGGCCTATTGAAATGAAGGACCACTGGTAAATGTTTGCCATGATAGATGTCATTCGAGTGCTCACGAAACCTGTCTGCCAAACGCCTGCCTGTTTCACCAATATAGGTAAGGTCACACCTCTTGCAGATGATAGCATAAATAAGGTTTCTGGATTCTCACGTGAAAGACTCTCTAATGATAAATTTTCCTTTTGAGAAAGTGACTGTCTGAGTTTGGAGTACAAACGGACAGCTTTTACATATACGGCGTTGGCACTGTTTAGTACCAAAGTATGAAGGGTTAGTATGTCGCAAGCGACTGTGTACAAGAATATCCCTAAAATTCCTATCCCTACGATATGCCACCAAAGGTGTATCACGAAACAACTCTTTTGTGTCAGGATCAGAGTGGAGAATAGGCAGATATCGAAACAGAATTCTCTTCACCGCCAGGCAGTTAGGATGGAAAGATAGAACCAGTTTGAGTCTGTCAGATTGGACAGAAGGTTTAGTAGTGAGTGCCGTCTGACAAGTGACGCGTGTGATACGGTTACGAGCATCAGATAAAACATGTTCTGGATAAAGACGTCGGCGAAAGAACTCGAGCATCTCTTGAGCTTGCTGATAAAAATCATCGTCATCGTGACATAACCGACGCAAGCGAAGAAGTTTAGAAAAGGGAATGGAATTTTTACAACTAAGAGGATGCGATGAAGTATAAAGAAGGAAACCATGATCGTCAGTAGCCTTATAATAGACAGATGTTTTAAGACAAGTATGGCTAATAGTCACAGTGATGTCAAGGAAGTTCACTGAGGTCGTAGAGATTTCAGAAGTGAATTTGATGGCAGAATTGAAATTACCAACATAGTCAATAAATCGACGGAGGGTACCTCAGACATATCTGTAATGCCAATACCATCATCAATATAGCGGCGGTAAAACTCAAGTATTGGTTCATCATAACTGTAAAAGACCAAATAATCAAAGTGGCCCATAAACAGGCAAGCGTAACTAGGGCACATCTTAGTACTCATAGCGACGCCATTGATGTAGTAAAATCTGCGAGAATAATCGCTCATTTCAGTAAGATTTTAGTCATAAAATGATAATAAATAAAACCGCCCTATTGTGTCTGAAGGTGATACTCTCACACGCCAGCATCGCGCTTGAATTTTGTGCCATGGAACGGCTTAGAACGATCCCACGGTAAAAATCTAACACGTGCTTTAGTTTCGGTTTCGAAAACGTACTACTAATATTTAACATATTGCCAGATCTGCTGTATACACAGTGCAGCCTAGCCTTATAATTAACGATTTGTTAGAAATGTAACGCCAAACTGCTATCTGAAGTAACGTAATCTGTCAATAGTAACGCAAAATTTGGTAGTCTTTTGGTGTTTTTCTAAGTAGCAATAACGAGACGACTGTAATACATTAACGCAAAATGCTACCATCGCCTTGCCAAAACCAGCTTCGTTCTGTCCGCGAGACAACAAGTATATACACGCTGTGGGCAAAGCCAACTGATATACACACACAGACAGTTTAAATTCTCGACGCGTAGTGTAGTTGTGACGTCACGAAACCAAGTTGGTTTATTTGAAAAATTAAAAAGTGAGACAGAAGGAGGGGGAAAAGATGGTAGACTTATGTAAAAAAATATAATTAACGACTGTCAGTGATAAAACTGAAAATCTAAACGCACAGGAATATAGTCATAAAAATTATATATTCGTGTAGCTTAGTGTATTCTGAGCACAAATATGTTTTAATATTAATGGTAGTCAAATTATTAGCCAAGTTATTGAAGAAATACTATTTGACTGGAAACGCGTAGACGAACAGACTGTTGTCCTTGCTCGTTAACTGTAACGTTATGGGGAACGATAGTTTGAAAGGAGGCATAGGAGTAATTCGAATCTGATTGGAGGGTATAGGAGGGTAGACAGAGAGTATTGGTTGGGCAGAAAAGATAAAATCTATATTTAGAAAAATCACTCCTAGAAGTGTGAAGTAGTGTTTTTCTTTTTAAATTTTTGAAAATTGAAATGCTAGACCCTCGCTGTGATTGGGCCGGTCTAGGCATATTGGCAAAAAGCGTTTACAGCTCAGCGCCAGTTGAAATCAAATATATTAGAAGCAAGCTGCGTTGACCTCAGCAGCACCAAGTGTGTTATTAACCATTGGCAGTCTGAACAGAAGGCAAAGCTGAATTTAAACTACTATTTATGCTAAAGCCAGTCAACGTACGTTTGTGATATTTCTTTGAATTGTGGTAAGGAAGGAATTTATTAATTTTGTTATTACAATAAAATTGGTGTCTGCGATACTGCTCGATTGGGAAGGTTTTCGACTACGTACAGAGTCCCCAGCAGAGTTAGGTAGGACCTGTGGGGTGTGTTCAAGCAGTAACAGCAGTAACAATTAATGTGTATTGCATAACTGAAAATGATTTCCACAGGTTGCCAGTGGGAAAGCTAACCCATGTTATCTTATGGGAGATCATCATCTTGCAGTGTCAGAGGCGATGTAGCCCTTAAGGAACAGAATAGGGGCACTGATAATGAATTGTCATCTCAGAGTGGTATGGGGTGGTCAGAGAGATCTGACCCTTTTTCTTTATGTCAATTATTACATGTGAAAGGGAATATAGATGTGTTTTTAAGAATCATAACGTTGTTTCAGAGGTTTTATTCTGGTACAGTGTGGGTACCAGAACCCTGGTGGCGTTGTTGCAGTGTACTAAAGTAACCTATTGTTTGGACCCTGAGGTCTAGTTACTGCACCAGGAACCTTGTCAGCGTGGTCATACTGTGAAAATGACAGCAACATCTATTATCTAGATAAGTGCCATACATGTCGGCAAGTTTTATCCACTATAATACTATACTGTATAGAAAAACAATACCAGTGTCATCACTTAGTGAACATAGATACACATATTTTGATTGTCTTATTATTAATTAAATGGACAGAAGATCCATGGTAGTATTTAAATTGTTGTAAATACATTCATAATATCAATTTTGGTTGTTGGACCTGATGCAGAAAATTCTGATCAGGCCAAATAAATTGTAAATAACCATTTTACCAAACTTTTAACACAGACTTCTATAAGATATATTTCTTAGAGTGTCAGTGTGTTTGTGGTTGTAGTCTTGACTCAGTCATATATATATATATATATATATATATATATATATATATATATATATATATATATATATATATATATATATATATATATATATATATATATATATATATATATATATATATATATATATATATATGTGTGTGTGTGTGTGTTAGTAAATACTGGTATTTGTAGTACGTGTACTTACAATAAATCATACACTCATAACCCTAGACATATAGACGTAGCTAACATACATATTAGTCAAGAATAAGTCTGATTGAGGTCGTAAGGTGGTAGCAGAAAGGTGTTCTGATAAATCAACCCAACATTTAGTATAATCAGGGACCTTCACAGCTGACCTCATTCAGTACAATAGGAATAACATCTTATAACATCAAATCCACCACAATTGATTTGGTTGAAGAATTGGCCATAAAACTCAAAAGAGTTGAGAATAAGAACCAACTCAGCAAGGCGAAGAAGCGGACCTGTACTTATAGTAAGATCAGTACGCTGGTCGAGAAAAATTTGGAGTGCCTTGAGACCATCAGCATGTGGAATAGAAATATAAAGGGAACAAACATCTAGGAGGAAAAGAATCTGATCAAATCAAATGTAGTGATAGCATGAGTAGTGTCTTTCAAATAAGAAGGCAGATTGGAGACTAAAGGCTGGAAAATACTATCAAGGAATTTGGAAATACGTTCAGTGGGACAAGAACAGGCTGAAACTATGGGTCTACCAGGGTTAGCAATTTTGTGCACCTTATGAAGTAGGTAAAAGGAAGGTTTACCAAGACTACTATAAAAAATATGGAGAGATAAAGCACCAGAAGGAAGAAGATCATCATGGACAAAGCCCCGGATAGTCTCATAAACAGTAAGGTTATTCCAGATTGTAGCATCACCAGAACAAGGTGAGTAAAAAGTGGTGTCATCTAGCTGTGTAACTCCTTCATGAATGTATAAGTCCTTACGCCAAACAACAACAGCACCACCTTTGTCTGCCGGTTTGATAACAATATCCTCACGGTTTTTAAGGCGTGACAATGCCCGCTTTCAGAAGACGTGAGGTTAGATCGACGGAGACGGTGCAGAGTAAGCTGGTCAATGTCATGTAAAGTATTGGCAATTTATAAATCCAGAGCACGGACAGCTGCTGCAGCTGGCGTCCAGTCTTGTTTAGGTTTCTAAAAACGATGAAAGATATCATCAGTATAGGAAACCCTGGTAGAATCATTACCTTTACGATGGTAATATTTGAGACGCATGCGGCGATGGAAGCTGTGAACATCTTGAAGCAGAGACTATTTGTCAAAATTGGAACGAAGAGGAACAAACTTAAGACCTTTGCTCAGGACAGACAATTCATCGGGAGACAGATGCAAATCTGGAGGAATGCAAATAACTTTAGCATGGGTAGAAGACTGAATAGATGACCCTAAAGGAGGTTGCGGACGGAGGCGGCGCTATTTCTCTTTTTTATGCGTGCACAAACGAGTATACAGCTCCCTATTCGTATCATGGATAACAGTGCGAATAAGAGGGAACGCTGCAGGGCACGAAGAGGTCAGTAGACGTAGTTGTTGTGTAAGGTTGGATTTGGAAAGTTCAGATTCAGTCAGCTGGCGTTTATGTATAGCAATGACTCTCCTCATACGTTGGAAGGAAGATTTCTTCTCAACTTGTTGTAAGCGGTGCTGGTCCGCAGGATGAGGAAGTCCAGCCGATAGATGGAAGCTAGAGACAAACCCTTTAGGAATAACCCTAGCACGGAGACAGTTCTTAAGAAAATTAATGTGACATGTACAGCGTGTTTTCTTGTATATGGTAAAGGCTAAGTCAGAAGCAGTGCGAGATATGTAAGAAGGCATGAGAGGAAATGAATGGGTAATGAAATAATGAAGAGAAGAAATCAACTGTTTCTGATAAGGCAAAATGAACAGATGTAAAAATATGAAACAAGAGAAGCACACAAAATATAGTAGTCACGAAACAAGAACAGGGTAGCAGCAATTTTAGTAGTAAAGTATACGTAAATAGGTTAAGGGGCTGCTGTAAAACTGGTAAGCAATATAAGTATATAAACCAATAAAGCGGTATTGAATCAGTTCTACAAATAACGGTTCACATGAAACAAGGGACGTTTCGGGTTTTACCCTTCGTAAGCCACAAACAGGTGACAAAGACAAGAATATCTATGTACTTAGATCTATGTACTTAGCAAAGGCATTTTGTTTGTTCTATTTTGTCCAAAAGTTCGTTGAACCAAGCTAGTTGTGAGTAAAACGCAGGGAATCAACACCAACCGCCAAAATCGGACACGTTGTGTGAATAAGTGCTCTCATCACCAAGAAGTGACGAAAACCACAGCTGCAGGACTCCCTTATAAAAGTTAAGTGCTTGTAAAAAGGCAACAGCAAAAAGGACTTTTGATATATCCCCACCCTAAATCTCAGTGACGAGAAAATTTGATTCCATTATAAAATTCACCAGCATTTTATTTATTTTAAACTGTTAATACTAACTGATTATTAAACTTGTTACCTGTTGTTTTAAAGCTTAACAATCATAGTCCATTTAGTTTTTTATATATATGAAAGCAAACGTTTGAATAAGAAGATTTAATTATATATATATATATATATATATATATATATATATATATATATATATATATATATATATATATATATATATATACACACAACTAAACTTATATTTACAATAACAGAGCTATACCATTATAAGAGGAATTCGCTGAATTAACTCCACTGTGGGGCTTGAACGCGCTAAAAACCGTTGCTTAAATCCTTCACAAAAGTCGACGGACCAGATATAATGCGTTAACAATTGTTCAGCCCAATGTAACATTGTTCGTGACTTCTGGAAATATCTTGTGAACCCCCCGTTAAGGTAGAAGTGTCACTAACATTCCATCTACACCTCTGCTAAGAGTAATCTTGCGCGCAAGTAGAAGAATTGAAAACCTATATTAGATACTCTTGAGTTTTGGTCACTGTTGGACCCCGACTGCAAAGCAAGGGAGGCTATCCGTGACAAGCACCAACAGCATCATTCATGTTCCACTTCATTCCAGTTTTCAGTGTGGGCTGAATGGACTTACCTACGTCATTTGCTGACTTGCACAGCATCATTGTGAGCCTTGCCTTTCCTGCTTTGTCTTCTTTAACAACTGACTTGAAGGAAAGCACAAGCTTTGCATTTTTGCAGTACAGTGTTACGTCTGACAGACCTGGTGGTACTCCTAGCCATTTCCTCATGACCTTGCTGACCTTTTGCTCTACAGCTTCCACTGTACCGGTGCTTATTCCATATTAAAAACAGTGGCCATAGCAATTTAGGTATCAACATGGACTGATTGAGAGTTATCTACCCTTCCAAGATGGAGGTGAAATTCGTTTCTCACCTTAGACGCCGAAAGAAAAACATCAGGAATGTGTATATTTCGATGGATATCACCATGTTATGTTAAATTATAGAATAAAAGATACACCAGAGTATCTAGTGGTGTAGATATTTTCCTATAACTGACCTCGAAACCCTCGAATCGGTCGGTTGGATCGGAGGGTTGATCAGTGAGTTAACAATTCACTATCGTAAAACAAGCTATTGTTACCGAAACAGAACCAGGCTCGACAGTAAACATGACTCACTCTAATATCTTGGGGGCTAAGGAGATTAACAGGGGTGAAACAAGGCTGTATTATGTCACCACTACTTTTTGGAATAGCTATTGATTGGGTTATGAGAAACTATACCCACAATGAACAATTGGGTATAAAATGGACAAATGGAAAATTCCTGGGGGACCTGGATTTCGCAGATGATGTAGCATTCTTAAGTTCAACACCAAGACAATCCCAAGAAGCAATAAATAATTTGTGTCATCTCTCGGTTAAAATTGGTCTCCAAATAAATGCCTCTAAAACTAAAGCTATGAACTTTTCTAACGAGACCTTTGATATCATCTTGAACGGGGAAAAACTACAGAAAGTTGAAAGTTTCAATTATTTAGGCAGTAAAATGACTCAGGATGGTGACACAACAAGAGAAATCCATACTAGAATTGCTTTGGCAGCTGCGCCTTCAATAGATTATCTAACATTTGGAAATTACGATCATTGAATATACATACCAAGCTTCGTCTGTTTAATTCAAATGTTATCTCAGTGTTAACATACGGCTGTGAGAGTTGGAAAATAACAAAATCATTGGAGAACAAGCTGAATACATTCGAGAACAAATGTCTTAGCAAACTCATGAACATCAGTTGGAAAGAATTCAAGACTAATCGACAAATAAGAGAAGACTCTAGGCAGAAATATGTCTCCGACTATATAAGGAAAAGACGATGGTCATATATCGGTCATGTCCTACCAATGCAAAACAACAGAATACCACTACAGGCGCTCACTTGGGTTCCTGAGGGTAAGCGGAAAAAAGGAAGACCAAAAGAAACACTCAGAAGAACAATAATAAGAGAAGGAAGAACGTTGGGCCTAAATAATGTGCAAGAGCTAAGAGGAGTGGCGTCACAACGAACAACCTGGAGAGCACTGGTTTCTGCCTTATGCGCCGTGTTTGGCGCTTAAAGAATTTATTATTATTATTATTATGGACTGAAGGCACCGCAGTTTGAACCTTTCCAGGACTGCGCTTTGGTTTATGATCTGTGGTCCTTTATTTGTTATTTCTATTGTCTGTTGAACTGCCTTTGAGTCTTTTAATGAGGCATCATACACACTACCAAGACATTTAATAGGTTCTTCAATGACAATAGGGATTCTTTAATTTGAAACAGTGAATGTGACCTCATTAATCGTACCCTTCCTCACATATTTTTCTAGACTTCTTACATTTGAAGCTCATTCTGCACCATATATTAGTTCATCCAGGCGTGCTAACACTCTTCGGGCCTGGCGTTCATCTCATGACAGAATTGTTGTGTCATTCATGAATGCTTTTAGCGTTTGCTTCTGACACCTTCCATTGAGCTTCGGACCTACTGAAAATCCTTCCGCCGCTTTGAGGAATACCTGCAAAGCTAACAAAAGTATCGGAGAGATGGTACTTCCCATCGCAGTGCCAACTTGTAGGTCAATACACTTAGTTGTGTACTCTCCGGTTGAAAGTCTGACAGAGAACGCTGAGCAACTGCTTCATGATTGCTGCAATTTTTTGTGAAACATGGTACATTTCCATAGCCTGCCACAACATCTGTTGTGGAACGAATCCATACGCATTACCTAGATCCAACCATATTACATGGTGGTACTCTTGATATGCCCCTAGCCCAGGTAGACTACTGCCATCTCCCAGTCATTTACACAGTCAAGAAGAGATGGCAAATCGCTACTTGATTACTTGATTATTTGTATTTGCGGTGCTTGGTCTGACTTAGCTGGGGTAACTGATATATATATATATATATATATATATATATATATATATATATATATATATATATATATATATATATATATATATATATATATATATATATATATATATATATATATTCTTCTTCTTTTATGATTCTTAGCCGCCGACCTTCAAAGCAGTCAGTAGCCATTACGCCTGGTGGCTTCTTGTAGGGCAACAACAAATTGATTCCACTTTGCTCGGTCGGCGGCCATCCTTCATACAGTGCCCCAACTCTGGTTCATTCTTTGCATCTCAGCCTCCACAGTCCTCCGCCAAGATGTTTTTGGTTGGCCTCTCTTTCGTTTTCCTTCAGGGGTCCATAGGATAGCTGTTCTTGTGATGGCATCGGGATCTCTTTTGAGGATATGGCCAACCCAGCTCCAGCGTCTGCCAGCTATGATGGTGTGCATGTCCTCTTGCTTGCTCCGAGTAAGCAGATCTTGGTTGGTGATGGTATTCGGCCAAAAAGATTCGGATAATTTTTTTCTTAGGCATGTTTTGTGAAAAGAGGACAATTTCGACATTTCCTTCTCTGTAACTCTCTAGCTCTCTGCACCATAAAGAAGCACAGAAAGCACACAGCTCTGATATAATTCTAATTTTGTGCTTGTGCTGTACTGAGAGGACTTCCCGATGTTGTTTAGACTAAAAAAGGCTGTTCTTGCTTTGTTCATTCTGTTGTTGATGTCTTTGCTTGTTCCGCTGTCTGGTGTTACTATGCATCCTAGGTATGTGAAGGCATCTGTCTGTTTCAGTTGCTGATTCCTTACTGATATGGGCTCAGGGCTGCTCACATTGAGCGTCATGACCTCTGTCTTCGTTAGGCTGATGTTCAAGCCCACCTGCTGGCTATGCTTATTAAGTCTATCCGTTTTTTCCTGGATGTGTTGATGTGAATGTGCTAGCAGTGCAATGTCATCTGCATATTCCAGATCTTCCAATGTAGAAAATGTAGTCCATCTTATTCCTCTTGGATTGCCCTCTGTTGTCTGGCGCATCACCCAATCTTTGACTGTTAAAAATAGAGTGGTTGATAAGGGGCATCCCTGTCGTACTCCTGTCTTCACTTCAAAGGTTAGTCTGCTCTGCCCAATGCTACACGTAAAGTTGGCATAAAGGCTTTTTATGATTGACACTATGCAGCTTGAAATTCCATAAGCCCTCAGTATTTGCCATAAACTGTCCCTATGTATACTGTAAAAAGCCTTTTCAAAATCAAGGAAATTAATGTACAACTGTCTTTGCCATTCTGAGCACTGCTCTATAATGTTCCTGAGGGTAAATATATGATCTACACATCTTCTGTTCTTTCTAAATCCTGCTTGTTCTTTCCTCAGTTTGTGGTCTACTGCGTTTGAGATTCTCTGTATAATTATCCTGCCTAGTATTTTGCTGGGAACTGAGAGAAGAGTTATTACTCTCCAATTGTTGCAGTCTGCAAGATCTCTCTTCTTGGGCAATTTGACAATTATTCCTTTTCTCCACTCTGTTGGTGTTGTCCCTGTTTTCCAGACTTGTGCAAACAGTGGTTCTAATAGTTCTGCTGCTAGCTGCGGGTCTGTCTTAAATAGCTCTCATTTAAGTTGTCATGACCAGGAGCTTTTCCATTCTTTAACCCTTTGATTGCTGTGATGATGTCTTCTTTTCGTGGGATGTCTGTATTAACATCTAGATCATTTTCTGCCTCAGAAACATTCAACTGTTTCTCTAGTGGTTCTTTATTCAGAGTATCTCTGAAATGCTCTGCAAAAATCATCGATACTTTTTCAAGAAATTGGAAAGAAATCGTTTAGAGAACAGAGGAATCATTGGCGTAGAGCTTTAAGTTCCAACTGCAACAGAAACACAGACATCACGAGTTGTTCTCCTGCAGTATTCGCAGTTGCTTACAATTTATAGCGACCCAGAACCTTGCATTGCGTGGCCTTAAATAAATCCCTTTAAAGGGAGCAGGAAAGCAATATTGAAAGTTTCATTGGGCTACTACATTTTTAGACGCAGCTAAATATTTCTGAGGCTGAGCAGGATCTAGATCTATACGTAAATGCAGAAATTTCACGAAGGGAAGAGATCATCATAGTTATCAACGGGTTAAAGAATGGAAAAGCCCCTGGTCACGACAAATTAAATGCTGAGTTATTTGAGACAGATCGTGAACTAGCAGCAGAACTATTAGAATCACTATTATTTGCACAAGTCCGGAAAACAGAAACAACACCAACGAAGTTTAATAAAAGAATAATTGTCAAATTGTCCAAGACGGGCGACCTTACAGACTGCAACAACTGGAGAGGAATTACTCTCCTATCAGTTCCTAGTAGTATACTAGGCAGGATAATTATCTAGAGAAACCCTGAAGCAGTAGACCATTATCTAAGGAAAGAACCAGCAGGATTAAGAAAAAACAAAAGGTGTGCATATCGTATATTCACACTCAGGAACATTATATAGCAGTACTCAGATGGCAGAGACATCTATACATTAACTTTGTTGACTTTGAAAAGGATTTTGACTGCATACAATGGGACATCAGTAGTATAGTATGTTCTTTACAGGTCGAATTGTGGTGGCGGGGCACGACTTTTATATAGCAAAATGTGGTGGCGGAACACGACTTTTATATAAGAAAATACGCCGATCGATTGTGGTGGTGGCGCATGACTTTTTATATAAGAAAATACTCCGCTCGGTTGCGGTGGTGGTGCATGCCTTTATATAGCAATATATTAGGTCGATTATTGCGGGTGTGTAGTGTGTTGTTGTTTCTGAGTCATGTTTACAACAGGTGTTACAATATTTAATTTACAACAGTTATACATATATTACAGAACATTTAGTTATATATACTAGGTCTAGCATCGAGAGGTGGGAGTGAAGTGTTAGAGACTTGACTATATTAGGAACAGCACCGAAAGGTGGGAGTGAAGTGTTAGAGACTTGACTATATCAGATCCAGCATTTAGAGGTGGGAGTGAAGTGTTAGAGACGTGCCTATACAAGGTCAAGCATTGAGGGGTGGGAGGGAAGTGTTAGAGACTTGCCTTTACTAGGGCAAGCATCTAGAGGTGGGAGTGAAGTGTTAGAGATATGACTATACTAGGACCCGCACCGAGAAGTGGGAGTGAAGTGTTGGACACTTGGCTATACCAGAGCCAGCATCGAGACGTGGGAGTGAAGTGGTAGAGACTTGACTATACCAGGTCCAGCATCTAGAGGTGGAAGTAAAGTGAAAGTGTTAGAGACTTGCCTTTACTAGTGCTAGCATCTAGAGGTGGGAGTGAAGTGTTAGAGAATTTGTCTCTTCATACAATATATATATATATATATATATATATATATATATATATATATATATATATATATATATGGACATAAAAATTGATTAAAAACTTGCAATATTGAGATAAAGAGGAAAATATAAAAAGTAGATAAATTTTATAGGGGAAGCTGGTTAATGAGCATTGTCGGTGGGGTTTTTAACAGAGAGTGTGTAGGTTTTTTGCTGGTGGGGGTGATGACGCATGGTTGTAACTGGTGGGTGTGGGTTTTTGTGTGGTTGTATTGTGTATGATTTGGCATTGTGTTGTGTTGTGTTTTTCTACAACATATATATATATATATATATATATATATATATATATATATATATATATATATATATATATATATATATATATATATTACAACAGTTATATATATATATTTATATTACAGTATATGTATTACAACATATATTACTGTAGAGCCCTTTTCATAGACAGATGAAGGTAGTATCATATTGTTAATATGTTGTCCTACCTCTGTAAGTAACTTTGCGCACCGACTCACAGGAGAGTAAGTCTTATTGTTGAGTTTGATTTCATTAGCGCACGGTTGTGCACTAAGGCGTATAGGGGGGTTATGTAGACCGCACGTGTAGCTAGTCAGTCAGTCTACGTCATAGCGGGGGTTGAGAAGCTTAGTGCCCAAGAACGAGTCCATTGATTCATGGCGTTCGAACCCGTTTGCGGGTATATTGTTATTGTGTTTTGGTTCTCGTTTGTTCGTTGTTTGAGGTGTGACAATGAGTTTGTCGAAGCTGTCTACTTGATAACGCGAATGTATTCAATTTGGAACAAGTAGTAAAAAGTCAACTGCAACTGCCAACCCTGGGCATGATAACTAATGCCAAGAAGATGTATAGTTCAATCAATTTATTTAACATGGTACGGTTCACTAGACGAATATATAAGGTTGACGACGGATGGTTGACGTTCACTGGACAGCACACCACGTAAGGTTCATATTTAAAAAATGCAGTTAATTCGTTCATAAAGATCATCGCTTAGGTAACGTCAGAATAGTTACAGTGTTCATAACATGGCATCCAATTAAGCAAATGAGGCAGTTATATAAGATAGTTCAATCTTCCACTGTCCTATGACCTTGGCAATGACGGAGAACTTTGTCAGGTCTGTAACATCATATAAGATTCCGATACTACGTATCTCCTTTAGTACTGGCCTCTTATTTTCAATCAATGACGAATAACAATACTATATATTTTTCTGCCCACGACCTTCGTGGCATCATAGCTTTGATATAGCAAAAATACTTGAGTCACCTCTGCTTTGCGGGGTACGTATTCGTAACAGCCGAATACTAATTTATATCATAACAATTTATATCAAGCCAATCCGGGATGATCCTAACGTCGGAATCCGTCGGCTTTAAAGTTTACATAATAAGTTTCACGTAAGACTCCATTTTGTACCAATGACGTATTGGTTCAACTAGACGTCTACGTGAGAACGAAAAGACATTATCATCAAAAATCATACTTGCTTCTCTTCCCAAGAAATAACACTAGATTACTGTAGACCCGAGTCCTCATCTATGAACAGACGGACGGTCATACACAATAACAATATACCCGCAAACGGGTTCGAACGCCATGAATCAATGGACTCGTTCTTGGGCACTAAGCTTCTCAACCCCCGCTATGACGTAGACTGACTGACTAGCTACACGTGCGGTCTACATAACCCCCTATACGCCTTAGTGCACAACCGTGCGCTAATGAAATCAAACTCAACAATAAGACTTACTCTCCTGTGAGTCGGTGCGCAAAGTTACTTACAGAGGTAGGACAACATATTAACAATATGATACTACCTTCATCTGTCTACGAAAAGGGCTCTACAGATTCCTTACCAATCCCCCCAAAAAAATTAATTATATTAATTTTTTTCTTTAATACTCGACACTAGAGGTGATTCAAGTTTACATATTACCATTTTACAAATATATCATGATGAAAATAATCAAATATGAAATTGCAATCAACTCAACTGAGCAAAAGGTATGCATAAAAGCATACATCCACAATTGACCACTTTTGGTACAATGTGGTAAATGAAATAAAATAACATATTTAGAAATAGTGAATTAACACAAATGTAAAGAAATGATGAAAAACCAATGAATAAACAGAAAAGTGATGGATATGTCTTTAAAATGACAAGTGAAAAAAAATGAATAAAAATGAAAGAATACAATTTAAACACGTATAAGAGCAACGCACTTAACTGTGTCTCTAAGTCATTTTGTGGTACTAATTAAATTACCAATGTTAAATTAATGTGCTTAAATACCAATATTAATAAATCTACTTAAATATTATATAGTTAATTACATCAATCATTATGTTAACTAACTAATTATCCAAGTTTAATAATCTAATTAAATTGTTTATTTCACTTTAATAGTGTTATTAATTCCTTAAATAACGAAAGTTCCATTTTCCAGTTAGTGAACAGTTTATAATATAACAAGTTCAGTTCCACAAAGAAAATCCAAGTGTTAGAAATGTCATTTCTGTGAGAAAATATAATCCTTTTTCAAAGTTATTTTCTCTTCAATGTCATAATTAAGTGACTTTTATTTTCAACAAGATAGTCATATATCTTAACGTTCAATGTTATTTTGATACATCAGCATTGTAAATCTCACTTGAATGAATGTTAATGAATCTGATAATCGAGGTATTACACGTAAAAGTTACAATCGATGAACTGTCAGTATCGAAGTTTCAGTTGTCTTAATGGCGTAGCTGCTACTTCGCTTCATTCGGACATCCAGACAAGATGTCTGCGAGAACATTCTGTGTGCCAGGTATGGATCGGATCGTGAAATTAAATGGTTGTAACGCGATCGCATACCTGGTAGATTTGGCAGATTTTACGTCTTTTGTGTTGAGTGCAGTAAGAGCTTTTTGGTCTGATTCAACAATAAAGTGTGATCCGAGCAAGTATCTCTGAAATTTATTTATTGACCACACAAGACCGAGAAGTTCCTTATCTAAAACAGAATACTTCTGTTCGGTTGGAGTTAACTTCCGTGACGCATAGAGAACTGGGTGCAAGGTATCATTGTATTCTTGTAATAAGACACTTCCCACGCCGTAATTAGAAGCATCGCTGCGTAATACAAATGGCAAATTCTCGTTAGGTAATCTTAAAACAGGATGATTAGAAAAAAATGTCTTTATGATATCCAACGCGATTTGATGTTCGTTAGACCACCGAATCACGTTAGCTGCACCTTTCCTAAGTAATGAAGAGAAAGGAGCAGTAATGGACGAAAGATGTGGTATGAATTTCCCATAGTATTGTACTAGTCCTAATAGAGATCGCACTTGTTTCTTTGTTTTAGGTGTGGAGATGTTAAGGATTTTGGAAACATTACTGTCATCTGTGTATAACATACCGCGACCAATACGGTGTCCCAAAAAAGAAATCTCGTGGAAACCCACAAATGCCTTTGATGGCTTAGCAGTTAAATTATGATTTTGTAACGTGGACAGTAATGAGTTTAATCCTTCTAAATGTTCTTCCCATGAGTCACTGAAAAGACAAATGTCGTCTATGTACGCAATGACGTTGGGATGATGAGATAGGATTCGACGCATCATGCGTACGAACGTGGCAGGAGCGTTAACTAACCCGAAAGGCATAAAATTAAATTGGAATAGGCCTCGGGGCGTCGAAAAAGCAGTGAGTGGTTTTGCCCTTTCTGTCAATGGTACTTGCCAATAGCCTTTTGACAGATCAAACTTAGAGAAGAAAGTAGAATGAGAGATAATTTCACTAATAAATCTTCTAAAAGTGGCAAAGGTTCAGCGTCAAATTGTGTGACTTTATTTAATTTTCTATAGTCTACACATAGACGAATGTTATTATCCTTCTTTCTTATTATCACCATAGATGAAGCATATGGTGACAACGATGGTTCAATTATGTTTAATCGAAGCATCTCATCTAATTCCTTTTCGACCTTATCTCTATAGTGTAAAGGTATGGGATATGGACGAATACGGATAGGTGTTTCATCAGTTAGGAGAATATCATGCTGAATAGTTGAAGTATGACCTGGAATGTCAGTGAGAACCTTATCATACGTTTGAAGTAGTGATGAAACTTGTTGTCGTTGATCAGTCGAAAGAGAAGAAGAAATAGTGACATCATTCCAGTTTTCCGTGGAATGAAGAGGTACAACTGGTATGGGCAATTGTACATCTTGAAAAGAAGATTCTTCTTCTTGTATAACTGAAAAATTAGTATAGTTGTGAATATGAGGAGTAGGATCGTCAGTCGCTTGAAATACTGATTGTAAATAATCAGGACGTGAATAATACTCTTTCAACATGTTAATGTGAAAGGTTTTGTGTTTTCCGTTAATATCTACGATGTAGTCGACATCGGATATTCTTGAGATGATCCTAAATGGACCTCTCCATGTGATAAGTAGACGATTATTATGTGAAGGCAGTAAAACAAAAGCCTCGTCACCAGGAATAAGCTGGCGAAGACGTCTATACCGATTTGCAAATAGACGAGCCTTTTCCTTAGACTCTTCTGATGATGCAGTAGCTAACCTACAGGCATCTATTATTCTCTTTCTTAAAGAGATAACATATTCATATGAGGATTGAGTTTCCTCAGGTATATTATCTTCGACCAATAAATCATGGATTAAAGACATAGGACCGCGTGGTTGTATGCCGAAAACCAACTGGAAGGGGGAAAACCCTGTTGCTTGGTTTTGCACTTCGCGATACGCAAAGAGAGCAGCGGGTAGGACCCTGTCCCACTCCTGAGGGTGATCTTGAGTCATCTTACCCAACAACTGCTTGAGTGTCCTATTCTGTCTCTCAATTAATCCATTCGACATCGCATGGTATATAGAACTGAGAGATCTATCTATACCCAATGTCTTCATAACCTGTGACATGGATTCGGAAATAAACTGGACACCATGATCCGATAGGATCTTACGCGGAAAACCAATGCGTGAAAAGATCAGCATTAACGCTTCTGCAACACTTGCAGATGAGGTGTTTTTAAGAGGTATGGCCTCAGGCCAACGCGTACACATATCGATACAGGTGAGAATATGTGTATGTCCTCTTGCAGATGGCAATATAGGACCAATGATGTCTATTGCCATTTTATCAAATGGTCTAATAGGTATGTCCGCAGCTTGGATAGGAGCATCATGATACGGACCCCTTACTTTAACCTCCTGACATGTAACGCAGGAACGACAATAGAGATTAACATCCCTATGAACGCCAGGCCAATAGAATGCGGATAGCACTCTAGCTTTGGTTCGGGAAAAACCCATGTGACCTGCGCATTGTGAATCATGAGCATGTCGTAATATTCTGGGTCTCATAGTAGACGGGACCAGAATTTGTGAACGCACCAATGAATCTGTTTCTCTTAGTAATCTAACTAAAATACCTTTTTTTAGAGCAAATTGGTGTCTAGACTTTGCAATTTTGTTGTTATTCATACTCTTAGTCGCCAATTGAAAAAATCTCTGCAAAGAATTGTCATTCTTTTGTAAATTAGCAAACAGCTCCCTTGAAATAGGAGAATCATCATCATTACTATTATGAACCGTAGGTTCAGAAGTTGATTCACGCGACAATTCAGTAGCTTGCGCTCTGGTAACCACTGCATTTGCAGCATGAATGTGTCGCTTTTCCCATTCATTAATTTGCTCTGGTGTACACTCTTTTATACCTTGTATGCAACCAAGTATCACATCGCTAATTGGATTCTGCAGAAGACAGGCATGTATCTTCCCTGAAAAGAAAGGTGTATGTAAGTTAATGATTGCTGTAGGGAAGGTTTCAACAGTTCCCCCAAATGTGACGCACTTGACCACGTTGCCTGTGGCCAAAGAGGGGTCGATCAGAGAGTTCCGCACTCCGACAGTGCTGCAGCCTGAGTCAAACAAAATAGAGCAAGGTATCGAGTTAACGTATCCTTTGTTAAATTTTAAACTCCCTTTCCCATGGTGAATTGATGCAGAAGTAGCTGTACAAACTACAGGTAGACTTGGTAAAGTGTGCCCGCATCGCAGCGTCGTGATCGCCTTGGGCTGGAACAGCGTTGAGCATTCTTGACATGTTTTTACCTGTTCTAGATCGATACAAGACATGGCGTTATGTTGATTAACATTAGTATCATTAACTTTGTTAGTTTGTGATGCAATTGAAGCAACATTTGAATGTTGTCGTGGTCTGCTCGACGATCTATCTCTTCGTCGCGATCGAACCTGATTATTGTCATTAAAATTGCTATAATTAATGTTTCTGTTATAGTTAAAATTTGGCTGAGTCCGCCAATGAAAGTTTTCACTGTTGTGATGTTGGCGAAATGACCTATTCATAAATCTATTTCTATTTTCTGGTTGATATGATTGAGATCTCCAATGTTGTTTATTATTATTACCTTGATTATATTTAGGATTGTTGTTACTAAAATCTCGAGATCTGTGAGCTTGACCCCATGATACATTAAATGGAGCAGAATGTGAGTATTGTTTCCCCTTTTGAAAATGATCAAAATTGAAATTATTATTACTTCCCCTTTGAAAATTTCTATCGCTACTTATCGAACGATTTCTAGGGAAATTGTTTTGTTGCATGGCGAAAGCAACGGGTAAATCGTCTTTAAGTTGCGCATTGCTAACATCCATGTTAGGATGAGCGGTGCAGAAATTTTTACAATGTTCTAACATTTGTTTTATATTATCTGGTTTTCGTTCATGTAGGAACGCAAGAAATGCAGGACTTACTGCTGATAAGACTTTATCGCGAAGTAATAAGTCAAAAATACCATCATAAAATTTCTCTATCTTGGATAGTTCTATCCATCGTTCTAAGGTAAGACGTATTTGCGAAAGAAAATCATCAAAATTCTTGCTAGATTGCGGGAGCATAGACTTGAACCTAAGTCTGTACTGATCCTCTGTCATCTGAAATTTGTTTAGAAGAGAGGCCCTGAGAGCGTCATAATCATTTTTATCTATAGAGCTAGTAGTGTGATAAACAGCCATTGCCTCTCCTGTTAGTAATCTGGATAAGTGGGTGCAATATAATGATTTATCCAAGTTATACGATCGACATGTAGCCTCAAACCTGTCCAAAAAAATATGACATCGTCGGATAGTGGAGTAAATTTAGGCAATTTGAGATGAATCTCTCTAAAATTCTCATGTCTAGATGAAGACTGGCCTTCCTGAGTCTTTTGTGTATTACATTCACTTGACAATCTTATTTTATCCAATTCCAATTCGGCAAGTTTCAAATCATGCTGACGTTTCTTATCATTCTCTTCTGTCTCAAGCTGAAGTCTTCTTGTATTTTGTTCAGCTATTAATCTCCTTTCTTCCATTTCTTTTTGTTTAACTTCTATCTCCTTTTTAAGTAGTCTTTCTTTTTCTGCAACATCCCTTTGTTTATTTTCCATTTCAATTTTAAGTAGTCTTTCTTTTTCTGCCGCATCTCTTTTAAATTTCTCTTCAGCCTCGAATTTTTTCTGTTCGGACTCACGCTGAAATCGTTTATCTTCTAATTCAGCGGCGAATCTCATTTTTTTCTCCTCTTCCTCAGCCATAAATTTCCTCTTCTTTTCATCTTCCTCAGCCTCAGTACGTTTTTGATCTGCCTCAAATTTCAAATTTTCCAAACGTAACTTTTCAGCTTCCAATCTTTGAGATTCCAACCTTTGAGATTCTTTATATTCTGTCATAGCAAATGATCTAATCTCTTCCTGAGGTATATTAAGCGCCTTAGCCTGCTTAATAAAATAGTCTAAGGTAGACATTATTCAATATTATTATGTAATAATACTACTTAAAAGTGTTACTACAACTAGTGGTCTTCGTTCCTGTCATAGAACGGTAAAATCAAGTTATATAATAGGCAATAATATTAATAATTAATAATGTAATTTATAACATGAAATGGTGTGAAAGCAATAACGTGACAGACAATAGCACAATACTGACACGACACGATAATCAAGACAAATGACTACAGTCGTAGAAATCAAATAAAATAAAAATGTGGAACTAAAATAGAATGTCGTAAAAAATTACGATGACATCTACGATCCAATAATGCACAAGACAATTGACAACACAGTGTAAAAACATATGTTTTGTAAAAAACTGAACGATAGTCAGGTTAGAAGGACAATAATCACATACAAAATACATCATGAAACTAAGGTACAAGTAAAAATAGCTACGAAAACAACAATTAAAACTTGACGGAACAGCTAAACAACTACTATCATAAGAAGCAAGTAGCGATCGGAACTACAGCAAGGTTTCTAGCCTTGAACTGGAATTATCGCTCAATTGAAACTTATAATTCAAAACCTATAGAACATCTGACAAAGAGCCCGAATCGGCTTCGAGATGAACCTCGTTTGTCAGATCGACCTCCCTACCTACCACGAAAAACACTGAACATGGAACATGCAACATGAATAAATAAACGGTGGACATATTACTCAGTCAAGGCACAGTTAAACGTAAAACGGTGTAACAACACGACGTTTTTACTTATCTCGACCGGCTAAAAAAACAATATTCCTCGCATCCGGAACTGCATGCTTAAGTCATCTACTTGAAGTACTGTAATGACCGTTAGAATTGCTGCAAGGTCCAGGATGTTGTCGCCTTGAAAGTTACCATATTTCTATTCAACCGAGTTTTGATAGTAGATTGGAGTAAACCACAACTGGCCGCCATACTGTTGGGGTTCGAATTTATTGTGTTTTGGTTCTCGTTTGTTCGTTGTTTGAGGTGTGACAATGAGTTTGTCGAAGCTGTCTACTTGATAACGCGAATGTATTCAATTTGGAACAAGTAGTAAAAAGTCAACTGCAACTGCCAACCCTGGGCATGATAACTAATGCCAAGAAGATGTATAGTTCAATCAATTTATTTAACATGGTACGGTTCACCAGACGAATATATAAGGTTGACGACGGATGGTTGACGTTCACTGGACAGCACACCACGTAAGGTTCATATTTTAAAAAATGCAGTTAATTCGTTCATAAAGATCATCGCTTAGGTAACGTCAGAATAGTTACAGTGTTCATAACATGGCATCCAATTAAGCAAATGAGGCAGTTATATAAGATAGTTCAATCTTCCACTGTCCTATGACCTTGGCAATGACGGAGAACTTTGTCAGGTCTGTAACATCATATAAGATTCCGATACTACGTATCTCCTTTAGTACTGGCCTCTTATTTTCAATCAATGACGAATAACAATATTATATATTTTTCTGCCCACGACCTTCGTGGCATCATAGCTTTGATATAGCAAAAATACTTGAGTCACCTCTGCTTTGCGGGGTACGTATTCGTAACAGCCGAATACTAATTTATATCATAACAATTTATATCAAGCCAATCCGGGATGATCCTAACGTCGGAATCCGTCGGCTTTAAAGTTTACATAATAAGTTTCAAGTAAGACTCCATTTTGTACCAATGACGTATTGGTTCAACTAGACGTCTACGTGAGAACGAAAAGACATTATCATCAAAAATCATACTTGCTTCTCTTCCCAAGAAATAACACTAGATTACTGTAGACCCGAGTCCTCATCTATGAACAGACGGACGGTCATACACAATAACAATATACCCGCAAACGGGTTCGAACGCCATGAATCAATGGACTCAAACAATTATATTCATATTTTACAACAGATAGACAATATAAATACGATATTTATACATACAATATTTAGACATCATAGATAACAACGATTTTGTAATTGTAATAATTTTTTTTAAGGATCTCTCTTTTAAGAGAAGACGAAATGTCAAGCTTAAGCACTAGTCTCAGCCGCTTTGTAGGTCTCTGCTTCTTCGGTGGTAGATTAAAGACATCGTCCGGGTGCTTGTCTGTGGTTGCTGTAGGGGGACAAGGGTTGGTGTTAGGACACCAACTCGGTTCTGGTGATATTGGCTGATAACAACTGGAGTTGATGTAGGGGTCAAACGTGTTACTGTTACAAGTAGTAGGACAGGTATCTGTGTTTTGTCGCTGTAGTCGGTCAAATTTCGCGAAGATTTCGCCCTGTAAAGACAACAAATGTTCAAACTCAGGGCGAGTCAACGTAATGCCGGTTTTTGTAGGAAACTTTAGATATGATTCACCAAAGTATTTTCGCACATGTAGTAAAGGCTGGCCTCGGTAAAAACTTACAGACGCGGCCTTCAGCCCGCTTTCCAACGGTATAAGCATTTCATCACTTCTTTTTATGTACAATCAAGTTTTTAATAACAGGGGCATGGGCAGTCATCTTAAGCGAGGTATGAACGTGAGTGCCTGGGCGTTGGTCTCCCAAGTGTCTATTTATTTCAAGGAAAACTAGTTTAATCTGGTTTTTGTGTATATCATCAATGACAAACTCTCTCTTTTCGCATAAATTGATAGTCTCATTAACAAAGCTGCAGCTACCTTTGCCTGCCTCACATCACGCGCTTGCGGAAACTCCAAACTCACAACGATGACCAATGCTGTAATACTTAACGCCTGTATCATCAGCTTACTTCTATATGGCAGTGGGAAATATGTTAAAATGGAAGAAATACTCGAAAAAAATATGTGAGCGCTATAAGGAATATTTAAAGACATGTTTGACAACTGGAAGCCATTTTTGACACATGTAAGAAACATTTGCATAGATATTTTACAACTTGAAAAAACGTTGAAGAAATATTTGACAACTGGAAGAAAATATTTGCATAAATATTTGACAGGTGGAAAAAATTTGAAGAAATATTTGACAACTGTAAGAAATATTTGGCAAGTGGGAAAAAAAATTAGAAGTTATATTTGACAAACGCAAGAAACATCTGCATATATATATAACAAATTGAAAAAAAATTTGAAGAAATATTTGAGAAGTGGACACAAAATTTGTAGAATTATTTGACAAGCGGAAAAAAAAAATTTGAAGAAATATTTGACAACTGTAAGAAATTTTTGACAAGTGAAAAAAAATTTTTGACACATGCAAAACCCGGTTGAAGAAATATTTAGCACATGGAAAAAATTTGAAGAAATATTTGACAAGTGGAAAATAAAGGTGACAAGTGGAAAAAATTTGAAGAAATATTTGACATGTGGAAAAAAATATTTGACAAGTGGCAAAAAAATTGAAGTAATACCTGACAATTGGCAAAACGTTTGAAGAAATATTTGACAACTGTAAGAAATATTTGACAAGTGGGAACAAATTTGAAGAAGTATTTGACAAGTAATTACAAATATTTGGCAAGTCGACAAAAATTTGAAGAAATATCTGACAACTGATAAAAATTTTTGCAAAAATATTTGACAACTGTAAGAAATATTTGCCAACTGGAAAAAAATTATTGCATAAATATTTGACCGGTCCAAAAAATTTGAAGAAATATTTGACAACTGTAAGAAATATTTGACAAGTGGACACAAAATTTGAAAAAATATTTGACACATGCAAGAAACATTTACATAAATATTTGACAACTCAAAGAAATATTTGACAACTGTCAAAATGTTTGAAGAAATATTTGACAACTGGGTGAAAATATTTGAAGATATATTTGCCAACTGTAAGAAATATTTGGGAAGTGGAAACAAATTTGAAGAAAGATTTGACAACTGTAAGAAATATCTGACAACTGGCAAAAAATGTGAAGAAATATTTAACAACTGGAAGATATATGTGACAAGTGGGAAAAAAATTTTTAAAAATTTGACAAGTGTAAGAAATATTTGGCAAGTCGACAAAAATTTGAAGAAATATTTGACAACCGACAAAAAGGTTTGCATAAATATTTGACAACTGTAAGAAATATTTGCCAACTGGAAGAAAATATTTGCATAAATAATTGACCGGTCGAAACAATTTGAAGAAATATTTGACAACTGTAAGAAATATTAAGCAATTAGGGCAACATCATCAGCAAATGCCAGCTCCGAAATATAGACCTGTCTCATCTTCCAGTACCCCACTGAATACTTTCTTGTTCTCTCCTTACATGCCTTGATGACATCGTCCATAAGGAGTATAAAGAGGTAAGATGACAAGATATCACCTTGTCTTACACCAGTGGTGGTCCTGAACTCTTCTGACTTATGGTTTGCTGTCCTCACATAATTTCTGCAAGACTTATAGAAGCTCTGTATAGCATGAATTAGAGGTGCTGGAATATTCTTTCTTGCCAAACAGTCCCAAAGTTTGCTCCAGGGGACCCTGTCAAACGCCTTTTCCAGATCTATGAAACAAAGATGCATCTCACTCTTATACTCAAGGGCCTTTTCACTCAGCTGTCTGAGTGTGAAGATTAGGTCTTGAGTACTTCGGTTTGCTCGGAATCCGCACTAGACCTCATCCAATTGTGGCTCAGCTAGGCGTCGGAGTCTCTGTTCTAGGATTCTAGAGTAGATTTTACCATGGACACTGAGAAGGGATATGCCTCTATGGTTTCCACACTGTCGATTGTCACCCTTTTTGAAAATTGGTGTTATGATGGCAATCTCCCAATCCTTTGGTATGGTCTTGTTGTACCACGCTGCCTGTAACACCCTTAAGAGTAATAGGTCGCCTGATGCTTCCATGAACTTAACCATTTCCGGTGTTATACAATCATGCCCTGCTGCTATCACGAGAAGAAAGAAGACATCAGATTAAGCTGTGAGAACAGGTCCTGGAGCAGGTCGACCACTTTAAATTCCTCGGAGCTCATATAGACCGAAAGGGATGCATCAAAGAAGAGTTGGCCACTCGAAAAGCAGCAGCTGGGAGACTTTTTCAGGCCATAAATCGAGGATTCCTCAGCAAGAGAGAGGTTGGTAAGAAAACGAAGATGGCTGTATACCGCTCCACCTATGTCCCAGTCTTGACATATGGATGCGATTCATGGGCAATGACTACAAACCATAAAAGCCAGATCCAAACCTAAGAAATGAGGTATCTGAGGAAGGTGGTTGAAGTAACAAGAAGAGACATGGTACGCAACCAGACGATACGTCAAGGCCTAAATCCTACCCCCTGCAGACCCAAGTAGAACAGTCCCAATTAAGATGGTTTGGCCATGTCTGCAGAATGGGCGAAGATCGGATACCACGACAAGCATGGTAAACAAAGAGCCAAGGATCCAGACCCCGAGGACGACCCAGAGTCCGCTGGAAAGGCAACATTAGACAATCTTTGAAGGACCGAGGACTAGAATGGAACCAGGCCAGGAGGAAGACAGCCGATAGGATAGTCTGGCGCTCTCTCTCTTCCAAACCTCTACACCTCACGGTAGAAGGGGAACGACTAAGTAAGTAAGAAATATTTGACAAGTGGACACAAAATGTGAAGAAATATTTGACACATGCAAGAAACATTTACATAAATATTTGACAACTCCAAGAAATATTTGACAACTGACAAAACGTTTGAAGAAATATGTGACAACTGGGAGAAAATATCTGAAGACATATTTGCCAACTGTAAGAAATATTTGGCAAGTGAAAAAAAATATGAAGAAATATTTGACAAGTGGAAAAAAATTTAAAAACATATTTGACAACTGTAAGAAATATTTTGCAAGTGGACAAAAAATTTGAAGAAATATTTGACAAGTGGAAAAAATTTAAGAAATATTTGCCATGTGGAAGAAACATTTGCATAAATATTTGACAACTATAAGAAATTTTTGCCAACTGGAAAAACAATTTGAAGAAATATTTGACAAGTGGAAAAAATATGAAGAAATATTTGACAACTGTAAGAAATATTCGGCAAGTGCAAAAAAAATTGAAGAAATATTTGACAAGTGGAAAATAAATTTGCATAGATATTTTACAACTTGAAAAAATGTTTGAAGAAATAGTTGACAACTGGCAAAACGGTTGAATAAGTATTTGACAACTGTAAGAAATTTTTGACAGCTGCAAGAATTATTTGCATTGTAAAGTACTGACAACAGGAAAAAAATATATTTAATGAAAAAAAATATTTAATGAAAAGTTTGGAAAACTCCAAGAAATATTTAAAGAAGTATTTGACAGCTGATCTATTTACCTACAGGTTGGAACCTTTGCGCACGACTGGGAACAATTTTGGGACCTTCTTTGTTGCTTGGAAGAAAAATTTTCACTAAAGTTTGAAACTTGCAGGACACAAAAGTAGATAAACATTTGATAACTGGAACAAATACTTAGTTATATTTGTTTAATGTACTAAATTTCCGTGGTCGCCGCATGTTAGAATCGCTTGAAAGACAATATAAAACCTATCATTAGGTGTCGCCCGTGTGGAAAAAGCGAAACCTTTAGTCACGGGGGTTCGAACACACGAACGAAGGAATGATTCTTTTATAAATTTCTACTATTGATCTCTTGTGTTTTGAGCTTGAATGCACTAAAGTGACCAGAAATAAGTAGCAGGGTTAGTCTTACAAAGGTAAATGTTAGTCTTAAAAAGGTAAATCCTGTTGCGGATAGGCTTTTTTGTCTACCAATACGCAAAACTCTGCGTGTTAGAATTTTATTACGCTTTTCGAGATAGCTATATTTAGCCCTGACGTCACCCTCTATGCTAACGGAATTTTATAGCACCTGCGATAAATGGTCTCTTAGCATAAATTCGCGCAGACCACCGATCCGAGTTTCTTACTAGTGAGGGTAAAACGCGAATCGTTTGTTAGAAATGCCAGGGAAGGAAATTATATGAGAAAAGAACCCTGGGTTGTTTCGGGGAGCACGATAAATCTAGTACTAAGGGGTCAATAAACACCATAATACCTTAGACAAACACATATTTTTGGATGTTCTCATTAAACAACAAGCGCAGGGCGGGACAACTGTACTAAGGAGCTCAATAAATCTCACAATAAGCTAAACTTTTGATGTACTCACCCAACAACGGAAATTTCCTGTTCTATTTTTACATAAAAAGACAGGTACACGCCGATAACGTGACGACATCTACCCTAGTCATATAGTCCTTTCTGCTTATCCTACCCTGAGCCGTTTATATTTGTTCTGGGTAGAAGCTGTAACAAAACACTGTGATATTAAATATAAACTTCTATTTATGAACCTTGATCTTTGTTAAAACCGGCTGACCACCCTCTACACCCCACCCTTATTATATACATAATAATATGTAAATAAAAATAATTTGTCTCACTTCGTGGCCATTTGTCTTCTCTATTACTTGGTATTTTTTCTCTAACCAATACTTTTGCTGGCACTGATAGTAACATTATTCCTCTTTAATGTGTGCACTCTTGTAAATTTCCCTTCTTAGGCAACTTGACCATATATCCTTTCTTCCATTCTGCTGGTAGTTCCTCTCTCTCCCAGACTTTGCGAAGTAGATTGTATAATATCTCTGTAGAGGTATCAATATATGTTTTGATGGCCTCTGCTGTAATGCAATCTGGACCAGCTGCTTATCCATATTTCAGAAGCGTTATGGCTTTCTTTATTTCTTCGCTACTTGGTCGTTCACAGCTGATTTGTAACTCCTCTTCTGCTGGCTGGATGTCTGGGGGATCGGTTGGAAATGATCTATTGAGAAGTTGTTCAAAATGTTCAGTCCATCTCTTCATTTGTTCTTGTATATTATTGTTATGCACCAACAAACGATAAAGACGAATCTGTGAAAGAAGACTTTTACACCAGACTACAAAGTGTCTTGGACAATAAGAAAAGAAAGGACATCACAATTTTGATGGGTTACCTAAATACGATAATAGGAACAAACAACACTTTCTTTGAAGAAATCATGGGAAAGCATGGATTAGGTATGATGAACGAGAATGGGGAACTATTAGCAAACTTCTGTGCTTCAAATCAACTAGGTATAGGAGGAAGCATATTTCCACATAAAAGAATACATAAAGCAACATGGATATCACCAGACCACAGAACTGCGAATCAGATTGATCACATATGCATAAGCAAGAAGTTTAGGTCATCATTGCATGATGTGAAAGTATGTAGAGGAGCAGATGTTGTATCAGACCACCATCTTCTATTGGCTAAAACAAAATTTTAAAAAATTATACGTATTAAAAACCAGGAAAATCCTTCCATAGAGTGGATAGAAACAAACGTTGGTCAGTATTAGACGACTATGCAACATATGGGCAGTTGTTAGTTAACGTGAAAACTCTGCCCCATGCATGATAAGTGCAAGTAATAAATACTAATGCACTCGATGATGCATTTGATACAACTTAACCATTCGAGAGATGACAAGGTTGTGTACTATCAAAGCTAGTGTTCAGCATTTATATGAACAATACAGAATCAGAAGCAAACCTAGAACCAAGCAAAGATAGAAGAAGTAAACACAGAACGTGAAGAGTACAACTCACTGAATACGTTATTTTTTGCAAATAACGAAAGTCTGATGTGTGAAAATGAAATTCAATTGCAAATACTGTGACCGCGCATGTGATGATGGTGTGTATAGTGGGTTCGCATCACTGCCCTAAACAGTAGGTAGTTGTGGATGATGATGTTAAGTATTTCAGACGAAACGTGTGACGACTACAACAGCTGGATAAAACAGATGGTTGAGGATTAAATATCTGGTAACACACTTCACGCCGACAGCAATGATCGTAACATGACGTTTATTAACATCCTTAAATTCAGCAACAGTTGAAAAGCGATGTTCTGCCCAACCTTACTCTTGAGGCTGGTAACTTTTATGCAGCGAAAAAAGAATTCATTTCATGATGATAATTCTAACGCATCGTCTTTGCGTTCTCCTTGTATTCTTGTAAGCACTGTCACTGCTTCTATTCATCTACTGACTCTGATAGTCAAAGTGGTAATAGCTTGAGAACCAATGTTGTCATTTTACGTTTACTATCATGGTGTTTTATATCATCCCTTCTCAGTGTTCCTTTTAAAATTTACTCTAGAATCCTAGAGCAGAGACTCAGATGCCTATCTGAGCCACAATTGAATGAGGTCCAGTGTGGATTCTGAGCAAACTGAAGTACTCAAGACCTAATCTTCACACCCAAAAAGTATGAGAGCGAGATTAATCTTTGTTTCATAGATCTGGAAAAGGCATTTGATAGGGTACCCTGGAGAAAACTTTGGGACTGTTTGTCAGGGAAGAACATTCCAACACCTCTAATTCATGCTATACAGAGCTTCTACAAATCTTGCAGAAATTATGTGAGGACAGCAAACCATAAGCCAGAAGAGTTCAAGACCACCACTGGTTTAAGACAAGGTGATATTCTGTCACCTTACCTTTTCATACTCCTCATGGAAGATGTCATCAATGCATGTAAGGAGAGAACAAGAAAGTATTCAGTGAGGTACTGGAAGATGAGACAGGTCTGTATTTCAGAGCTGGCATTTGCTGATGATGTTGTCCTGTTTGCTAAATAAAGAGACACATCTCCAATCCAACCTGCAAGTCTGGAAGGAAGAGCTGAAGAAGAGACGGATAGTCATTAGCAGCTCTAAAACAAAATCCAGGGTGATATCACGAGAAGAAAGAAGGCATCAGTTTAACTGAGAGAACAGGTCCTGGAGCAGGTCGACCACTTTAAACACCTCGGAGCTGTTATAGACCGGAAGGGAGGCATCAAAGAAGAGTTGGCCACTCAAAAAGCAGCAGATGGGAGACTTTTTCAGGCCATAAATCGAGGATTCCTCAGCAAGAGAGAGGGTGTTAAGAAAACGAAGATGGGTGTATACCGCTCCACCTATGTCCCAGTCTTGACGTATGGATGCGAGTCATGGGCAATGACTACAAACCATAAATCCAGATCCAAACCTCAGAAATGAGGTATCTGAGGAAGGTTGTTGAAGTATGAAGAAGAAACATGGTCAGAAACCAGACGATACGTCAAGGCTTAAAATCCCACCCCCTGCAGACCCAGGTAGAACAGTCCCAACTAAGATAGGTTGGCCATTTCTGCAGAATAGGAGAAGATCGGCTACCACGACAAGCATGTGAAACAAAGAGCCAGGAATCCAGATCTCCAGAACAACCCAGAGTCCGCTGAGAGGACAACATTAGACAATCTTTGAAGGACCGAGGACTAGAATGGTACTAGGCAAGGAGGAAGACAGCCGATAGGAAAGTCTGGCGCTCTCTCTTCCAAACCTCTACACCTCATGGTACCCAGGGGAACGACTATGTAAGTAAGTAAGTGTTTTATCTCAGTACTCGACGATTTAGTTCTGTTCTATTTTCTTTGTTGCACTTCTATTTTTACATTGTTCGAGTCTTTACGTGTGATCACTTGGTGTATCTTTATGATAAGACTGGGCTAAACCGCGACAGGTGATAATTTCGACTAAAACTGTCTATCGGTCACGCTTATTATGGCTAGCTGCTGTCTAATGTCTTCTCATGATTTCAAAACAGTTTATCATACCTGGTCGTCTTGTAAATCGCGAAAACGTGCACATGTTGAGCCTTCTGAAAACTGTCTCTGGACTACTGAATCAGCAATGTTAACTCTCATAATGGCGTACCAAGCGATTAAGGAGCTAGAGAACAGTAATTATGTATGTCATCACAGAAGCAACAAACTCATTGGCATGTTGTCTGGGTGGCGCCCTTTAATATCACTTGGCATATCTCAGTAACTTTAGCACTTGGGAGAGAAACACATATTCTCTCAACTTCGCCTAACGCGTCCGGATCTGAACTGATTATTACCTTAACTTCGATTTACCATTACAATTTATTAACCAACTTTCTAACTCAGACTTTGTCACGAATCGTTCACTCGTTCCTACTAAAACTCCCGTGCAAAACATGCTTCGTTCACACTGTTTGAAAATACAACTCACTTAAATCCCCCAAGGGGAGCCGCGCTGGTGTAATGGCTTCGGCGTTGTACTGGCGACCAGGTGTTCATGGTTCAAACCCGGGCGTCGGCGTTTGAAGAAATGTTTACGGCCGGAAATTTGACTGAATAGCCTGAATGGCTCCTGTGATAAACCCTCTGTGGATGGGAAGGAGCGAAGCTCCTGACCGGGTTGCAAGGAAAGTCCTCAGGTTCCCCAGCCTCGCAATGACATGTCATTGGGCCGAAGGGGCTGAAAGCCCAAGTGCCGCTGGTTAAGAAAAAAAAAAAAATCCCCCAAGGGACGTAATTACAAATCATCACCCTTTGATAAGTAAGACTATATGTCACAGGCTCTTCTCCCCCTAAGTTAACTTCAATAGCCTTTTGCACATTTTTGAAACAATATTCTTTTAAACATGAGTTCCTAAAACCGCAATTTTTTCCAAGGGGCGCAATTAGGGATTTCTCTCCCTTAACATCATAACCCACACCCACAAGTCCTGTTTTATTTCTATTTTAGTAAGGTTTCATTGTCTGTTACCACTGTTATGCAAATTTACTAAAGCGGATTTTTACTGTCGATCTTCTTATTATGAAAGACATAAATTTCGCGTCGGTTTCCAGAGTCTTCTTAAATAACATAGAGAGTAATATGCAATGGGGAGTTCCAGAAGGAACAAGTAAGAGAAAAATGAGAAGGCATAGTGTAGATGCCACAGTTATAATACGGAGTATGATCAGCCTTAGAAAAGAGGGCAGAGAGACAAGAGTATTTGAAGTATGATAAGCTATAGAGAAATGGCAGAGAGATAATAGAGGGAAAGAAAACGATAAGCCATAGAGATGATGGCAGATAGATAAGAGTGTATGAAGTATGAGAAGCCATAGGGAAGATGGCAGAGTGTAGAGGAAAGTTCCAGAAGGAACGAATATTGTAATGAGGCTATGGGAAGGTGGCAAAGAGATAAATGAAATCGCCGAAAATAATAGAGAAACTAAGGTAAAATGAAAAATGAGACAAGATGAGAGATTTAGAGTATTAGAGAGGACAATAAAAAGTTATAGATACAAATAAGGACAAGAAGGAGTTAATTGAGAAATAACGGACAAGAATAAGAAAGGAGATGATACATTAAAGTATAGAGAGAGCAGAAGAAAGGTCCCAGAGAAGGGAACTTACTTGGAGTACACAATAGAGAGAGATAAACCAAGTTTATGAAGGGGAGACAATAGGAATGAAGAGTAGAGGAAAACCTAGGAATTGGTTGTAAAGGGGATCTGAGACTAGACAGAATCACAGGAATACACACGTTGGAAGGAACGGAGAAGAACGGGACAGTCCAATGAGGAAAGGTACGCAACGGATAAGAAAGGGACAAAATTCAGCAGGTGCTAAATGAAACTCCGGAATTTATAAAGTATCTCGAGTAGGGACCGCTGCTCAGGGTTAAAAAAAAATATAGGGATTAGAGAGGGTCAGCATATTTAATAAATGAACATGATGGTTGAATGCGCCACGAGTGTACACGTAAATAATCCAGTAACAGGTAGTTAGAGAGAGAAAGGATAATGAATGGGGAGTATGTGATGAAGACAGGAACTAGATGTCTCTGTAAATGAAATCAGAGAGAAGAGAAAAGAATGTCACGTTAGTGGGAAAAAATGCCTCGGTAAGAGAATTACAAGGGTTATTGGAAGAAACTGTTTTTGAATATTGTAATTAATCGTTCTTTTTGTAATATGCCACATGAAAAAACAATAACTATGTGAAAAGGTATATAATTTTTTGAGTAATTGAAAGGTATATCGATGTTATTGTAAAATGGAAATTTTGGTTTATGAGAATATTATGGTAATGATGAACAGTGATTTATATTTACAAGGTGAATATTTATTGTTACAAATGAAAACTTACCTGGTTGACAAAGGTCATAATGTAATCCAGTTGAGTAAGACTGAGAGACTAGGTGCATAGACGTAGAGACCTGGTTTTTGAGACAGACGAAATAGCAAACAGACTGAGGATAGATTAAGGATAGATTTAGGGGAAGTTTAAATCGGGTTTTGTAATACATGTGAAAATTTCTCTCTAGGATATATTTTTTTCCAAGTAGGGGTTGATAATATAACAGGTTGTTGTTGTTGCTTTGAAGATGTCATGGGTGGAGAGCGGGCACTTAACAGCTTACCGTTATTGCCTCTTTTCGTTCCATCTTGGTCTACCTTGTTCAACCTGAAAATTGGTTATAATTGGGGTATTTAGTGTCATTTTATTTATTAATTTTGTATTCCATTTAAATAACTATTCTCTTTTGTAGTTGCTGATTTTAATTTATATTAGTTTTTGTCCACTTTATTTTCTGTTTTGTATTGTTCATAGATAACTATTGTTCTTTACACTTGGTTTTAATTTGTATTAGTATGTGTTCTTTTTGAGTTGTTGTTTTTTTTTGTTTTTTTAAACCTCGTTGTATTTCCTTGTCCTATGAGTTGTTAGTAAGTTTTTTTCCATGTTGTTGTTTTTTTTTGGTTTTTTAAATGATTTGTTAGTTCTTGTTGCTTAATTTCTATTTGGTTAAATGTCTATTCTGAAGTACTAACCTTATATGTTTTCCTTTGTTTTATGTATATATCTTTTAAGTATTGATTGGGCATCTCCTGGGGCATCTATACTTAAAAACCTATCCCCTGTCATGTCTATATTGTAATTTCTACAGTAAGTTTTTAATTCAAGCCTGTGTTGTTCGTACTTTTTACAGTGGATCAGGTAGTGGTCTATGTCATTCTCTTCCTGACATTTCTTGTCAGTGTGGTTAAACCCCCCCCCCCCTCTATCATAAAGTATGCTGTACCGAGACGGAGACGCCACAGCTTTTTGTTAGATGTTATCTTTAATTCTTCTCTGACCTGGCACGTTCTTGTTGGTTCTTTCAGCAGTTTGAACGCATGTCTGCCTTTTCTACTGTTCTTCCATGTTGTCTTCCATTCCTCGTTTATAATTAAGCTTCACTTGGCTCTTGATCTCCGACCTTCCCAGTCCTGCTCTTATATTGTTTTTACTTATTCTTCCATTCTTGGCGTTCTAGTCTGCCAGCTAGTTACCAGCTATGCCTATGTGTGCTGGAACCCACACTAGCCTCACACTACATCCTCTGTGCCCAGTGATGTATTAATTGCTAGAATTTCTTCCTTTATGTCTGGCCAGCTACATTTACCTGGGTGTTTTAGTGCTTGTAGTGATGATAATGAGTTTGTAAATATCGTAACAGCTTCTGGTGGGTTATCTTCGATTATTTCTAAACATTTTAGAATTGCTACCATCTCTGCGGTAAAAATCGAAGCCCCTTCAGTTACACTGTAGCTCTTTTTAATTCCCCACTGTGGTATTACTACTCCTGTACCTAGTTGCCCACTATCACCCTTGGATCCATCAGTGTAGACGGCCAGACTTTGTTTTGTTAGTTGATCTATGAACTTTGTACTTATCATTTTGGCTTCCTTATCTTCTATGTTTTGTTTGATCTGTTCACTAAGTGAGTAGTCTATGATTGGTGTTTTTAGTTCCCAGGGTGATATTTTGCTTCTATATTTATTACTAATTTAAATTGTGTTTGACAATTCCTTGAACTGCGTTAGATCTTCTATAGTTCTCCACCCTGTTGGATATATATCTTTATTTAAGGGGACGTCCCATACACTTGGTTGGTTTTTGACAAATGCTTTATGTGCTGGGTGGGTCACATCTTGTGTTACTTTACTCGAATAATTTAACCTTATTTCTTTCCGTCTTAGAACTAGGGGCGGTATGCCAAGAGCTACTTTTAGTGCTTCTACGGGTGTTGATATTAATGCACCTGTAATGGTTCTCATGGCTGCATTTTGAATTATGTCTAGTTTTGCTTTGTTAGAAGCTGCAGCTGAGTCATAGACTATGCTGGCATAATCCAGTTTCCCCCTGATGAAAGACTTGTAGAACATAAGCATTATTTTATTGCTGGCCCCCCATCCATTACCGTTTACTATCCTTAGTGTATTTAGGGGTTCCCTACAGCTTTCTACTAAATTGTCTATATGTGTATTCCAATTTAGTTGTTTATCTAAATTTATGACCAGAAATCTTGTTGTTGAGGAGGTACATATTTTCTGTCCTTTAATGGTTATATTGATTTTGTTACGTTTTTTTTTAAATGTCCTTTGCCGAATATCATACCTACTGTTTACAAAATGAAAAAGATTGGCATTACTGGTAAAACCTATAGGTATCAAGAAAACTTTTTACAGGACAGGTATTTTGCTGCACATGTGAACAAAGATAAGTCAGAAATATATGAACAACAGAATGGGAATCTTCAGTGATCAGTGATTTCACCTTCAATTTTCACTATAGCAGTAAATGATTTAGCAGATGAATATATATTAAGAATGCAGTATCACAATTTGCAGATGACTGTGCCATTTGGCGATCTGGAAAAAAACTTGGACCATGTGTACCAAAAACTTCAAAAGCAAATAGACAAAGTTTCAGAGTGGATGAAAAGTTGAGGCTTCCAAATTAATGTAAATAAAACAGTAGGTATGATATTCGGCAAAGGACATTTTTAAAAAAACGTAACAAAATCAATATAACCATTAAAGGACAGAAAATATGTACCTCCTCAACAACAAGATTTCTGGTCATAAATTTAGATAAACAACTAAATTGGAATACACATATAGACAATTTAGTAGAAAGCTGTAGGGAACCCCTAAATACACTAAGGATAGTAAACGGTAATGGATGGGGGGCCAGCAATAAAATAATGCTTATGTTCTACAAGTCTTTCATCAGGGGGAAACTGGATTATGCCAGCATAGTCTATGACTCAGCTGCAGCTTCTAACAAAGCAAAACTAGACATAATTCAAAATGCAGCCATGAGAACCATTACAGGTGCATTAATATCAACACCCGTAGAAGCACTAAAAGTAGCTCTTGGCATACCGCCCCTAGTTCTAAGACGGAAAGAAATAAGGTTAAATTATTCGAGTAAAGTAACACAAGATGTGACCCACCCAGCACATAAAGCATTTGTCAAAAACCAACCAAGTGTATGGGACGTCCCCTTAAATAAAGATATATATCCAACATGGTGGAGAACTATAGAAGATCTAACGCAGTTCAAGGAATTGTCAAACACAATTTAAATTAGTAATAAATATAGAAGCAAAATATCACCCTGGGAACTAAAAACACCAATCATAGACTACTCACTTAGTGAACAGATCAAACAAAACATAGAAGATAAGGAAGCCAAAATGATAAGTACAAAGTTCATAGATCAACTAACAAAACAAAGTCTGGCCGTCTACACTGATGGATCCAAGGGTGATAGTGGGCAACTAGGTACAGGAGTAGTAATACCACAGTGGGGAATTAAAAAGAGCTACAGTGTAACTGAAGGGGCTTCGATTTTTACCGCAGAGATGGTAGCAATTCTAAAATGTTTAGAAATAATCGAAGATAACCCACCAGAAGCTGTTACGATATTTACAAACTCATTATCATCACTACAAGCACTAAAACACCCAGGTAAATGTAGCTGGCCAGACATAAAGGAAGAAATTCTAGCAATTAATACATCACTGGGCACAGAGGATGTAGTGTGAGGCTAGTGTGGGTTCCAGCACACATAGGCATAGCTGGTAACTAGCTGGCAGACTAGAACGCCAAGAATGGAAGAATAAGTAAAAACAATATAAGAGCAGGACTGGGAAGGTCGGAGATCAAGAGCCAAGTGAAGCTTAATTATAAACGAGGAATGGAAGACAACATGGAAGAACAGTAGAAAAGGCAGACATGCGTTCAAACTGCTGAAAGAACCAACAAGAACGTGCCAGGTTAGAGAAGAATTAAAGATAACATCTAACAAAAAGCTGTGGCGTCTCCGTCTCGGTACAGCATACTTTATGATAGAGGAACCACACTGACAAGAATGTCAGGAAGAGAATGACATAGACCACTACCTGATCCACTGTAAAAAGTACGAACAACACAGGCTTGAATTAAAAACTTACTGTAGAAATTACAATATAGACATGACAGGGGATAGGTTTTTAAGTATAGATGCCCCAGGAGATGCCCAATCAATACTTAAAAGATATATACATAAAACAAAGGAAAACATATAAGGTTAGTACTTCAGAATAGACACTTAACCAAATAGAAATTAAGCAACAAGAACTAACAAATCATTTAAAAAACCAAAAAAAAAACAACAACATGGAAAAAAAACTTACTAACAACTCATAGGACAAGGAAATACAACGAGGTTTAAAAAAACAAAACAAAAAACAACAACTCAAAAAGAACACATACTAATACAAATTAAAACCAAGTGTAAAGAACAATAGTTATCTATGAACAATACAAAACAGAAAATAAAGTGGACAAAAACTAATATAAATTAAAATCAGCAACTACAAAAGAGAATAGTTATTTAAATGGAATACAAAATTAATAAATAAAATGACACTAAATACCCCAATTATAACCAATTTTCAGGTTGAACAAGGTAGACCAAGATGGAACGAAAAGAGGCAATAACGGTAAGCTGTTAAGTGCCCGCTCTCCACCCATGACATCTTCAAAGCAACAACAACAACCTGTTATATTATCAACCCCTACTTGGAAAAAAATATATCCTAGAGAGAAATTTTCACATGTATTACAAAACCCGATTTAAACTTCCCCTAAATCTATCCTTAATCTATCCTCAGTCTGTTTGCTATTTCGTCTGTCTCAAAAACCAGGTCTCTACGTCTATGCACCTAGTCTCTCAGTCTTACTCAACTGGATTACATTATGACCTTTGTCAACCAGGTAAGTTTTCATTTGTAACAATAAATATTCACCTTGTAAATATAAATCACTGTTCATCATTACCATAATATTCTCATAAACCAAAATTTCCATTTTACAATAACATCGATATACCTTTCAATTACTCAAAAAATTATATACCTTTTCACATAGTTATTGTTTTTTCATGTGGCATATTACAAAAAGAACGATTAATTACAATATTCAAAAACAGTTTCTTCCAATAACCCTTGTAATTCTCTTACCGAGGCATTTTTTCCCACTAACGTGACATTCTTTTCTCTTCTCTCTGATTTCATTTACAGAGACATCTAGTTCCTGTCTTCATCACATACTCCCCATTCATTATCCTTTCTCTCTCTAACTACCTGTTACTGGATTATTTACGTGTACACTCGTGGCGCATTCAACCATCATGTTCATTTATTAAATATGCTGACCCTCTCTAATCCCTATATTTTTTTTAACCCTGAGCAGCGGTCCCTACTCGAGATACTTTATAAATTCCGGAGTTCCATTTAGCACCTGCTGAATTTTGTCCCTTTCTTATCCGTTGCGTACCTTTCCTCATTGGACTGTCCCGTTCTTCTCCGTTCCTTCCAACGTGTGTATTCCTGTGATTCTGTCTAGTCTCAGATCCCCTTTACAACCAATTCCTAGGTTTTCCTCTACTCTTCATTCCTATTGTCTCCCCTTCATAAACTTGGTTTATCTCTCTCTATTGTGTACTCCAAGTAAGTTCCCTTCTCTGGGACCTTTCTTCTGCTCTCTCTATACTTTAGTGTATCATCTCCTTTCTTATTCTTGTCCGTTATTTCTCAATTAACTCCTTCTTGTCCTTATTTGTATCTATAACTTTTTATTGTCCTCTCTAATACTCTAAATCTCTCATCTTGTCTCATTTTTCATTTTACCTTAGTTTCTCTATTATTTTCGGCGATTTCATTTATCTCTTTGCCACCTTCCCATAGCCTCATTACAATATTCGTTCCTTCTGGAACTTTCCTCTACACTCTGCCATCTTCCCTATGGCTTCTCATACTTCATACACTCTTATCTATCTGCCATCATCTCTATGGCTTATCGTTTTCTTTCCCTCTATTATCTCTCTGCCATTTCTCTATAGCTTATCATACTTCAAATACTCTTGTCTCTCTGCCCTCTTTTCTAAGGCTGATCATACTCCGTATTATAACTGTGGCATCTACACTATGCCTTCTCATTTTTCTCTTACTTGTTCCTTCTGGAACTCCCCATTGCATATTACTCTCTATGTTATTTAAGAAGACTCTGGAAACCGACGCGAAATTTATGTCTTTCCCTCTCGAACTAAAACATATTCTTAATAATTTAGCAGGCAGTTCGAAGTCAGTATATAATAAGAAGATCGACAGTAAAAATCCGCTTTAGTAAATTTGCATAACAGTGGTAACAGACAATGAAACCTTACTAAAATAGAAATAAAACAGGACTTGTGGGTGTGGGTTATGATGTTAAGGGAGAGAAATCCCTAATTGCGCCCCTTGGAAAAAATTGCGGTTTTAGGAACTCATGTTTAAAAGAATATTGTTTCAAAAATGTGCAAAAGGCTATTGAAGTTAACTTAGGGGGAGAAGAGCCTGTGACATATAGTCTTACTTATCAAAGGGTGATGATTTGTACATACGTCCCTTGGGGGATTTAAGTGAGTTGTATTTTCAAACAGTGTGAACGAAGCATGTTTTGCACGGGAGTTTTAGTAGGAACGAGTGAACGATTCGTGACAAAGTCTGAGTTAGAAAGTTGGTTAATAATTTGTAATGGTAAATCGAAGTTAAGGTAATAATCAGTTCAGATCCGGACGCGTTAGGCGAAGTTGAGAGAATATGTGTTTCTCTCCCAAGTGCTAAAGTTACTGAGATATGCCAAGTGATATTAAAGGGCGCCACCCAGACAACATGCCAATGAGTTTGTTGCTTCTGTGATGACATACATAATTACTGTTCTCTAGCTCCTTAATCGCTTGGTACGCCATTATGAGAGTTAACATTGCTGATTCAGTAGTCCAGAGACAGTTTTCAGAAGGCTCAACATGTGCACGTTTTCGCGATTTACAAGACGACCAGGTATGATAAACTGTTTTGAAATCATGAGAAGACATTAGACAGCAGCTAGCCATAATAAGCGTGACCGATAGACAGTTTTAGTCGAAATTATCACCTGTCGCGGTTTAGCACAGTCTTATCATAAAGATACACCAAGTGATCACACGTAAAGACTCGAACAATGTAAAAATAGAAGTGCAACAAAGAAAATAGAACAGAACTAAATCGTCGAGTACTGAGATAAAACACTTACTTACTTACATAGTCGTTCCCCTGGGTACCATGAGGTGTAGAGGTTTGGAAGAGAGAGCGCCAGACTTTCCTATCGGCTGTCTTCCTCCTTACCTAGTACCATTCTAGTCCTCGGTCCTTCAAAGATTGTCTAATGTTGTCCTCTCAGCGGACTCTGGGTTGTTCTGGAGATCTGGATTCCTGGCTCTTTGTTTCCCATGCTTGTCGTGGTAGCCGATCTTCTCCTATTCTGCAGAAATGGCCAACCTATATTAGTTGGGACTGTTCTACCTGGGTCTGCAGGGGGTGGGATTTTAAGCCTTGACGTATCGTCTGGTTTCTGACCATGTTTCTTCTTCATACTTCAACAACCTTCCTCAGATACCTCATTTCTGAGGTTTGGATCTGGATTTATGGTTTGTAGTCATTGCCCATGACTCGCATCCATACGTCAAGACTGGGACATAGGTGGAGCGGTATACACCCATCTTCGTTTTCTTAACACCCTCTCTCTTGCTGAGGAATCCTCGATTTATGGCCTGAAAAAGTCTCCCATCTGCTGCTTTTTGTGTGGCCAACTCTTCTTTGATGCCTCCCTTCCGGTCTATAACAGCTCCGAGGTGTTTAAAGTGGTCGACCTGCTCCAGGACCTGTTCTCTCAGTTAAACTGATGCCTTCTTTCTTCTCGTGATATCACCCTGGATTTTGTTTTAGAGCTGCTTATGACCATCCCTCTCTTCTCCAGCTCTTCCTTCCAGACTTGCAGGTTGGATTGGAGATGTGTCTCTTTATTTAGCAAACAGGACAACATCATCAGCAAATGCCAGCTCTGAAATACAGACCTGTCTCATCTTCCAGTACCCCACTGAATACTTTCTTGTTCTCTCCTTACATGCATTGATGACATCTTCCATGAGGAGTATGAAAAGGTAAGGTGACAGAATATCACCTTGTCTTAAACCAGTGGTGGTCTTGAACTCTTCTGGCTTATGGTTTGCTGTCCTCACATAATTTCTGCAAGATTTGTAGAAGCTCTGTATAGCATGAATTAGAGGTGTTGGAATGTTCTTCCCTGACAAACAGTCCCAAAGTTTTCTCCAGGGTACCCTATCAAATGCCTTTTCCAGATCTATGAAACAAAGATTAATCTCGCTCTCATACTTTTTGGGTGTGAAGATTAGGTCTTGAGTACTTCAGTTTGCTCAGAATCCACACTGGACCTCATTCAATTGTGGCTCAGATAGGCATCTGAGTCTCGGCTCTAGGATTCTAGAGTAAATTTTAAAAGGGACACTGAGAAGGGATGATATAAAACACCATGATAGTAAACGTAAAATGACAACAGTGGTTCTCAAGCTATTACCACTTTGACTATCAGAGTCAGTAGATGAATAGAAGCAGTGACAGTGCTTAAAAGATTACAAGGAGAACGCAAAGACGATGCGTTAGAATTATCATCATGAAATAAATTCTTTTTTCGCTGCATAAAAGTTACCAGCCTCAAGAGTAAGGTTGGGCAGAACATCCCTTTTCAACTGTTGCTGAATTTAAGGATGTTAATAAACGTCATGTTACGATCATTGCTGTCGGCGTGAAGTGTGTTACCAGATATTTAATCGTCAACCATCTGTTTTGTCCAGCTGTTGTATTCGTCACACGTTTCGTCTGAAGTACTTAACATCATCATCCACAACTACCTACTGTTTAGGGTAGTGATGCGAACTCACTATACACACAATCATCACACGCGCGTCACAGTATTTGCAATTGAATTTCATTTTCACACATCAGACTTTCGTTATTTGCAAAAAATAACGTATTCAGTGAGTTGTACTTTTCACTTTCTGTGTTTACTTCTTCTATCTTTGCTTGGTTCTAGGATTGCTTCTGATTGTGTATTGTTCATATAAATGTTGAACACTAGCTTTGATAGTACACAACTGTGACGTACGTCTAGTTTGTCAAGTGAATTTTCCCTGATTTGATGGATGATTAAAGGGACTTTAGCTTTTCATAACATTAGAATCCCTGAACATCAGTATTGTTGTAACTTTTCATCAACGAAGAGTAGCGGCTATGATCAAAGCAGTCAAAGAAGATCCCCAGAACAGAGAAGCAGAAGTTTAGCATCTCCGTACGAACACTGAACCGTTCGCAAGACGGACACGAGCGGTCAGAAGAAAGCTTCTTGCAGACTTCGCACTTCTGTGGCCACCGACAGACTTGCCCGAAAGACGGAACGCTCAGCGTAGCGGATACGATCTGAAGAATCAGGAAACTCACCGCGAACGAGGCTAGTCTCGCCGAAATTTCACATCCTCGTGCGAGCAGCCTGAGACGAACGTAGATCGGAAGCCAGTCGGGCCATCGTGGTTAGAATGGCTGCTAAATAACTTCGACTTCCCCTGGGAACTGAAGAGGCGCGAAATTTTCACACGTACCATTTATCTTGCCTTTCTAATAGATAAATACAGAATCTGAAAAGGGCAACGTTATCATTCGTTCTGACAGAATTCTAAGATTCACTAGCATATAGCTAAATTCCTGTTAGATTTCATCCAAATTGTTGGCTATTGGAGTGAAATTCTTTTTCTCTGCAGACGGTAATTAATACTTTAGCTTCAAGTGATCAGTGGCCTAGTTATTTCATATTTAGTCCACGGGATTGTGGTGTAAATTTAACCTTATTAAATAAGCCCATCTTCAAAGTTCTAGTGCCAACTAAATGTTACATCTATAAGTTTATTTCCTAATACAATAGCCGCTTAAGGGAATTATAACTTTAATACAGTTTAGTTCTGTATAAATAGATGTGCTTTAAACTATTAACCTCACGGGGAGGTTTTTCTTGCTTTATTAATTGAAGACGCGAGTGCAGAAAATAGTTAAACTGTAAATGTATCGCGCGTTAGATTTTAATACGATTTTATTGTATTTGTAGCGGGAGGTTATTTAAAATTATTTATATGTAAGAGTATGCCAGTAAAGAGTTCTGACCTTACAAGTAATACCCCAGTCTTAGAAATAAGCACTGGTGTATTGTTATCATAAAAATAGTCAGACTGTAAAAACCCTGGCCCAGTTGGTAAGAAGTAGTACCAGGATTTAAGGTGTCTCCTCCCTATGACTATCTTATGATTACTTATATTCTAGGGGATAAGTAAAATGAACATTCACTGAAACCACAAATGGAAGAAGTGAATAAATCCTCAGGTACAGTTAAAATAGTTTAATAATTACACTAATATTCTATTTCTACTAGTTGGAAAAGAGCATATACATATATATAAAAGTATTCACACAATTACTATTATGGTCTGTTTATACTTCAAGATCTTAAATAATAAAGTTACTGAAATCACTGTTATTAGTCCTTTGAATTTAAGGATAACTGTCATCAGTTGACTGAGTTTCTGTATGGTTACTTATTGTTTTCAACTATTGGCTGTTTCACATGTATAGGTGGTCAGTGTCAAACAGGACACTTATCTTTCCAACTTGATACTGCTGAAACTGTCCTTTGCTGATATCAGACTTGGTAGGCCCAACAGTAGGGATGCCAATGACCAGTTGAAGTTCACTCTTTGGGGTCCTGCACTTTGGTGGGATTGCCTCGGATGAACTACACCGGCTTCTGATACTGGACAGTCTGGTTTGAGTTATTTCATGGAACCTGCAACATATCAGCCTTGGCTAGTATCTGGCTAGACTTGTAGTTGACTAGCACAGATGTCAGACCAGTCAGTCATCAGATGTCACCGTTATACAATCATAGTAAGTAAGGACATCATTTCAGTGATATAGCATTAATATTAACATTTCAATTAAGTGTAACTGACTAGCACATAAGTCAGACAAGTCAGTCATCAGGTGTCAAAGTTATACAGTCATAGCAAGTAACATCAGTTCAATGATATAGAATTAATATTAACATATCAGTAATAAACATCATCTGGTTTATTCCGCTCCTATACATCCCTTCATATTCTATAACTTGATCCTTCCAAATCATATCAAGTACGAATTCAAATACTGATGCTATCCTTAGCATCTACACAAAAGTAATACATAAATAAAGAAAGTGAGTGACCACGTGATCAGGTTGCTTTCTACTGAAACTGGCTGTAGAACACTCCAGTTTACTAGCTGTAAATGGGTACGAAGTTGTGCGCTCGAACTAGGGAAGGCAAAGGCAGCGAGGAAGGGGACTAGTCACCTTAACCTCGTAAACTGGGATCTTCCATGATGAAGTTTCTAACACTTCATTTCCCTATGACAATCTCTGCCATGGGACTGCCTTTATCTTCGTAAGCGATAAAGCAATATGATAAATATATAACTTCATTAGGCCGTGGGGCTATTTGTGATTACTTTTTGTACAAGCAACACTCATCCATAATGCACATGAATAAATCATATTAAAATAATAATACGTTATATCAATGAATATTATACAGGCATATTTTGTGAATTCTGTATGAACCTGAAATAACAAATATTATACACGGTAGTTATCATAATTTCGCTTACCCTCAGACTTCAGATACTGGACTTAAAAATGTTTCTGGCGATCCGCTCACAATTCATGGGTCGTGGCGAAACTCTGCCTCCAGTCTGTCTGAACCCTCTTTCGTTGTCTGTAGCTCAGTTTACCGATACGCTTTAAATACGTATAGCGCGGACGTATCGGAGAGTACCGACGTCACAGCTAAACCTAAGCCTGAAAAATCCTTCCCGAACAGTGATTTCGGCCGAACTGTGCGTCGACTGAAATTTTGCCTTTATCATTCTCGGCATATATAATATCCATATAGTTCCATCTTATCTAGTTTTATACAGCTGATAAAACTCTATCTTCCTATCCATGTAATTTCCCAAACTGTTATTTGTTGATTTTAATATTTAGAACAGAAGTGGGTTTACATGCTTTTAGCGTAACTGTGGGCAGCCGAAATACGCATATATCTCCGTAAATGAGAACTTCCTACCGTTCCATCTTATATGCAGTTATACACCATCCTTCCCTGTACTGAAATGTAAAATCCTTTTCATACGGATTCCCTTCTGTTTTTATTTATCGTTGGCGATTTCCTCTGTCCGATACACATTTCGCTGATACGCCGCCATTTTGAAAGCGGTCGTTCGATCGTAGACGGGTTTATAAATCTAACTGATCCCGTTTGCAATGACTTGAAACCAATTTTGCGACATAGCTCCCCCATATTTTAAGCTGGATGATATCTAGCTTAACTATTGGGTACAAGACAATTGCAAATCGACCATTCCGAGGTTAGTTTTCCTTCCTTCTATCCTCCTCAAGCTCTGTGGGATGACGACTAAGAAAATCTGCGCCCACATTCTGTTTTCCCGGAATATATTCAATAGTGAAGGAATATGGCTGAATCAATAATGACCATCTTAGTAAGCGAGTATTTGCATGACGTGATGAGGCCAAAAATGACAGGGGTTGATGATCGCACTGGACCACAAATGGCTTGCCATACAAATAGGGTTGAAACTTATTGATGGCCCACACCAATGCTAAACATTCCCTCTCTATAGTAGAGTAATTCTTTTCTGCCGCGTTCAACTTGCGGCTGGCATAAGCAACAGGAAACAGTTCCTCATCCTGGGTCTGAGATTTTTGCAAAAGCGCGGCCCCAATTCCTACATTGCTTGCATCAGTCCGTACTATAAACTCTTGCGTCAGATCTGGTAACTTCAGAATAGGCCCTACTAGTGAGTTTATGTTTCAATTCTGAATATGCATGCTCACACTCTGCAGTCCACTCTATTGTGTCTCGCTTCCCTTTCTTTGTCAGATCCGTCAAAGGTGCACATAAGGTATTGAAGTCTTTGATGTACTTTTGATAGAATCCTCCTAAGGATACGAACGACCTCACATCCTTTTTTGTCTGTGGTCTAGGTGCATTCCTTAACTTTTCTATATTTTTGGGATCAGGAGACATGTTTCCATGACAAAATTGTATGTCCCAAAAATTCTAATTCCTGACATCCGATTACACACTTTGTTGGACGAGCAGTCAAACCTGCCTCTCTGAGTCTACCCAGTAACATTGATAGAGAATGTAGATGATCCTCATATTTTCCGTGGCTATGAGAATGTCATCCATAAAGTTGGTGATGTAGAGAGTTGTTCAAGGGTTCCAGTAATTTCCTCATCATCCTTGAAAATACGCTTGGTGCGTTTTTCAACCCGAATGGTAGTACATTAAATTCGTACGGGGAGTGACCATCCGAAGTGCTAAAAGCCAGCATGTGTTCGGATCTCGGGTTTGACAGGAATCTGGTAATATCCCTTACTTAAATCGACCTTAGAGAAATATTTCCGCAGTACTTAGCGTCGAGAACAGCTGATTGGTATCCGGTAATGGATCAGCTTGGGTTTCTGTGATCGCATTTAATTTTCGGTAATCGATACAGAGTCGATGTGTTCTCCACTTGGATTTTTTCTCAACAGTACAACACTTGAACTGTAAGGTGATTCTGACTTGGAAATGATTTGTTCTTGCAACAGATAATCAATTTCCTCCTTCAATGCCTGTGCCTTGGCATATGGTATAGGGTAGGTCTTCATGCAGATAGGTGTTGGCTCGATGACCTTCATACCACATGTCAATAAGATGGTGCATCCTGGATTATCAGTTAACACACCTGCTTGTGCTCTTAGAACTTCTTTAACTTGCTCCCTCTGTTCCTGAGTTAACTGAGTACTAATTTTGACTTGTTCATATGTCTCAGTCGGTCTTAATGGATACTCTATTGAGGTAAGTGGTTCATGCTTCATTTCGGTTGCGATGGCCAGAGTCATCATATGAGCTACCTCCGTTGATGTCCTGTCATAATATTTCTTTAACAGATTAACATGGTACACCCTTTCTTTGCCCTTCTTGTCAATTTTGTAATTAGTCCTCGATATTTTCTCTAGCACGTTATATGGACCCTGCCAACCAATCTGCAGTTTGTTGTTACTGCTGGGCAATAGAAGAAGCACTTTTTCTCCAACAGCAAGTTCCCTATCCTTTGCTTTCTTGTTATAGTATTCAGTATGTTTCTTTCTGGCTCTGCGAAGATTGTCATTAGCCAATTTCCAGCCCATTTTCAGTCGAGTGGTCAACTCATTTACATACTGAATTGATGAGGTGACACTTTCCTCTGCCTTCTCATCTGTCCAAGTCCGCAGCAATGCTTCCAGTGGACCTTTTATAGGCCGACCAAACAACAATGTGGCCGGTGCCTGAAAAATCCTGAACACTTCTTGGGTTAGCTTTCCCTTGAACTGGGAACCATTGTCCGTCAATATTTGATGTGGAAAGCCTAACCGGGTGAATATTGTCAACAATGCCTCTGCCACATGCTTAGAATCTATAGATGCCATGGCTACGGCCTCTCCCCACATAGAGCATGTATCAACTAGAGTTAAGATATAACTATTCCTTCTCTTAGTCCTAGTGAGGGGTCCAACAATATCCACTGCAACTCTCTCGAATGGAGTACCCATGATTGGCATTTCTCCTAGAGTTGCTGGTGCAGTCCCATGCTTGGGGCTACACGTTGACACTCTGGACAAGATTTCACATATCGTTTGATATCTTCCGTGATCCCTGGCCAGTAATAGTGACAAGCTATCCGTTGACTGGTGGCACCAATTCCCATGTGTCCACTAAATGGAATAGCATGTGCGAGCTCCATAACTTTCTCCCTGTATGACTTTGGTACTACCAGCTGTCCATGTCCTTGAGGTCCTGTACCAGCTTTTCTATACAGTAGTCCATTTTTCATATACAAGTCTCCTTTTTCTGGAGGGTTATGGGCCTTTGGCAATTTGCCAAAACAAGGCTTCAATGTGTCATCTTCTGATTGAGCCTGTTTCATCTGCTCTGGCTGAGTATTGTTAGGATTTTCCTCCTCGTTTTTGGTGCTCGACCTGGTCTGGACTGCTGCCAGGACAACAGGTTTTATCGGGTCACCCAAAAATACATACCTACACCCCAATATCAGCGGGTATATAGGGTCATCTATCACTGCGGCTGTTATCACTCCTCCCACGTAGCGAGATTTCACATTGATCCTAGCTATAGGAAGTGTCATGGTTGCTCTTCCCTTAGTTGCCCCTTGTATTTCCACGGTTTCTGTGGTAATTTGATCAGAGTGCACTAGGGTTGAACTCACAACTGAGTCGAAATCCAGGCCGGTATCATATAAGCACATGACTCGATTTCCGTTCACGGTTACGAGCTCACTCACAGGGGGATGACGGAGGCTATTCTGACTCCCTGTCAGTTCCATCATATCTGTCCTATTCCCTGTTGCTAAACATGCAGCGTGATGAGGGGTTTTCCTTCTACAATCTACAGTGTTGTGGTTGCTCATCTTACAAATTTTGCATCACTTATCTCCCTGTTTGTAGGGTTTCTTTTCCTGAGTCTGAGGGTTCTTGTCCTTATTATCAAATCTTGGCTTATTTCTGTATGGATGATCCTTCTGGTCAAACTGGGTATTCTGCGGTGGTGGCTTATATCCTTCTACCTGCTTCCTTTTTGTTCCTACCAATTCAGCTTGAGCTGCTTGGTATCTCTCTGCACATTTCAAAATGTCTTCCAGCCTCTCTGCTCCTTGTTCCATAAGGAATTTCCTCATTTCTTGAGACATGGAATCTTTCACTTGTAACCTCCTTTCTTCTCTCTCAGCTTCTAATTTCTTGGCTTCTCTCTCCGCTTCTAATTTCTTGGCTTCTCTCTCTGCTTCTAATTCTAATTTCTTGGCTTCTCTCTCTGCTTCTAATTCTAATTTCTTGGCTTCTCTCTCTGCTTCTAATTCTAATTTCTTGGCTTCTCTCTCTGCTTCTAATTTCTTGGCTTCTCTCTCCGCTTCTAATTTCTTGGCTTCTCTCTCCGCTTCTAATTTCTTTGTTTCTCTCTCTGGTTCTAATTGCTTTGCTTCTCTTTCGGTGTACTTTTCACATTCCGTCGTGACATACCGGATCAGAGCGTCACCATCCATGCCAAGCTCTTTTCCCACCTGCAGTGTAGCCGACCTAAATTTGACCAAGTCAGCCATGATGTATCTGTAGTCTAGTAGGGCAAGCGATCTTACTCCAACTAATTTACTACAATATAATTAACTTAGTTAAAATTAAAGTTAATTAAACTGACTTCACCATATATGAAACAGCTTTCTTTATCTGTACTCAATGGTACTCCTAAAAATATAATTATTTCCTACTATGTTACTCTTTCCAAAAAATTTTACAAAACAAAATTTTCTACACAGCAGAAATGGAAAGTTGGCTCAGGAATATCAAAGATATATCCCGCAGACGAGCCCCCCACTGTAGCGGGAGGTTATTTAAAATTATTTATATGTAAGAGTATGCCAGTAAAGAGTTCTGACCTTACAAGTAATACCCCAGTCTTAGAAATAAGCACTGGTGTATTGTTATCATAAAAAATAGTCAGACTGTAAAAACCCTGGCCCAGTTGGTAAGAAGTAGTACCAGGATTTAAGGTGTCTCCTCCCTATGACTATCTTATGATTACTTATATTCTAGGGGATAAGTAAAATGAACATTCACTGAAACCACAAATGGAAGAAGTGAATAAATCCTCAGGTACAGTTAAAATAGTTTAATAATTACACTAATATTCTATTTCTACTAGTTGGAAAAGAGCATATACATATATATAAAAGTATTCACACAATTACTATTATGGTCTGTTTATACTTCAAGATCTTAAATAATAAAGTTACTGAAATCACTGTTATTAGTGCTTTGAATTTAAGGATAACTGTCATCAGTTGACTGAGTTTCTGTATGGTTACTTATTGTTTTCAACTATTGGCTGTTTCACATGTATAGGTGGTCAGTGTCAAACAGGACACTTATCTTTCCAACTTGATACTGCTGAAACTGTCCTTTGCTGATATCAGACTTGGTAGGCCCAACAGTAGGGATGCCAATGACCAGTTGAAGTTCACTCTTTGGGGTCCTGCACTTTGGTGGGATTGCCTCGGATGAACTACACCGGCTTCTGATACTGGACAGTCTGGTTTGAGTTATTTCATGGAACCTGCAACATATCAGCCTTGGCTAGTATCTGGCTAGACTTGTAGTTGACTAGCACAGATGTCAGACCAGTCAGTCATCAGATGTCACCGTTATACAATCATAGTAAGTAAGGACATCATTTCAGTGATATAGCATTAATATTAACATTTCAATTAAGTGTAACTGACTAGCACATAAGTCAGACAAGTGAGTCATCAGGTGTCAAAGTTATCCAGTCATAGCAAGTAACATCAGTTCAATGATATAGAATTAATATTAACATATCAGTAATAAACATCATCTGGTTTATTCCGCTCCTATACATCCCTTCATATTCTATAACTTGATCCTTCCAAATCATATCAAGTACGAATTCAAATACTGATGCTATCCTTAGCATCTACACAAAAGTAATACATAAATAAAGAAAGTGAGTGACCACGTGATCAGGTTGCTTTCTACTGAAACTGGCTGTAGAACACTCCAGTTTACTAGCTGTAAATGGGTACGAAGTTGTGCGCTCGAACTAGGGAAGGCAAATTCAGCGAGGAAGGGGACTAGTCACCTTAACCTCGTAAACTGGGATCTTCCATGATGAAGTTTCTAACACTTCATTTCCCTATGACAATCTCTACCATGGGACTGCCTTTATCTTCGTAAGCGATAAAGCAATATGATAAATATAACTTCATTAGGCCGTGGGGCTATTTGTGATTACTTTTTGTACAAGCAACACTCATCCATAATGCACATGAATAAATCATATTAAAATAATAATACGTTATATCAATGAATATTATACAGGCATATTTTGTGAATTCTGTATGAACCTGAAATAACAAATATTATACACGGTAGTTATCATAATTTCGCTTACCCTCAGACTTCAGATACTGGACTTAAAAATGTTTCTGGCGATCCGCTCACAATTCATGGGTCGTGGCGAAACTCTGCCTCCAGTCTGTCTGAACCCTCTTTCGTTGTCTGTAGCTCAGTTTACCGATACGCTTTAAATACGTATAGCGCGGACGTATCGGAGAGTACCGACGTCACAGCTTAAACCTAAGCCTGAAAAATCCTTCCCGAACAGTGATTTCGGCCGAACTGTGCGTCGACTGAAATTTTGCCTTTATTATTCTCGGCATATATAATATCCATATAGTTCCATCTTATCTAGTTTTATACAGCTGATAAAACTCTATCTTCCTATCCATGTAATTTCCCAAACTGTTATTTGTTGATTTTAATATTTAGAACAGAAGTGGGTTTACATGCTTTTAGCGTAACTGTGGGCAGCCGAAATACGCATATATCTCCGTAAATGAGAACTTCCTACCGTTCCATCTTATATGCAGTTATACACCATCCTTCCCTGTACTGAAATGTAAAATCCTTTTCATACGAATTCCCTTCTGTTTTTATTTATCGTTGGCGATTTCCTCTGTCCGATACACATTTCGCTGATACGCCGCCATTTTGAAAGCGGTCGTTCGATCGTAGACGGGTTTATAAATCTAACTGATCCCGTTTGCAATGACTTGAAACCAATTTTGCGACAGTATTTCATGTTTTTTCTATTGCATCCAGAATGATCTTTTGAACCTCGCATCTCAGCAATTTAGCAGCAATGAAACATCATTTAAGCAGCTATTACGCAGCAATAATATATATCTAGAGTCTTGCCGACTCAGTTCGATTACTCCAGTGACTTATGAACATATTTGAAATTTAATCTTTGTGGCGATCCTGTTGGGATTCAGCTATCTGAAGTATACAGAAACAAAGCAAACCCAAAGACTATTTTAAAATCCCAATTCATAAAGTCGTTTTTTATAGTTATCAAACTGGAAGAAGAACAGTCAACAGTAGCAATATTTTACTCACTGCTCTATTCGTGAAGAAGAACATAGATTCCCCTGACACTGTCTGTCAAGCATAATCATTGGATTTTACCACCCCCCTGAAGAACTTACCTCAGTGTTTTGTAGTTTGTGACATTACTGCAAAAGAAAGTTATCTCCACCAGCTGTGCCAATCTTAGACACCACACCATTCCTCACACCTAGCCAAGTGCCTGTGCCTTTCTTTGGGAACTTTATCTAATAAACAAACAGTACCGTTAAACGTCAACGTTTAGCGATTTCGGGACACTTTGTTAACTTCAACAACCCGCTAATCTGGGGCTGTACACGGAAGAAAATACTTTTACCTAAGCCAAGGTTTAGTGCTGTTTTTTTTTAATGTATTTCCTATAAAGTGCCAGAATTCACCATTTGGTAAGTCTCTGTGTGTGTGACTGTGTGCTGGCCAGCCAAGCGTGTTTTTTTTTAATGAAAAAGGAGATTTAATCTTTTTACCCTTATAATTAGTTCAACCTAGTATTAAGATGTACTGTATTAATTGTACGGGATTTCTCCTAGCGGGATTATTTAACTGTGAGCATTCCCCCCTCCCGGGAAAATTGGTTGATTAAAGGAAAACATTTGATGACCCCTAGCTTTTCCTTTACCCCTTATTACTGTAACCCCCTTGACTCAGAGTAATAAATTTACCATTGGGTTAAATTGCCTATCTCTGATCGTCACACCCCCCCCTCTCGTCCTTGGGACCGGGTCTTTTCTGTTAGTAAATACAAGCGGGAAAAGGTGCATTGGATACTTCTCCTCAAAACCCCACCCCCCCCCCCCCCCCCCCCCCCCCCCCCCCCCCCCCCCCCCCGTCATTTTGTATTTTGTAACCCATGATTTCTGACTGTAAATTGATATTATTTGTGACTTGATTTTATGATAATAAAAGTATTAAAAACTTTATTAGCATTTGGTGTCGGCTGGCCCAAAACCCAAACATTTCCCATATTTTGTAATCGTAGTGTGTATTCATGTACGTTGTGCGTCAGAATCACCAAATCGGTGTGTGCGCATGAGCGACTAGAACTGACAAACAACTGTTTGTTCAGAAGAGTGGTAGGAATAGTTTTGAGAGACAAATATTGTCTTAATAAGAGACTGTCCTTACTCTTCCCCAGCCCTTGTGAATCTACTACCTCACTTTCCTAAATCCTTATTCTCACAGAGCCTTCACTATCATTCTACACTCTAAAAGGACCAATATCCATCAGAACTCTCTCAGATAAAAAATTACGACAATAAATGGTTAGCTCGTCCCTTATTCTGAGCCTAGTTTAAATAGAGTGTGGTTGATTGTCTTTGTGAAGTAGGGTATAATCTTAAAAAAAGTAATTACTTCCCCTAGACAAAGCCTTTTAGTATTTTGGGCCGACCACACAATAAGTATTACAGGTTTGTTCTTTCCACAGGAGCAGGAAGTGAGTGATAATAAAATATTTGTCACCCTTGTATTCTCTGGAAGAGAAAATTGAAATTTTGTTATATAATTGCTGGGTTTGCGTAATTGTCTTCAGTCACAAAAGGTTTTTGAAGTTAGAAGAGCTGAGCAAAGCTAAAGACGCTTGTTCTAAATTTTTAAAAATCTAGTTAACATCGTCTCTACTCTTTAATTGACTTCAGAAGGGCGGAGTTCGGTTAGTGGAGAATTAAAATTTTCAGGAAATTTTTTTTTCCTTTAAATTGTTTTTCATAAATTTTTCTCTACTTTTAGTAAAAGTAAATTTTTCTAGTGTAACTTACCATTTTAGTGGCATTAGTCGCTTGCGTTTAGAGCCTTAATTGCCAGATAATAGCAGCGATAAGTTAGCACAGTACAAGGTAGTAGGTAACTCAAGTAAATTTATACTTTGTGTTTTTTTCTCGTAGCCGCTTTGAGTTTTTTCCCTCCTTGTTTCTTCTTCCTATTCTTTAGTCTTAGAAGCATCCGGTTCTTTATCATGGCAGAGAGAATTAGGATGAGGGCCATGTTGAGACAGGAGGCGAAAGAGGCAGGATTAGAGCCAGAAGCTGCAAACGCGTTTATCAACCAGGAACTGGAAAGGTATGACGCGGATCAAGAAAGAGAGAGGGCTGAGAAGAAAGAAGAGGACGATCGTCAATTGGAGCAGAAGAAAATTGAGGCAGAGATGGAAGCCCGCAGAGAGAGAGAGAAAGAGAGAGGGAAAGACAGCACGAATTGGCGCTCAAGGCTTTAGAGAGTCGGAGTGCCTCTACTTCAAATAATGGAGAGCCGTCGTCGCCCCAGTCTCAGTCATTGGACCTCTCCAGTACTCAATCTGCCCAATTAACTGCGATGTCTTTTGCTTTAGAGTCTTTTCCTAGCCCTAAAGAAAAAATTGACAGCTTCCTAGAAAACTTCGAGAGGCTCGCCAATCTGTATGGGTTAGAGATTCCCGCTGGGCACTTAAACTCTCAATGTCACTGAAAGGCAATGCTTATGACGTATACACAAAGCTGGGAACCAATTAATATGATTACGACATGCTGAAGAAGGCCTTGCTAGAGTGGTTTGAGATGACCGCCCGAAAATTTCTGCAAATGTTCAGAAACAGCCGGAAAGAGAGCACGGAAACTTTTCCGCAGTTCTCTTCACGTCTCACGGGCTATTTGACAAAGTGCATAGAATTATCTGAATTACCTCTTTCATATGAGGGACTTCTAGAAATTGTTCTTGTTGAACAGATAAAATCCACTTTGTCCAATGACACCCGTAGATTTTTGGCTGAACAGGGGGCAGTCAGGCTTGAGGACATCCTCAATAAGGCCGAACGCGATAGCAATGCAATGGCCGAATTTCCCAGCACTAAACGTAAACCCGCAGATGAGCCATCTCGAAAACAAAATCTAGAGCAGTCATCCTATTCTTCCAATCCTTCTCAACATTATAACAACGAGATAATAATAACCAGAGACCTCCCCAGGAAAAAATCGAAATTCTACAAAACCCGATACCCCCCAAATTATACTTTTGATCAACCCACCAAGCCTACGTGGCAGCGCGGACACCAAGGTCAGGGAAAAGGGAAGACCCCTACAACAGGAACGTCTGATCAGGGCAAACAAACCGGTCCGAACCGCATCGGATGTTTTCATACAGCCTCGAAAGGTAGAGTCAATGTCAGTGATTCTCAACCTGAGGGGGACCGACCCTCAACTCGAGGAACTGTAATTTTGAACGGTACCTCAACTACTTGTCTTTTTGACACTGGATTAAGTTTTGATTGTATTGTCGCTAGGCACCTAGTCAAACCCGGTCAGGAGACAGAGGAAACCGTCAAACTTAGTGGAGTTTTCAGGAGTGATGCACCCAGGACGCTTCCTATCGCACTGGTAGAAATACACTCTGACTTTGTCAGAGGAGTTATTAAAGCGGCCATTATGGATGATCCTATCTACCCAGTTATCCTGGGATGTAGATATGTGTTTATTGGGAGACCAAAGGAGCCGATTGTGGCAGCGGTAACCACAAGAGGGCAAGCCAAAAGGAGAGGGAGTCTGTGCCAAATTTGTTGCCGAATGAACTGAAGGAGGCGCAACAAAAGGACCCTACTCTGGAGCTCTGCTTTAGAAAACTGCCCATGGCTAAGGACCCCAGACACAACGGAGACATCTTTTTCTAAGGATGGCGTATTGTATCGTAGAACGGGCAACCCGGACACGGGGAATAACCAGCTCATAGTACCGACGCAGTACAGAAGCCAGATTTTAGAAATGGGGCACTCTCTTCCCTTTAGCGGACATATGGGACAAAACGCCACTATTCAGCGAATAAAAACCCACTATTGGTGGCCAGGAATGAACTCTGACATTATCAGGTATGTGAAATCCTGCGCCCAGTGCCAACGGGTAGCACCCAAGCACTTGACACCCCCAGTACCCATGGGGCAAATGCCAATTGTGGGGACTCCATTTGAACGGGTTGCTGTCGACATCATTGGACCCCTGGAAAGGACCAAAAGAAAGAACAGGTTCATCCTGACATTAGTCGACACTTGCACAATGTGGGCCGAAGCTGTACCGCTAACATGCACAGATTCCAAGCATGTCGCAGAAGCCCTCGTGCAAATCTTTACACGGTTGGGATTCCCTCAACAAGTTTTGACGGACAATGGATCCCAATTCCGTAGCCTGTTAATGGAGGAGATCTTTAAGATCCTGAGGGCCAAACATATCCACACAAGTCCCTACCATCCGGCCGGAAATGGGCTCGTGGAACGTTTTAATGGCAGCCTCACCACCATGTTACGTAAGCTGGGTCAGGAGAAACCGGAAGACTGGGACCTATATATATCGGCTGCCTTATTCGCCTACCGAGAGGTTCCCCAAGCGTCTACGGGATTCGCGCCAGCTACACTTTATTTGGCAGACCTATTAAGGGGCCACTAGAAGCCTTACTTCGGTCCCTGACAGACCAAAAGGCTGACGAGACAGTCGTCTCTGCAAGCAAGTATGTATCTGAGCTCAAGGAAAGGCTAAAGCTAGGATGGGATCTAGCTACAACCAACCTTACGAACGCCCGCGCTAAACATGCTAAAAGATACAACAAAGCTGCAAAAGAGAGAGAACTACAACCAGGGGAGAAAGTTTTGTTGCTACTTCCAACCGGAAGCAATAAACTTCGCATCGGATGGCAAGGGCCGTTTACCGTCCTTAAAAAGATCTCACGTACCAATTACAAGATCTCCATCAAAGGAAAGGAGAAGGTCTTCCACATAAATCTGCTTAAAGAATATTTGGAAAGACCGGTGCCATCCTCCGAGCATCTCCTGGCTGTCGCCATAGCAACGGAAGACGAGGAAGATGATGATGGTTGCATGGAGTATCCACTGCAACCCACAGAATCCTTTAAAGATGTCAAGTTCGGCGACAATCTCTCACCAGAACAACAAACAGAAACCAGGGCTCTACTAAAACAGTACAGTGCAGTCTTAACGGATGTACCTGGTCGAACAAATCTCATCGAATTTGACATGAAATTAACAAACGAGACCCCTGTTCGAACCAGAGTTTACCCCATCCCGTACGCTAAAGCTGATGCACTTCGCGGAGAAATAGACAAGCTGCGACAGGCAGGAATTATCAGTGAGTCTACATCTCCTTACAGTTCAAGTGTAGTGCTGTTGCAGAAGCCCAATAAGGAAGTTCGGCTGTGTATAGATTACCGGCTACTAAACGCTGTTACGGAATTCCAGCCCGAACCTCTCCAAACTGTTTCTGAGTTGTTCACCAAGCTAGCAAAGGCAACGATTTTCTCCAAGATTGACCTCAGTAAAGGTTATTATCAAATACCAGTCAAGGAGGAAGTTAAACCTTTGCTAGCTTTCAGCACTAGTGAAGGACATTACACATTTAATGTGATGCCGTTCGGATTGCATAACGCACCAGGAGGGTTCACCAGGATGATGAGGAAGCTTCTAGAACCTTTGCAAAGTCCCCATATCCATAATTTCATGGATGACATATTAATTGCATCGGAAACCTACGACGAACATATTGCTACGGTTGCTATGCTCCTCAGGAGACTACAGGAAACTGGTCTCACAGCCAGACCTAGCAAATGTCTCATCGGGTTTGAAAAGCTAGACTTCTTGGGGCATACTATTTCCCACGGCTGTAGTTGGCCTGTTCAGAAGAACGTGGAGAAAATAGCTGCAACCAAAAGGCCCAGAACGAAGAAAGACGTGCGTTCCTTCCTATCACTATGTGCATATTATCAGAAATACATCGAGAACTTCAACGGACTTACGGCACCTCTGACTGACCTCACCAAGAAAGGTTGTCCTGATAAGGTCATGTGGGATCAAAAGTGCGAACATGCATACAGCACTTTAAAGGACAGTTGTCGGCATACTCCATCCTAAGGTTACCTGACCTTAACTCTTAGTATACGAGCTGCCTTTCATGACTACCATTACAGATTTTGCAATAAATAATTTATTTATAAAGATAACATAAGTGTTATATATCAAAATGTGAAGAAATGAAACCCCTACATCATGCACGTAACTAAATTGATCAGTGGTTTGAAACATGCATTCAGCTATAAATTTTCGCTATTGACGGGGATCGATCATCGGCCTCTCTAGAAGGCCGCTCGTATACTAAGAGTTAAGAAGCCTTTCGTACTGAGAGTTGACGCGTCAGGTCAGGGCATCGGGTCAACATTGTTGCAAGCCGAGGACAGTGACCCGAATATGCTATTCCCAGTAGCTTACGGCAGTCGGAAACTGAACAAGGCTGAACGCAACTACAGTGTCGTTGAAAGAGAATGTCTCGCTCTGATTCATGGCATCAGACGCCATCATGAGTTTCTGTATGGTACTTCTTTCACAGTACAAACCGACCACGCTCCATTAGCTTTTTTGGTGCCAATAAGGAATTCAACGCAAGGATTATGCGCTGGGCATTATTATTGAGCGTTTATTCCTTCAAAGTGGAATATATTCAAGGAAAACAGAATGTCGGAGCTGACTTCTTGAGTAGAAACTGGTCTACAGAGGAAGAAGAGCAAACTGAAGATACCACTCAACCATCCTAAAGTCACCAATCAGGGTCACCTCCATTGTCAAAAGGAAACATGAAAAATGGTTTCATGTCTAAAAGTCGGGGGACGGTTGTGACGTACGTCTAGTTTGTTCAAAGTGAATTTTTCCCTGATTTGATGATGATTTTTAAAGGGACTTTAGCTTTTCATAACAATTAGAATCCCTGAACATCATATTGTTGTAAATTTTTTTCATCAACGAAGAGTAGCGGCTATGATCAAAGCAGTCAAAAAGTAGATCCCCAATCAGACTAAACAGAGAAAAAGCAGAAGCTTAGCATTTTCTAGCATCACAAAAGCGTAAATTTCTTGAACGAACACTGAACCGTTCGCAAGACGGACACACAGCGGTCAGAAGAAAGCTTCTTGCAGACTTCGCACTTCCCCTTGGGCCCACAAATCCAGATCTTGCCCCTGAAAGACGGAACGCTCAGCGTTAGCGGATACGATCTGAGGAAATCAGGAAACTCACCGCGAACGAGGCTAATCGGAACTCGCCGAAATTTTCACATCCTAATAATGCGAGCAGCCTGAGACGAACGTAGATCGGAAGCCAGTCGGGCCATCGTGGTTTTAGCAATGGCGGTGCTAAATAACTTCGACTATCATCCCTGACTTCCAAAACTGAAGAAGGCCGAAAATTTTCACACGTACCATTTATCTTGCCTTTCTAATAGATAAATACAGAATCTGGAAAAAGGGCTAAAGTTATCAATTCGTTCTCTGACAGAATTTCTAAATTTTCACTAGCATATAGCTAAATTCCTCCCATTAGATTTCATCTAAATTGTTGGCTATTGGAGTGAAATTCTTTTTTCTTGTGCAGACGGTAATTTAATACTTTAGCTTCGAGTGATCAGTGGTCCTAGTTATTTCATATTTATTTCACTGGATTGTGGTGTAAATTTAACCTTATTAAAAAAAACCCAAACAAACACAAAGTTCTAGTGCCAAACTAAAATGTTACAGCTATAAGTTTATTTCCTAATACAATACCCGCTTAAATTTTGAATTATAAACAACTTAATACAGTTAGAGTTCTGTATAAATATAGATGTGCATTTCAACTATTAACCTCACGGGGAGTTTTTTTCTTGCTTTATTAATTGAAGACGCGAGTGCAAGAAAAAATAGTTGTTTTAAACTGTAAAATGTATCGCGCGCATTAGATTTTAATATGATTTTATTGTATTTCAATTTTTTTCTATTGCATTTCCAGATAAATGATCATTTTGAAACCCCCGCATCCCAGCAATTTAGAAAACCCAATGAATTCATCATTTCAAGCAGCCATTACGCAGCCAATAATATGATATATATAGAGTTTTGCCGACTCAGTTTCGATAACTCCAGTGACTTATGAACATATTTGAAAATTTAAACTTTGTGGCGATCCTGTTGGGATTCAGCTACCTGAAGTATACAGAAACAAAAGCCT